>ML780746.1:299861-373488 GCA_009831015.1 Picea engelmannii
TTATCCATCCCAAGTCAACGTTGGGAGGAGGTTTCCATGGATTTCATCACAGGGTTACCGAAGTCTGAAGGAAAGAGTGTCATCATGGTGATTGTTGATAGACTGACCAAGTATGCACACTTTTGTGCACTCTCTCATCCCTTTAAAGCTAGTACAGTTGCCAACGAATTCATGGAGATAGTTCAAAAGCTACATGGAAGCCCAAAGAGTATTTTAAGTGAGAGAGATCCCATCTTCACTGGACATTTTTGGACATAATTATTTTGTTGTTTGGGTACTCAATTGGCTCATATCTCATCCTATCATCCTCAATCTGATGGACAAACCAAGATAGTGAAAAACTGTATGGAAGGCTACCTTCGTTGCTTTGTCTCTAATAAAAAAACACAATTGTTCAAATGGTTACCGTTGAAAGAATGGTGGTATAACACTTCCTTTCATGCTACAACAAAAATGACACCCTTTATGGAACTCTATGGATACCACCCTCCTTCCATCACTTCTTCTCTAACAGAAAAATATAAGGTTCAAGCAGTGGAAGATCACATCGAGCATCAACAACAAGTTCTCCAAATATCAAAGGACAACTTGACCATGGCACAGAATCGCATGAAACAACAAGCAGATCAACATCGTAGTGAAAGAAGTTTTGAAGCACGAGATTAGGTGTTTTTAAGACTACAACCATAGAAACAGATGTCCCTCAAGCAAGGATAGAAGGATAATAAATTATCACCAAAGTATTATGGCCCTTATAAGGTGTTGCAAAAGATTGGTACTATGGAATACAAATTGGAGTTTCCTTCATCTTCATGAGTACACCCAGTTTTCCCTGTTTCATGCTTAAAGAAGGTTATAGGTGACAAGATCCCAGTTCAAACTGTATTGCCAAAAATTGATCAGGAAGGAAAAATCATATTGGATCCTGAAGCCATCAGTGACACAAGAATTCACCAGCTAAGGAATAGATCTATTTCAGAGTATCTCATTAAATGGAGGAAACTACTGGCTGAATATTCCACTTGGGAAGATGAGCCTTTTATACAAAAGCATCTAGAGTTACTCAAGCATTGTGGAAAAGACTTGTCTCAAGGGGAGGGGCATGTTAAGCCCTAATATTGGCTCATTACCCCTTGCATCACTCCATCTCTGCATGCAATGGATAATCGGTGTTAAATTTGGAAGCATCAATAGTCATTCTCCAATGAGAGTCCATATGGACCACCCTGAGGTTAGCCAAGGAGATTTGTTGAATCAACCATTCTTGTAAGGTATTGACAAAAGACAGGGGGAACAGACAACCTCTGTGAGTCAAACCAAAAGTTAGGATGAACGAGATGCTATGTGAGTCTAATGCAAAAGTCAGGGGGAACGTACAACCTCTGTTAGCATAGACAGTCTAGTAAAAACGACAAGGGGAACGTACAACCTCCGTGAGCATAGATAAACTAGTGAACAAGTCAAGGGAAACATACAACCTCTGTGAGCCTAGTCAAACATTGTCAGCATGAGAAAAAGTCAAAGTATATAGCTAAAGTTAGGTTGAATGTAAAATTCGTATGAGCTAGAAACAACCGATATTCCTAATATTGTAAATGATGTAATTTTATTGATCTAGTGTGTTGGCACGTGTAAACATTATCCACCATGAAGAGAATTTCAAATTGCCTTGTCAAGAGTTGTAGCTAAAGTATCGAGTCTAGTTTTATGTTACAACTAAAGTGTAATGTTGAGTTGTAACTAAAGTCTCGAGTCTAGTTCTATGTTAGAACTAAAGTGTAATGTTGAGTTGCAAGTAATGTTGAGTTGCAACTAAAGTCTTGAGTCTAGAACTAAAGTGTAATTTTGATTTGCAACTAAAGTCTTGATTCTAGTTCTATCTTAGAGCTAAAGTGTAATGTTGAGTTGCAACTAAAGTTTTAAGTCTAGTTTTAAGTTCAAACTAAAGCATGTCAGTCTCAAGTCTAGTTCTAAGTTTGAACTAAAGTGTAATGTTGAGTTGTAACCAATCTCAAGTCTAGTTCTAAAGTTCAAACTAAAGTGTAATGATGAGTTGTAACCAATATCAAGTCTAGTTGTAAGTTCAAACTAAAGTATGAAGCTGAGTTACGACTAATGCATGCAATCAAGTTACTATTTCGATCTTCTCCTCTTCCCCTATTCAGCCTATACAAGAAGAGGTTGAACCCTCTCCTCAACACAGTTTTGCAACACACTTTTGAAATAGAGTTTTCATATGCAGGTTGAGGGTGAAGTAATAGAGGAGAACATTAGTGATAAAGAGGCAGCATATCAAAGGTGTATTTCAACAAGGTCTTGTAAGTCTTTGTCAGGTCAGAGTCATCTTGGCAATATCTTTGAAGGAAGTTATTGAAGGAAAATCTCCCTGCGGATAGGTAGATATCCTCAAAGAGCTAGACTCTTAACTCTAAGACAGAAAGTGCTTATCATGGTCACTGAATTCCTTTTAGATCTAGGTGGACTAGTGTGTGAGGAGGAAGGAGAAAAGAAGTACCTTTTACCAGTGTTTGTCCCTGCACGCTCCGAGTTGAGCTCCAATATTTCGCTCCTTGATAAGCCGTGTAGACAAACAAAGTACGACTACTTCCTACTATATCAAGATTAGTTCAAAATAGGTATATCTACTAAAGAGACAAATTCATGTGAGATTGAACATGAATCAGAAAGAAACAAGCCAAGCAAATTATATTAATGAGGACAAAACATTGCTTACAGTCGTAGATGGATTGCAGTAGTTTCGTCAAGTCCTCCTTGTCTACCCCTTTCTCAAACGATCCACGATCCGAATGATGATAACTTCATTGATTGCTCCGTATGATATCATAGGTCTCTTGCTTCCAAAATATCTTTGTTCTAACACCACTTATAAGATCATAAGTTTGGTGTGATTCTCCCTTTCCAGTCCCCTTTCACCATTAGAAAGCTTTCTTATATAGCCTTGGAGAGGATTTGACCACTTGATATATCCTTGGGGAAGTTGAGTATTTTCCTCCTTCAGTTGAGGATCTGCCCTAATATCATGGCTCGACTAGGGATTCGAATGCAACTTCCTTCCAAGAATGAAAGGATCCTTCCCCCATTCATCACAACAACTTAAATATTGCCCAAAATAGGCAGCGCTCCCTCAAAAGAGCCATCAGATCATTGTAGCGCTCCCCAGTAGGCTTAAAGGGGGCACCAACACTCCTAAAGACACAAGTGCTCCCCCAGAAGGGCCAAAGGAGCTTTATAATGCTCCCAGACAGTGTAAGGGGGGGTGCCATCACTCCCAGAAGAGGTATAGGGGAGCACTCTCCTCCAAAAACTTAGTTTTTTTAGTGTTTTCAGATGGTAAAAGGTTCATGAGCCTACTAACTCATTTCTCCTCTTCCAAATCAAATATTTGAGGTGTTTCAAGTTTCCTTCTCATGTCGTTATAGGCACAACATAGGCATCATGGTAGTATGATTTCTTTAACACTTGCGACACTTGTGAGAAAAATGTGACACTTGCGACCTTTGGAATGACGAAACTTGCGACACTATCAAAGTGAATATTTTTTATGTGTAACAGATTGCCCCCCAAAGTATGAAGTTAGAATACAGGAACTATTAACTGAAATTCTTTGTAGACTATCAAGCAAGGGTATAGATGCAGAGAACCTGACAAAATCTGCACACAAACATCCAACAAATATTATGACATGTTTCAAACCCAAGGTAGGCATACCTATGCTTGGGTGATCAAGACTTGCAAGATATGGCCGCCATAAAATACACTGCGGATCCATAATTGTGTTGATAAAAAGTTATAGCCACTGAAAATACACTGTGGATCTATACTCTTATGACCTGAACTGATCGTAGCCACGAAGAATACACAGTGGATCTGCGAGATGACAAGACATAGCCACGGCCAATACAAAGTGGATCTATGTCATAGTATATGTGTCATTGTTCAAAAGAAACTCCATCGCAACTTGGGAAAAGTACATATCAAAGTGATCACTCAACCGAGGGTCTTCTTACCGATCCCGATGTTGTATGAATCTAACCACGTGAATAGATGTTCTGATGTCGAACATGGCATAAACCACTTGATTACCGGTCAATGATGTAAACCGTTAACAAGCGTGAGGGAAATCACCATTAATGTCAATTATTCCCAAGGTACCATATTACATTCCAACGAATGTGAATGGATGAGCTGAAGTCAAACATTCGTGGAATCATCCGATCTGAGGTCAATGATGTAAAACCGTTGTCGGACATGAGGAGGCCTACCATTGAGGCATGTAGGTCCCAAAGTACTAACTGGTTTCTAAGTCTAGTTCCTGGATAATGCATTCAAGTCGACAGTAATAGACTCATCGAAGGAGGGCCTTGATGTATCCCCCATCAATGACACAAAACAGACACAGAGATGTAATTGGTAGATCAAATGAAGATGGACTGACACGGGTATTGAGACAAGATATTTGTGTGATGGATGACTCTCGAGGCAGATACTTCCCCTGAACACTAAGGCACAACAATAGAAACATGACATGGACCAAAACTTGATGATGCAGTGGATGATGTGACTTATGTCAGGTGACCCAAAGGAGTGAAATAAACTCAAAGGATTGGCTCAATGTATAGGTTCAGCGGATTATAATGCGTGCAAAAACAGTGTCGTGTTCAAGGGAGACTCTAAGAGTTACTTGGTAATGTTCTCAAAAATAAACTACTTGGCTTGCTTCTTTCAATTTTTGCCCCATCCAGATAGACGAGTACCTCTTTTTAATTTAACGAGCTCAAGGAGGATAACACATGCTCGATCAAACTCACCTTCGGTAAGTTCCTCTTCCTTTGTTTAACGAACTGGAAGAAGTAAGGGTTCGGTCCCATATGGGCCTGTCGATGTTTGTTTTAGCGAGTCTAAAGACAAAAAACTTGAAGGTTTTTCATGATTATAGAGTCTGGAAAAACACTTAAAAGAGAACTCTCTCAGTTCCTTTTTCGTAAAGTAGTCTAACGAGACCAAAAAAGAGATAAACTATCGCTCAACAAACATTTTCTTCAAATACTTTAACAAGCGTGAAGAGAACAAGGTTGCTCGGTAATCTTTTCATCTTTAGAGAGTCTGAAAAGAACTTAAAGATGACTCCAGTGTTGTCCTTTTTCATAATGTTAGTCTCGCGAGGCTGAAAAAGAGATAAATTATGACTCGAAAGACGCCCTTTCAAACCTTTTAATGAGTGGGAAAGAAAGCAAGATCACTCGGCAATCTTTTCATGTTTAGAGAGTCTAAAAAGAGCTTAAAGGAGACTCCAAGGGGTTCCTTTTTCGTGTATCCATACAGGTCTGAAAAAGAGATAAAAGTCTACTCGGATGCATTCTCATGTATTTACAAGCACGAGAAAGAACAAACACTATACCCCCAGCTTGAAAGCTAGTGGCTTAACTCCAGAATGATCAGCAAAGGCTGGAGACATGCCCTCCAAGCTTCAATTCATTCACCGGCTCTAAGGTTGTTAGAAATTTATCTAATAGATGAGAAAAAGGAGAAGGGTGGACGAAAATAAGGTTCAAGAGAGGTGACTGTTTCATTTTTTTACGAGCTTGACACAGGAAAAGAACTATGCTCATGACCTGTTTCATTTTTTAACAAGCTTGCCACAGAGAAGAGAAACGATGCTCGTGGTTGCTTCTTGATCATGGCTTCCAAGAGGATAGCACTCTGGAAGGATTCCATGGCAAGGGATAAAACGTGGTCATGGCCTCCAAGAGATCTTCACTGGACAGAAGATAATCACTCGAGAAGGAACACATGTCGAGGTTCCCGATAGGAGTAAGGAGATCAGGCTCCAACAATCATACCGAAGAAATCACCATGTCCACTACCAGATCCAAATCGTTGGAAGTTGAGGTCATGGGAGGTAACGCCACATAATTGACATGTGGTGGGGGCGATACTTTCTACATATAGGAACCACTTAGGGAGGTAACCCAGTCGGGGCCGATGAATGAAAGCTGATCAATAGTCACGATTCTTCCATCGTGAGGGAAATATATCACACAGAAAAGGGTGGATACAAGAGCTTTCATAGCATAGACATAATCCCGCCCAAGGAGTAAAGCAAAATCCAAGGGGTCTCAGACTACCATGACATCGATCAAGACAGTTTTCCCTCCCAAAGTTACAGGAAATTGAGGAAGGATCCCTAAAGGTTGAGAGGGGGATCCCAGCAAGCCAATACGACAATTGGATTTGACTCTCCCTACCGCAAGATACTAAGTTTGTTCGATATCTTTGGAAAGTTATCCTTTCAACCTATTCCAAATCCCTACACCTTAAACTAATGTAGGTTTGCTAACAAAGATGTAAAAATTCTGATAAATTTTAGTTAAGCATTGATTTTAATGGTTGTTGTTTACTCAGAGGGTGTATGAAAGTGAAACTGATGGAATGATGATTTGATTCCAAAAAATATGCATGAAATATGATAAGCAATCATTTATTTTCAATGAATACCTATTTAAGGGAAAGAGGAAGAGTCGTTTTCACTATCAAACACTTGATAAGGAATGCCCTTAATCAATTATGTTCTCAATCAAATCCAATATAATGCTACAACATTTAATAAATGAAAACTAATATGAAAACCAATCATTAAGATGTACATTTTTTGTTTTCATGCAAATGATGATCAATTCAATGAAAAACTTGTCCTGCCAACTACCCTTTCAGATCAAGAAGATTCAGACAAGAAAACGCAGATTTCACAAAAACAACACACCCTTTTGCAATCAAACAAGAGAAAGAAAATCAAAAACGCAAAAGGAAGGAGAAATAAATTGGATCAGTTTACCTCAAAGAACCAGATGAGAAGAGTCACAGACTTCTAATGTCCTTCACTAGAGTTCTCGCTCAGTCAGATAGGAGAGAAAAAACAACAGGTTGGTTTCAAGCTCTCAACAAGAAAAACTCAAAAAATAAGGGAGAAGGGAATAAAATATGAACAATAAGGTGTTTACCTCTCAGGAGGAAGCATGTCAAAGGTCAAAATAAGAAGCATGAATCACAAAATAGCTCAGCAAGTGAAGAAACAGGGTTTGGACCTCCAAAAATTGTAATTTTGGAAGAGATTTTGGGAAAAAAGGGTTGGCGCTGTAGTATAAGGGCCACCAGAGAATTATAAAGCTCTGTCTAACAATTCTAGGGAGTTTTGGTGCTCTTCTAACATGGGCAAGGGGGTGTCAGGCTCAAAAAACTCATAAAAATGTCCAAAAAACCAAAATTTTGATCAAATTTTTACAATCAGGCTTGAGTGTGATGGGGTAAAGAGTCAACCAATAAGTGGAATAAGATATAAAGGGGTGAAAAAGGAATAAGAAAATAAAGGGTAAGAGAAGTTCTATGAGGAAAAATCAAAACTAAAAGTTTCGATTTGATCTCCCCAGTGGAGTCGCCAGTTTCTGTTGAAGGAAAATCTCCCTGCGGACAGGTAGATCTCCTCAAAGAGCTAGACTCTTAACTCTAAGACAGAAAGTGCTTATCATGGTCACTGACTTCCTTTTAGAACTAGGTGGACTAGTGTGTGAGGAGGAAGGAGAAAAGAAGTACCTTTTACCGTTGTTTGTCCATGCACGCTTCAAGTTGAGCTCCAATATTTCGCTCCTCAATAATCCCTCTAGACAAACAAAGTACGACTACTTCCTACTCTATCAAGATTAGTCCGAAATAGGTCTGTCTACTAAAGAGAAAAATTCATGTGAGACTAAACATGAATCAAAAAGAAACAGGCCAAGCAAATTATATTAATGAGGACAAAACATTGCTTACATCCATAGATGGATTGCAGCAGTTTCGTCAAGTCCTCCTTGTCTACCCCTTGCTCAAAATATCCATGATCCGAATGATGATAGCTTCACTGATTTCTCCCTATGAGATCATAGGTCTCTTGCTTCCAAAATATCTTTGTTCCAACACCACTTCTAAGATCATAAGTTTGGTGTGATTCTCCCTTTCCAGTCCCCTTTCACCATTAGAAAGCTTGCTTATATAGCCTTGGAGAGGCTTTAACCACTTGAGATATCCTTGGGGAAGTTGAGTATTTTCCTCCTTCAGTTGAGGAGCTGCCCTAATATCATGGCTGGACTAGGGATTCGAATCCAACTTCCTTCCAAGAATGAAAGGATCCTTCCCCCATTCATCTCAACAACTTAACTACTGCCCAGAATAGGCATCGCTCCCTCAAAAGGGCCATCAGAGCGTTGTAGCGCTCCCCAATAGGCTTAAGGAGGGTGCCAACACTCGTAAAGACACCAACGCTCCCCTAGAAGGGCCAAAGGAGATTGATAACGCTCCCAGACAGTGTAGGGGGGGGCGCCAGCACTCCCAGAAGAGTTATAAGGGAGCGCTCTCCTCCAAAAACTTAGTTTTTTGAGTGTTTTCAGATGGTAAAAGTGTTGGAAAATATTTAACAGACAACGAATGGAAAATATTTAACAGACATCGAATGCTTGTCATTGATGGCAAGTAGGATAAGTATAGGAAGAATGTACAAAGGATTGATGGCATGAGTACAAGAAGTTTGTAATAGATAGACAAATAGAAGATAAGTTCAGGAAGATCGAATGGTCGAAGGCAACGCAACCAGGCAACCAGAAGATGAGTTCAGGTTGATCGAATGATCGAAGGCCCGTAAATATTGAGAAGCATTTCTGATCGTTGGATCCACTCAAAATTCCTGAAAGAACGAGGGTCGTCAGATCTGAATGTAGACAAGAAGAGATCGTTGAAGAGGAGGACAGATCTCATGCGTTAGATCCAAGCGTAGGATCCGAACATAACTGGATCAAGAAGAACCCGCATGTCGTTTAAGGTTCAAGGAGACTTAATCTGAGTCGTCAGATCAAGGTTGAATCTGGACCATTGATCTCAGTCCATGTCATAGTTTCGTGGATCGAGAGTTGAAGAGGTAAAAAACTATTAACATCAAGAATCACAAAATCGTGATATGCGAAATCGCAACTTAATCTGAGTCGTCAGATCAAGGTTGAATCTAGACCGTTGATTCCAGTCCATGTTGGGGTTTCGAGAATTGCATGTTGGAGATGTCAAAGAAACAATGCAACAAGAATCTCGTATTCACGATATGCAAAATTGCGATTCAATCGTAGCCGTTGAATCAAGCTCAGATCTGGACCGTTGATCTAAATCCATGTTGGAGTTTCGGGGATTAAGAGTTGGATATGTCAAAATTTATTAACATCAGGAATCCTGATATCGCGATATGCGAAATCATGATTTAATCGCAGTCGTTGAATAGAGATCAGATCTGGACCATTGATCAAACTCCATATCGGAGTTTTGCGAATCGCGACATGGAGAGGCAAAGAACCCAATGCAACAAGAATGCCGAAATCACAATTCAATCATATACATTGAATCAAGATCACATATGGACCATTGAATCATAGGACATGTGGCAAGTGATCAAAATTTCGTTGACTTCTGGTCAACGGAGCATAGTGTTGAAATTCACGAAATGAGAAATCGCGAAAGCGTTTTCTTTTGCATAGGCACTTGGTTATGACCATAGTCATATTGGGGAAGGAGCTAGTGAAGAAAAGTTCTGTATTAAAACTTCGGAGATCGCAAAATGAAGTGTCGAGACACTCAACACAGGATTGCCGAAATGCCGAAACCCGATTTAAAGGAAATATCAATAAAGTTCATCCAATGGAGCAGATAAAATGGAATATGATCGGAAGGTTATTGTTCTCTCTCAAATAACCCCTCAGTTACGAATCTGTTAGTGAAACGGATTCATGATTGTGAATGTGTTGGCGTTTTAGTTGCTCAGACAACTGTCTTTCTTTTGCCTAAGGAAATGCGAAGTGAAAGCGTCGTGGAGGTGTATATAAAATAAAATGAGATAGACTGTGTGTTGTTGGATGTTCTGTATGAGAAAAGAATGAAACTGTAAGAAAAGGAAAATGAGAGGATGCGGAGTACGAGATTGAGAAGATGTGCAGAGTGAGATGGAGAATATGCACAGTGTGAGATGAAACTTAGAGAAGAGTAAAAGATGATAAAGAGAAGTTGAAGCAGAGAATAATGATAGAATGAGTTGATGCAGAGTAGACCTGCTGAACAAACAAAGGAAGAGAAGAATAAAAGAACAGTTTGTAGAAGACCAGATTTACAGAACAAAGAAAGATTGGTAAGAAGTGATTTATCTGCATAGTTGACTGCTTATTTATTCATTAATATTCTAGGGAGGTTGGGAGGTGCTCGGGAGGATTGTTGTCCTTAGAGGTTCAAGTGGGAGCTTGAAAAAAGGAAGTTGTAGCTTCCATCGGGTTGCAGCCAGAGAAACCAGGGTGGTAGGGCGGTGCAAGGGAGAACAAGTGTTATCTGTTATACAGGTTGGATCCTGTGTAATTGGAAGTTGGTGCTTCCATCCAGTTGGTGCTGGAACATATAGGGAGTTGGTGCTTCCTTCTAGTGGGTGATAGAGAAACCAGGGAGTTGGTGCTTCCTTCTAGTGGGTGCTAGAGAAACCTGAGAGTTGGTTCTCTCAGACAAGTTGCATATTGTAAAACAGAGGTAGCAGCCTCACATTGAGTTGGTGCTCAATTATATATGATGTACATAACTTAAAAGACTGCCTATCATTTCGAAGAAGAAGAGGTTTTCTTCCTTTATGGGTTTCCTCGTAAAAATCTGTCCTTGTGTATACCTTATGTGTGACTGATGCTTTTTATTTTTACTATCCATATGTTGTATAATGTTTATGATCACTTGAAGAAATATTAAGAATATTTTAATAGACTTAATATTGTTTAATCTCAAAGACAACTGATTCACCCCCCCTGTCAGTTGTATTAGTAATTTCAACAATTGGTATCAGAGTCGGTTCCTTTTATTCAAAGGTAGATATGTAATCTTAAACATGACAAGTCATGAAGGGACTTCAGCCTCTAAGCCCCCTCTGTTTGATGGAACAAAATTTTCCTTCTAGAAGATTAGAATGAGAACATACTTAATGGCCTTGGGTGCTGATGTTTGGGATGTAGTAGAGATTGGATATACAAAGCCTGTTGTGCTAGCTTCCAAGGATGATAAGTTAGAGTTTAGTTTTAATGCTAAGGGGATGAATGCTATCTTGAATGGACTTTCTGAAGTTGAGTTTGTAAAGGTGATGCATCTTGATACTGCCAAAGCAATGTGGGATAAACTTATTAATAGTTATGAAGGAAATGAGAAAGTAAAAGATGCCAAAATTCAAACATACAGGTTGAAATTTGAACAACTAAAGATGAATGAAGATGAAACAATTAGCAAGTATTTTTTAAGAGTTGAAGAAATTGTAAATGCCATTAAGGGTCTAGGTGAGAAGTTTGATGACTCACTCTTAGTTCAGAAGATTTTAAGATCTTTGTCTCATAAATTTAATCCAAAAGTCTCTGCAATAGAAGAATTAAATGATCTTAAAACTATGTCCATTGATCAACTTCTAGGAACTCTAATTGCATATGAAATGAGAGTTAACAAAGATAAATCCAGTACTAGAGAAGCTTCTTTTAAATTAGACAAGAATACTGATTCATAATTAGATGATATTGAGGAAAAAATTGTGAGAAGGTTAAAGAAAGGGTCAGGAAAATATCAAGGGAAGTTGCCCTTCAAATTATTTAACTATGGTAAGATAGGTCATTTTGCATCTAAGTGTCCCCATCAGAAAAAGGACCAATACTCTGATGAGGAAAAGAAGTACAAATATAAGAAATATAATAAGAAGAAAAGTTTGGTTGCAAATAATGACAATTCCTCAGAAGACACTGATAGTGACTCATCCTGTGAAGATAAGGAAAATGACTTCATGCTTATGGCCAAAGACGATTATGATAATAAAACCACAGGCAGTGATGATAATGGTGAATAAGATGTGGTTGATTTGGAAGGAGAATTGATTAGCGCATTGGAAGAAATTGATAGACTCGGAACTAAGAACAGAATGAAAAAACAATTGTTGACACAGTTCGAGAAAGACAGTAAAAAACTTGATGAAGACTTTGCTCTGCTGAAAGTGGAATTAGAAGAGGCAAAGAAAATAGAAGACATACTAAAACAACAATTGTTAGAGAAGAAAGTCATATGTGAATCCTTAGAAGAAGAGATAGTAAAAACTAGAAAAGAAATGGAGAAATTTAAAGAACCATATCATCAAAATCTACCAAGTATTAAAGCCTCAGAAGAATTAATTTCCATTCTAAATCAGCAAAGAAATTCAAAGTTGAAAGATGGATTGGGATATGAAGAAGGATCAAGTAGTGATCATCCAAGAAATACAGAATCTATCAAGTTTGTCAAATCCTCAAACAATGACAACAATCACTCTGCAGAAACAAAGAAGGAAAATCAGTCACCAAGAAGAAATGAAAGAAAAATCCCCAGAACCGAATTCCTAGGCCAGAAATATTATTGGCATGACAGAAGTTGACCTCCTCAAAGAAGACAAATTCTTTCAAGGTACAAAGATTTTTTCTATGGTTATTGTTTTCTCTGTTCTAATTTTGGTCACAAAGCTATAAACTATTCTTTAAGATTCAGATATGAACAATCAAGATATTCAATGAATAACTATCTTCCACAACAAAGATTGAGATAGTCAAGAAACAAACAATCACAGATTATAAATCATGTGATGACTGGGAGAAGGACACAGGTGAAACACAACAACATATGTGTGCATAACAATCGCTATGATCTATTATTCAGTGAACGAGAATGCTACAACTATCATAATTATGGTCATAAAGCTGCAGACTGTCGCTTAAGAAAATACAATTCAGATTTGATCCCCACTATTGAAAATGTCAGAGTTTGGAAGAAGAAAGTAGACGACAAATGTGGACTAGTTCTATCAACCCAAAGGAAAAATAATCCCTGGTATATTGACAGTGGATGCTCCAAACACATGAATGGAGACAGAAGTAAGTTTCTAACTCTAGGTGATAGAAAATCAGGAAATGTAACTTTTGGAAATGATGCACCAAGAAAGATAAAAGGTAAAGGAATTGTAAGTTTGTGTAATGAAAAAAGAAAAGCTCAATATGTGTTTTTTGTAGAATATTTGAAACATAATCTTCTTAGTGTCAGTCAAGTCTATGACTCAGGGTGTGAAGTTGTTTTTACCTCTAAAGACTGTAGAATAAAAAATGTGTATTCAAGTCAGCTAGTTGCAAAAGGTATAAGAACAGAAGACAATGTCTATGTTTTAAAAGAAGAAGAAGAAGAATTAAACTTAAGAAAATATGATGAAAGTTGGTTGTGGCATAGGAGACTTGGTCACCTAAATTTTGATCACAAACTCAAACTCAAAAACAATGGGGCAGTAAAAGATCTTTCGAAGATATCAAAGCCATATGACTCTGTTTGTAAATCCTGTCAGAAAGGAAAGCTTACTCACACTCAGTTCAAATCGAAAAACTTTCCTTCAATAGAAAAACCTCTCCAGTTAGTACATATGGATCTATGTGGACCATCAAGGAAAGAAGGTACAGGAAAATAAAATTACTTTATGTTGATTATTGATGATTATTATAGACTAACTTGGGTTGCCTTCTTGAAAGAAAAATCTGAAGCATTTGAAAAATTCAAAGTATTTAAGGCTCTGACTGAGAATCAAAGAGGAAAATGATTAAAGGCAGTAAGGTTTGATAGAGGAGGAGAGTTTAGTTCAGGGAACTTCAAAGAGTTCTTTGATAAGCATGGGATCAAAAGAGAGTACACAATTCCAAGGACTCCACAACAAAATGGAGTTGTTGAGAGACATAATAGGTCAGTACAACAAATGGCAAGATCAATGATGAATGAAAGGAACATACCTCATACATATTGGGTGGAAGCAATACATACAATTGTTCATATCCTTAACAAAGCTCATCTCAGACCACATAGTGACAAGACCCCTTATGAACTTTGGTTTGGTAGACCTGACTCAATCAAGCATTTTAAAGTTTTCGGGAGTAAATGTTATATCAATAACAATGATTAAACTATTGGAAAATATGATGACCGAGCTGATGAAGGTATCTTCTTGGGTTATGCTACAAATAGTAAAGGGTACAGATGCTACAATAAGAGACTTCACAAGCTAGTTGATTGTATAGATATAAAAGTTGATGAAGAAATCCCAGTCAGAAATGTAAGCAATGCTAAACCAAGAACAAAAGATACAGTTGAAGATGAAGATGAACAGGTCCAAGGATCATAAAGAGAAGAGTCTGGATCAGATGAAGATATGAATATTCAAACTGACACAGATAAGCAGAAAGAAGTAAAATCACCTCTCAAAATTATTAGAAAGAATCATCCTGAAAATCAGATAATTGGGGATATAAATGAAGGAGTTCAGACAAGAAGGAAATTGATTAAAGACTCGAAACAATCTCATGTTGCCTTTTTATCTTTGACTGAACCTAAATTTTTTGAGGAAGCTATCCAGGAAGATAATTGGATTAGAGCAATGAATGAAGAGCTTGATCAGATTAAGAAGAACAATACTTGGGAGCTTGTCCCTAGACCCGAAGACAAGAATGTAATAGGCTCCAAATGGGTGTTCAAGAATAAAATGAATGAAAAAGGACAAGTTGTTAGAAATAAAGCTAGAATGGTCTGTAAGGGATATGCACAAGTTGAAGGTCAGGACTTTGATGAAACTTTTGCACCAGTGGAAATATTGGAGGCTATCATAATATTTCTTGCTTATTCATGTCATGAGAACTTCAAAGTTTATCAGATGGATGTTAAGTCAACATTTCTTAATGGAGATCTAGAGGAAGAAGTATATATGGAGCAACCTGAAGGATTCTCTTTGATAGATAATCCTAATTATGTTTGTAAGTTGCAGAAGGCCTTATATGGACTAAAACAAGGACCACGAGCTTGGTATTATAGACTGGACAAATTTCTACAAGAAAAAGGGTTCAAGAAAGGTATTGTTGACAGTAACCTTTACATTAAGTCTGAAGGTGATAATTTACTAGTTGTTTTGGTTTATGTAGATGATATTATTTTTGGTTGTACTAATGAATCATTTTTCCAGTGGTTTGCTAACTATATGCAAACATAATTTGAAATGTCCATGATAGGAGAACTGTCATATTTTCTTGGCTTACAAGTAAAACAAAGCTCTACAGGAATTTTTATCTCTCAAGGAAAATATTTGAAAGAGATGTTGAAGAAATTTCAGATGGAAGATTCCTCTACAGTTAGCACACCTATGGTGGTTGGTTGCAATCTGAGTAAATATGATATCTCACCTGATGTTAATCAAAGGACATATCGCTCTATGATAGGAAGTCTTTTGTACATCACAACATCTCGTCCTGATATAATGCAAGTTGTTGGAATGGTAGGTCGTTTTCAGTCTGCTCCTAAACAAAGTCATTTGGTAGCCATCAAAAGGATATTTAAATATTTTAAGGGAACAATGACTTATGGTCTATGGTATCCTAGAAATCAGAATTTCCAGTTAACTGCTTATTCAGATGCAGACTAGGCAAACTGTGTTGATGAGAGAAAAAGAACCAGTGGAGGAGCATTTTTTCCGGGTGACTCATTAGTTGCATGGCTTAGTAAAAAGCAAGGATCCATTTGATTATCCACTACAGAGGAAGAATACATTGATGTTGCTACTTGCTGCACAAAATTTTTATGGATGATACAAACTCTTGTAGATCTGAAGGTAAATTACACTGATCCCATTCCAATTCATTGTGATAACACCAGTGCCATTAGTGTCTCCAAGAATCTTGTTCTTCATTCCAAGACTAAGCATATTCCAATCAAGTACCATTTTCTGAGAGACCAAGTTACAAACAAAATTGTTCAACTGAATTATATACCTTCTACAGAACAGATTGTTGATATATTTACTAAACCATTAGCAGTGACCCCTTTTGGATATCTTCATCAAAAGTTGGGGGTTATAATCTCTTGTGTCTAATCTGTTCACCTGGTCAGGGGGAGTACTTATTGAATATCTGGTGTATCTCCAAGATGCTTATAATGGACAAGGGGAGTATATTTTGCAACAGATCAGGGGAAGAATGCTTCTTCTTTGACATTGATGTCAAAGGGGGAGAAAAGAGTTCGGGAGGAGATTCGAGTCTGAATGCATGTGGGTGCTTGTGTTTCCATCAATGCCAAAGGGGGATATTGTTGGAAAATATTTAACAGACAGTGAATTGCAAATATTTAACAAACATCGAATTCTTGTCATTGATGGCAAGTAGCATAAGTATAGGAAGAATGTACAGAGGATTGATGGCATGAGTACAGGAAGTTTGTAATAGACAGACAAACAGAAGATAAGTTCAAGAAGATTGAATGGTCGAAGGCAACGCAACCAGGAAACCAGAAGATAAGTTCAGGTTGATTGAATGATCGAAGGCCCATAAAGCTTGAGAAGCATTTCTGATCGTTGGATCCATTCAAAATTCCTGAAAGAACGAGGGTCATCAGATTTGAATGTAGACAAGAATAGATCGTTGAAGAGGAGGAAAGATCTCATGCGTTAGATCCAAGCGCAGGATCCGAACATCATTGGATCAAGAAGAACCTGCATGTCCTTTATAGTACAAGGATACTTAATTTGAGCCATCAGATCAAGGTTGAATCTGGACCGTTGATCTCAGTCCATGTCGTAGTTTCGTGGATCAAGAGTTGAAGAGGTCAAAAAATATTAACATCAAGAATCACAAAATCGCGATATGAAAAATCACGACTTAATCTGAGCCGTCAGATCAAGGTTGAATCTAGACCGTTGATTCCAGTCCATGTCGGGGTTTCGAGAATCGCGTGTTGGAGATGTCAAATAAACAATGCAACAAGAATGTTGATTTCGCGATATGCAAAATTGCGATTCAATCGCAGCCGTTGAATCAAGCTCAGATCTGGACCGTTGATATAACTCCATGTCGGAGTTTCAGGGATCAAGAGTTGGAGATGTCAAAATTTATTAACATCAGGAATCCCAATATTGCGATATGTGAAATCACGATTTAATCACAGCCGTTGAATAGAGATCAGATATGGACCATTGATCAAACTCCATATCGGAGTTTCGTGAATTGCGACATGGAGAGGAAAAGAACCCAATGCAACAAGAATGTCGAAATCGCAAAATCGTGATTCAATCATAGCCATTGAATCAAGATCACATCTGGACCATCGAATCACAGGACATGTGGCAAGTGATCGAAATTTTGCTGACTTGGGGTCAACGGAGCATAGTGTTTAAATTCATGAAATGAGAAATCGTGAAAGCATTTTCTTTTGCATAGGTGCTTGGTTATGACCATAGTCCTATTGGGGAAGGAGCTAGTGCAGAAAAGTTTTGTATCCGAACTTCGAAGATCATGAAATGAAGTGTCGAGACACTCAGCACAGGACTTCTGAAATGCCGAAACCTGATTTAAAGGAAATATCAATAAAGTTCATCCAACGGAGCAGATAAAATGGAATATTATAGGAAGGTTATTGTTCTCTCTCAAATAACCCCTGAGTTACGAATTTGTTAGTGAAATGGATTCATGATTGCGAATGTGTTGGCGTTTCAGTTGCTCGGACAATTGTCTTTCTTTTGCCTAAGGAAATGCGAAGTGCAACCACCGTGGAGGTGTATATAAAAGAAAATGACATAGACTGTGTGTTGTTGGCTGTTCTGTATGAGAAAAGAATGAAACTGTAAGAAAAGGAAAATGAGAGGATGCAGAGTATGATATTGAGTAGATGTGTAGAGTGAGATGGAGAATATGCACAGTGTGAGATGAAACTCAGAGAAGAGTAAAATATGATAAAGAGAATTTGAAGCAGAGAAGAATGATAGAATGAGTTGATGCAGAGCAGACCTGTCGAACAGAAAAAGGAAGAGAAGAACAAAAGAACAGTTTGTAGAAGACCATATTTACAAAACAAAGAAAGATTGGTAAGAATTGATTTATCTGCATAGTTGACTGCTTATTTATTCATTAATATTCTAGGGAGGTTGGGAGATGCTCGGGAGGACTGTTTTCCTCAAAGGTTCAAGTGGGAGCTTGGACAAAGGAAGTTGTATCTTCTAGCTGGTTGCAGCCAGAGAAACCAGGGTGGCAGGGTGGTGCAAGGGAGAACAAGTGTTCTCTATTATACAGGTTGGAGCCTGTGTAATTGGAAGTTCGTGCTTCCATCCAGTTGTTGTTGGAACATATAGGGAGTTGGTGCTTCCTTATAGTGGGTGCTAGAGAAACCAGGGAGTTGGTGCTTCCTTCTAGTGGGTGCTAGAGAAACCAGAGAGTTGGTTCTCTCAGAAAAGTTGTAGCTTGTAAAACAGAGGTAGCAGCCTCACATTGAGTTGGTGCTCAATTAAAGATGTACATAACTTAAAAGACTGCTTATCATTTCGAAGAAGAAGAGGTTTTCTCCCTTTATGGGTTTCCTCGTGAAAATCTGTCCCTATGTATACCTTATGTGTGACTGATGCTTTTTACTTTTACTGTCCATATGTTGTATAATGTTGATGATCACTTGAAGAAAGATTAAGAATATTTTAATAGAATTAATATTGTTTAATCTCAAAGACAACTGATTCACCCCCCCTCTCAGTTGTATTAGTAATTTCAACAAAAAGGTTCATGAGCCTGCTGACTCATTTCTCCTCTTCCAAATAAAATGTTTGAGTTGTTTCAAGTGTCCTTCTTATGACATTATAGGAATGACATAGGCATCATGGTAGTATGCTTTCTTTAACAGTTGCGACACTTGTGAGCAAAATGCGACACTTTCGACCTTTGTAATGACGACACTTGCGACACTATCAAAGTGAGTATTTTTTATGTGTAACAGAAGTACTTTCATGGTGTATATTTGTAAGATATCTTACATTATTAATGAAATAAAGGAATATTGTTTGTTGGGTTTTTCTCCCTATACAGGGTTTCCCCAGGGTATATGTGTTGTTGATATGCATGTTTACTTATCTACATAATTATTTCTATTCGATTATGATTTGAAAATTTTGAAGTGTATTAAGTTGGAATCAAAGTATTGAAGAAAATAAAAGAATTAATCCACATAAGAAATCAAGCTCATAATTTAACATGGTATCAAAGATTAGGGTGTGTTAAATGTGTTGATGTGTAGCAATAGGTACACACAGATCCAAGCAAGCTTGATTAATTTTCTAGTGTGAGGACCATGGCATCCTCCATTTCAGTCAGGGTTGAAGATAGGCTCGAAGGAGCTACCAACTTTAATGTGTGGAAACTCTGTATAAAAAATATATTGGAAGAGCATGTTCTTCAATAGTATGTGATGATAGTGGTGGAGGAACCAACAAATAATGCAGGAAGAATGGATTTTAGGAAGAGTCAAGCAAATCCAAAGCAGATCATCTTTGACTCAGTCAAAGACAGTATAATGCCTTCAATGACTTCATTGATGACTGCTAAGGACAATATGGATAACTTGGTGAATCTATATGAGAAACAGGCTCCAAGTTAGAGGAGGACACTTAAGAACAAGCTTAAGTATTTGGAGATGGAGAAAGGTGAATCAATGGAATCTTTTTGTTCTAGGATAGCTCATATCAGAGATCATCTTTTGGTCATAGGGATGACAGTGGACGATGATGATTTAGCGTAGGCCATTTTTTACGGTCTTCCTTCTTCATGGGAGACCTTATTATCCAGTGTAAGTGGGAGAGAGATTCAACCCACGTTTGAGAGGTTATGGCATGATTGCCTCCATGAGGAGAGTCACACAAATTCCAGGATCAAGCCAACAAAAGAAGAGCACTGAAATTTAGTATCAAGATTCAAGGGAAAGAAGAAAGGAGCTTTCCAGAAAGGCTCTCATTGGAATCCAAACATCAAAGGTACATTCAAAGGAAAGAATATTGGTACATCTAAGATTAAAGGCTTTAGATGTAATAAGTTGGGTCATTTTGCTAAAGATTGTTGGTTTAGAAAGAAATATCCTAGGAAAGGGAAACATCATGCCTCAACTACTGAGGATGATGAATCCAAAAGAAATCAGAAAAGTCCTTCTAATGAGAAAGAAAATAGGAAATTATATTATTTGGTTTATGCTTTATCCAATACAGTTTCCACAGGGCCGAAAACTTGGTTAGTAGACAGTGGTGTATAAAAGCACATGACAGGGTACAAGGAGATCCTCTCAGATTTCGAGACAAAATATTTTGCAGAGCAGGTCGAGCTTGGGGATGAAAAATGTTACAAGATAGAGGGAGTAGGCTCTATCTCCCCCAGATTGGAATCTGGGGCTAGACTTCACGTTTATGAAGTATTATATGTTCCAGAGCTCAAGAAGAATCTACTATCAGTTGAAACCCTTGAGGACAAGGGATATTGGGTGATCTTCAAGGACAGGAAGGCACTACTATGGGCTAAAGGTAGACACTTAAGTACAACATAACCCATTGGAACTCGTAATGGAGGACTGTACGTCGTGTCAGGACAGTCAGTTTAGGAATTGGCTCATGATGCAACTAGCTCCAACAAGTTATGGCATAGATGACTTGGACATATTCATTACAAAGCTCTTCTATATTTATAGAACATGGTATGTGGCATGCCCTCTATTTCTCTTAGAAAAAATTAAATTTGTAAGGGATGCATACTAGGTAAAAATATAAAGAAAGAAGTTCCTAGTAGTGACAATAAAGCTCAGGGCATCTTAGATCTAGTTCATTCTGATGTATGTGGTCCCATGTCATCTCCCTCACTTAGTGGTTGTTTGTATTATGTCATTTTTATTGATGATTACTCAAGAAAATGTTGATTATATTTTCTTAAAGATAAAAGTGACACATTTGATAAATTCAAAGAGTATAAAGCCTTTATTGAAAAGCAGACAGAGAAACACATCAGAATCCTTAGAACATAAAATGGAGGAGAGTTTGAATCTCTTTAATTTGAGGATTTCTGCAATTTAGCAAGAATCAAGAGACAATTGACCGTGCCATATATCCCTCAAAAAAAGGTGTTGCTGAGAGGAAAAACATGACTATTTGTGAGGCATCGAAAGAAGTGATGTTTGAACAGGATCTTCCAAATTCTTTATGGGAAGAAGAAACCTCCATTGCCGTTTATATTCATAACAGGTGTCCACTTGCTATTTTGAAGGAAAAGACTCTTGAAAGAGTATTCTCAGGGATCAAACCTAAAGTAGGGAATCTAAGGATATTTGGATGTCCTGTGTATATTCATGTCCCTAAGGAAAAGAGGACAAATATGGAACCCTCAGGAAAGAATGTGGTTTTTTTGGGGTATAGTGAGAACTCCAAATATTACAGGATTTATGTACCAGGTCAGAGGCAAATAGAGGTAAACAGAGATGTGACTTTCCATGAGCAATTCTCATTTAAGAAATCCAGAGATCTTCAACAGGATTCAAAAGTAGTTCAACCAACTTCACCCTCTTCTGAAAATGAAGAGTCAGATGAACAGAGGGAGGAACCTTGTGAAGGGCCAAGTAATGAGCCCCTAGAACCCGCTGAAGTGTTAGAAATAACTCTTGAAGAATGTCTAGCCAAAAGGAAGGCAGGGTGAGTTAAATAAATAGTGCAGGAAGCAGAAAGAATAGATGATCCCAAAGGAACATTCAGGGAAAGGAAGAGGCCTCATAGGTTTGGAGTCTATGTTGCACTAATGAGTAGCATTAGTGATGCAAAACCTTCTGCATTTGAAGAATTAGATAAATTACAAGTATGGAAGGATGCCATGCTTGAGGAATACAGGTCTATTATAAAGAACAATGTTTGGGACATTATGCCAAGGCCAAAAGACATATCAGTGGTTTCTTCCAAATGGATCTATAATATCAAACATGCAGCTGATGGAAGTGTGGAAAAGTTCAAAGAAATATTTATAGCTAGAGGCTTCACTCGAAAAGAAGGAATTGACTATGAAGAGACTTTTTCTCCTGTAGCCAGGTATACCTCCATTCGAGCTATTATTTCTTTAGTTTTCATACTTGGTTGGAAACTACATCAGATGGATGTAAAAACAACATTCTTGAATGGAGAGATTGAACATCAGTTCTTTCTGGAACAACCAGATGGTTTTATACCTCATAACAAATGCACTCATGTATGAAAGCTAAGGAAGGCCTTGTATGGTCTTAAGCAAGCTCCCAAAGTTTGGTGTGACAGAATTGATGACTTTTTAAAAGCCTGGGCTTTCAGAAAAGTGATGTTGATGCAAATATATACTTCAAAGTAAGAGGCAACCAACCTGTTATACTAATCTTGTATGTTGATGATCTCTTTCTAAAAGGAAATGAAGTGCTAATAGACTGGTTTAAGAGGGACCTAACCTAAGAATTTGAGATGAAAGACTTAAGCCTGATGCATTACTTCCTACGATTGGAAGTGTGAGAAAGACAGGGAGAGATATTTATGGCACAAGGAAAATACACAGTGGATGTACTAAAGAGGTTTGGTATGATGGATTGAAAATCCATGTCTACTTCGATGGTTACCAACTTGAGGAAGATGTATGATTTTGATACAGGTTCAAATTTGGTGGATCCCACCATGTATAGGCAACTGATTGGATCATTGATGTACATGATCCATACTAGGCT
This sequence comes from Picea engelmannii, assembly GCA_009831015.1. NCBI lineage: Eukaryota > Viridiplantae > Streptophyta > Pinopsida > Pinales > Pinaceae > Picea > Picea engelmannii. The sequence continues at coordinate 322,509 of ML780746.1, forward strand.
AAATATAAGCTATGCAGTAATTTCAATGAGTCAGTTCATGACTGAACTGAGAAAGAGACACTAGGTGGAAGCAAAGCACATCTTGATATTGTTGGAAGATTGGTTGTTGTCATTGATGTCAACCCTAGTCATGGGTTTTGGACCGCAAGATTGATGAAGGTATTTGAACATGAAGGAAAATGCACATGAAGATACAACACCCATGGATGGATAGTATACATCATTTTGTTTCCGGTGGTATGAGGCATGTCATGTGGATCCTCATGGTTGAGGATAAATGAATTTTTGAAGATGACAAAGTGAATTGTACATATAGTCCCTGGAGATAATTACAAAAAATAATTACAAAATAAGAAACTGTCAGGTCGGCCCTAATGTTAAAAGGAAGTGACATAAATGGTATAAATAAACATCATTATACATTCATTTTGATACAAGTCGAATTTTAGAGGGAAGAAGAAGGAAAATAAGGCTGGATTTCAAGGGAGGATGAAGTCTTTTGTTGATGTGTTCTAAGGTATGCTATTTCCAGGTCATCTTACCATTTTTTCTATAATGTTTTTTCTAGAACGATTCAGATGGTGAAATCGCTATTGTATTTATACGACATATCAAGGTACCTCTGGTAAAACATGAAGCTCTTGATTCTCTATAATTATGGAGATACACTCTTTGGAATATAGGGTTTGTGACCCGTCCTTAATCTATTCAATAAACAGGTGTTCCAGGTAAAACAGTCATAACTTCTTCATACAGAATCCAAATGAAGTGGGAACACTTCCATTGGAAATATTATGGACTTTAGTTTCTTGTGTGTGATTTTTAGAATCAGATGTTAAATATTGAGCGCGGGGCATGTTGTACAAGTTGGGTCTTCTGAACAGACCGAAATTGAATAAAGTCTACCATTATTTCTATAACCTCTTTTTGGGGAGGATTCAAGGAGTGAAAATTGGAGGAGTTTCAAAGAATACATTGAGTAATATTATCTATAGGATCATAGTACTTCAATAATTGAAGAACTGTAGAAATTGAAGAAGTCTCAGGAAGCATTATCAGGTTCTATGTGATGATTGGTTGATGGTGATGATTTAATGTAAATTTTTATTATCTCTCATATACTTTTGGGTGGAAGGAAGGGGCAAGGATGGAGAGTTCCAATCTCTCTTGATATTGGAGGATTGTATCTTCCTCTTGGATGTTTATCCACCCCTTTACATTTGGAAGCTATAGCTACCTTTGGAAGTCATTACTTCCCTTGAACAAAAACTATTGATTATTTCTCATATATTGTGCATGGTGTATTGTGGTGTATTGGTGTAACTCTTATACTATTGATTATTACTCATTATATATAATTGAATGGTTAAAGAATAAGTTGAAAAAGTTTTTTAAATTTCACTTGATACTGATTCACCCCCCTCTCAATATCAACAATTGGTATCAGAGTGGGTTACCTTTAGTACAATTTAACCACTGGAAGGAAGATCCTATGTAGAAATGGAAGGAAACATTCCAAATGGGATTCCACCATTTGATGGAAGCAATTTTGAATATTGGAAAAAATAGAATGGAAACTTACTTGAAATCTCTTGGGGAAGATGTTTGGATCTCAGTTGCTTCAGGATACAATGCTTCAAAGAAACCAAAGACTGCAACTCAGAAGGAAGCAAAAAGGAACAACAAATTGGCAATAGATACCATCCTAGATGGATTGATAGATTCAGTGAAATCCAAGGTGGGATCATGTGCATCAGCAAAAGATCTTTGGGACAAGCTACAAGAACTTTATGTAAGGGAAGAAGAAGCAGAAGAAGAAGAAGTTGAAGAAGATTACAACATCTCATATTTCAAAGAAGAAAATAGAGTTCAGTTCTTTTGCTTTAATTGTGAAGGAGTAGGTCATGTTGAATTTGAATGTCCTCATCCAAGGATTGAAAGAAATGACACTGAAGAAGAAAATTCCAATGAAGAAGAAGAAATTCATAAAGAAAAAATTATTCAACAAGAAGATGAGAATCTTAAAAAATTGAAGCATGTTGAGATTGAAAATAGCAAGCTCAAAGACACACAAAGAAAACTAAGAACTTAATTGGTTAGTTGTGAAAAGGCCATTGTAACCTTAAAGAAACAATTAGAAGACTTTCAGAAACTAAGAGAAGAAACCATTTCCTTGAAAACTCTACTCGAAGAAGAAAGAAGAATAGAAGAAGTAAAGAAGGTCCAAATGAAAAAGAAAAAGGAAGATTGTGAGAAACTTGAACAAGAAGTTGTCTCATTGAGGAAGAGCTTCAGAAACTCTCAAGTGACAAAATACTTAACACATCTTGGATGCATGGGTGAAACTTCATACAAAGAAGATGTAAGTACCAACAAGAAGGTTGAAGAAAGAGCTACACAGACAGTTGATGAGAAGTGGACCAAGATACTAGAAAGAAGGAATGACTACAAAAGAGATTATAATCCAAGAAGACCTCTTACCTTCAGGAATCAAAGAAGCTTCAATAAGTATGAAGGAAACTACAAAAGAATAGATCATGAACCCAGATGGACTACATCACAAAGAATCCCACTTACTCCAAGGTATCAAAATTTCTTTCTTGGTCATTGTTATACTTGAAAACAATTTGGACATAAGGAAATTAATTTCAGAATCGATGAAAGGAACAAATACACAAGAAACATGAATGGCGTAAACAAAAGATATGGAAATAATCATGGATTTGCCAATATAAGTTATAATTCATTTTACCCATTGACGGACAAAAATATTGTATGCTACAAATGCAATTATCTTGGTCACAAAGCACGAGATTGCAGATATATGAATGAAGATGTCCCTATGTCAACCATAGTATGGAGAAGGAAAGAGATTCCAAACAATGAATATTGTTGAATAACATTGAGCACTGAAGAATGTAAAAAAGAAGATGAATGGTACATAGACAGTGGATGTTCTTCACACATGACCGGGGATCAAGACAAATTCATCAGCTTGAAGAGAAAGGGTGGCAATGTTGCATTTGGAGATGGCTCATATGCCAAAATACTTGGAGAAGGTGTAGTAGAGCTTGGAAGAAAAAATGTAAAAGCAGAGAATGTTCTATTGGTTGAAGACTTGAATCATAATATACTCTGTGTTAGTAAAATGTGTGATCAAGGATACACTCTTACATTTGATTCCCGAAAATGTAAAATCAGAGAAAATAACTCAGGAAGATTGGTTGCAACTGCAAGAAGAAGACCGAACAACATATACATCCTAGACATGAAGAAGAGAGAGAAGAAAGAAGCCACACAAAATTATTCTAAGGAAGAAAACGTCCTAAAGACCAAAAATAAGGATGAAGTATTATTGAGTGCCACATGTTTAGGGGGAGCAACCCCAAAGAAGAAGGTTACCTTTTTCCATTAAACTCAGGGGGGAGAAGCCATACCCTTTTCCATTGATGTCAAAGGGGAAGAGAAATTGGGATCATGATGATAGGGGGAGAATGAGTGTTGCCATCAATGAAAAGGGGGGAGATTGTTGAAAGATTGGTTGTTGTCATTGATGTCAACCCTAGTCATGGGTTTTGGACCGCAAGATTGATGAAGGTATTTGGACATGAAGAAAAATGAAAATGTAGATACAACACCCATGGATGGATAGTATACATCATTTTGTTTCCGATGGTATGTGGCACGTCACTTGGATTCTCATGGTTGAGGAGAAATGAATTTGTGAAGATGACAAAGTGAATTGTACATGTAGGCCCTGAAGATAATTACAGAAAATAATTACAAAATAAGAAAGTGTCAGGTCGGCCCTAATGTTAAAAGGAAGTGACATAAATGGTATAAATAAACATCATTATACATTCATTTTTATTCAAGTTGAATTTCAAAGGGAAGAAGAAGGAAAAGAATGCCGGATTTCAAGGGAGGATGAAGTCTTTTGGTGATGTGTTCTAAGGTATGTTATTTTCAGGTCATCTTACCATTTTTTCTATAACTTTTTTTATAGAATGATTCAGATGGTGAAATAACTATGGTATTGATAATACATATCAAGGTAACTTTGGTAAAAAGTTAAGCTCTTTATTCGCTATAGATATGGAGATACACTCTGTGGAAGATAGGGTTTGTGACCAGTCCTGAAGCTAGTCAATAAACAAGTGTTTCGGGTAAAACAATCATAACTTCTTCATACAGAATCCAAATGAAGTGGGACCACTTCCATTGGAAAGAGTAAGGATTTTAGTTTCTTTTGTGTGATTTTCTGAATCAGGTGTTAAATATTTAGAAAGGGGCATGCTTTACAAGTTGGGTCTTCTAAACAGACCAGAATTGAATAAAGTCTACCATTCTTTCTATAACCTCTTTTTGGGGAGGATTCGAGGAGTGAAAATTGGAGGAGTTTCAAAGAATACATTGAGTAATATTATCTACAGGATCAGAGTACTCCAAGAAATGAAGAAATGTATAAATTGAAGAAGTCTCAGGAAGCATTACCATGTTCTATGTGATGATTGGTTGATGGTGATGATTTAATGTAAAGTTTTATTATCTCTCATATATTTTTGGGTGGAAGGAAGGGGAAAGGATGGAGATTTCAAATATCTCTTGATATTAGAGGATTGTATCTTCCTCTTGGAGGTTTATCCCTCCCTTTACATTTGGAAGCTATAGCTACCTTTGGAATTCATTACTTCCCTTGAACAAAAACTATTGATTATTTCTCATATATTGTGCATGGTGTATTGTGGTGTATTGGTGTAACTCTTATACTATTGATTATTGATCATTGGTTATAATTGAATGGTTTAAGTATAAGTTGAAAAAGGTTTTTAAATTGTAATTGATACTGATTCAACCCCCTCTCGGTATCAACAAAGATATCTCAGAGGGACCATTACTTATGGGCTGAAATATACATCCAGTGGTGGTTTAGTTTTGCATGGGTATGTAGATTTTGACTAGGTAGGAAGCCCAATGGATCAGATGAGTACTTCCAGATACTGCTTCAGTTTAGGATCCTCTATGGTCTCTCGGTAAATCCGAAAGCAGGGATCCATTGCATAGAGTAGAGAAGAGGTTAAGTACATTGCAGCAAGTGATGCTAGCAAGGAAGCAATATGGCTCAGAAAATTGGTTTCTGGGTTGTTTGGTGACAAGCTCGAGATGATGGTGGTTCACTGTGATAATCAAAGTTGCATAAAATTGACAGAGAACCTGGTATTTCATGATAGGTCAAAACATATTGACATGAGGTACCACTACATCCGAGACTTGGTCCAGAGAAAAAATGTAAAGTTACAGTACATAACCACAAGCGAGTAGGTAGTTGATATCGTAACAAGGCCTCTGACCTCAAGACAGTTTGTGAAGCTAAGAGGAAATATTGGTGTGGCTGAGAATGACTCCCTTGGTGAGAGGGAGTGTTAAATTTTTCATCATCGACAGCCATTCTCCAATGAGAGGCCATATTGGCCACCCTGAAGCTAGCTAGAGATATTTGGAGAATCAAACAGTCTTGTGAGGTATTGAAAAAATCTAGGGGGAATGGACAACCTCTGTGAGTCAAACCAAAAGCCAGGATGAATGAGATGTTATGTGAGTCTAATGCAAGATTCAGTGAGAACGTACAACCTCTGTGAGCATAGAGAGACTAGTGCAAAAGTCAGGGGGAGCATACAACCTCTGTGAGCCTAGTCAAACCTTATTAGCCATGAGAAAAATTCAAGGTATCTGTCAAAAGTTATGTTTAATGTAAAATTCCTATGAGCTAGAAAGAAGCGATATTCCTAAAATTGCAAATGATGTAATTGTATTGATCTGGTGCATTGGCACATGTAAACATTATCCACCATGAAAATAATTTTGAATTGCCTTGTCAAGAGTTGTAACTAAAGTCTTGAGTCTAGTTCTATGTTACAACTAAAGTGTAATGTTGAGTTGTAACTGAAGTCTTGAGTCTAGTTCTATGTTAGAACTAAAGTGTAATGTTGAGTTGTAACTAAAGTCTTGAGTCTAGTTCTATTTTAGTAATGTTGAGTTGCAACTAAAGTCTTGAGTCTAGAACTAAAGTGTAATGTTGAGTTGCAACTAAAGTCTTGAGTCTAGTTATATCTTAGAACTAAAGTGTAATGATGTGTTGCAACTAAAGTCTTAAGTCTAGTTCTAATTTCAAACTAAAGCATGTCAGTCTCATGTCTAGTTCTAAGTTCAAACTAAAGTGTAATGTTGAGTTGTAACCAATCTCAATTCTAGTTCTAAAGTTCGAACTAAAGTGTAATGTTGACTTGTAACCAATCTCAAGTCTAGTTCTAAGTTCGAACTAAAGTATCAAGATGAGTTATGACTAATGCATGCAATCATGTTACTATTTCTAGCTTATCCTCTTCCCCTCTTCAGCCTATATAAGAATAAGTCGAACCCTCTCCTCAACACACTTTTGAAACAAAGTTTTCATATGTAGGTTGAGGGTGAAGTAATAGAGGAGAACATTAGTTATAAAGAGGCATCATATCAAAGGTGTATTTCAGCAAGGTCTTGTAATTCTTTTTCAGGTCTGAGTCATCTTGGCAAGATCTTTGAGAGAAGTACATTCATGGTAGATATTTGTAAGCGATCCTACATTATTAATGCAATAAAGGAATATTGTTTGTTGGGATTTTTCTCCCTATACAGGGTTTCCCTAAGGTATATTTGTTGTTGATATGCATGTTTACTTATCTACATAATTATTTCTATTCGATTATGATTTGAAATTATTGAAGTGTATTAAGCTGGAATCAAAATATTGAAGAAAATGAAAGAATTAATCCGCATAAGAAATCAAACTCATAATTTAACATGGTATCAGATCTTAGAGTGTGTTAAACGTGTTGAAGTGCAACAATAGGTACACACATATCCAAATAATCTTGATTAAGTTTCCGGTGTGAGGACCATGGCATCCTCTATTTCAGTTAGGGCCGAAGATAGGCTCAAAGGAGCTACCAACTTTAATGTGTGGAAGTTATGTATAACAAATATATTGCAAGAGCATGATCTTGAGAAGTATGTGACCACAATGGTGGAGGAACAAATGAATAGTGCAGGAAGAACAACATTTAGGAAGATTTAAGAGAATCCCAAGAAAATCATCTTTGTCTCAGTCAAAGACAATATAATGCCTTCAATGACTTCATTGATGAATGCCAAGGACTGTATGGATACCTTGGTGAATCTGTATGAGAAATAGGCTGCAAGTCAGAAGAGGACACTTAAACACAAGCTTAAGTATTTGAATATGGAGAAAGGTGAATCAGTGGCATCTTTCCATTCCAAGATAGCTAAGATCAGAAATCATCTTTTGGTCACAGGGGTGACAGTGGACGATGATGATTTAGTGCAGGTCATTTTTTATGGTCTTCCTTCTTCATGGGAGACCTTCTTATCTAGTATAAGTGGGAGAGAGATTCAGACCACGTTTTAGAGGTTAAGACATGATTGCCTCCATGAGGAGAGTCACACAACTACTAGGAGTGAGTCGATAAAAGGAAAGCACTCAACTTTAGCATCAAGATTCAAGGGAAAGAAGAAACACACTTTCCAGAAAGTCTCTCAATGGAAGCCAAACATCAAAGGTACATTCAAAGGAAAGAATATTGATACATATAAGATTGAATGCTTTAGTTGTAATAAGTTGGGTCATTTTTCTAAAGATTGCTGGTTTAGAAAGGAATAACCTAGGAAAGGGAAACATCATACCTCAACTGTTGAGGATGATGAATCCAAAATAAATTAGAAANCATTCTAATGAGAAAGAAAATAGGAAATAATATTATTTGGTTTCTTCTTATGCAGTTCAGTTTCCACGGGGCCAAAAACTTAGTTAGTACACAGTGGTGCATCAAAGCACATGACAGGGTACAAGGATATCCTCTCATGTTTCGAGACAAAATATTTTGCGAAGCAGGTCGAGCTTGAGGATGAAAAATGTTACAAGATATAGGGAGTGGGATCTATATCCTTCAGATTGGAATTTGGGGCTAGACTTCATGTTGATGAACTATTATATGTTCTAGGGATCAAGAAGAATCTACTATTAGTTGCAACCCTTGAGGAAAAGGGATATTGGGTGATATTCAAGGATAGGAAGGCACTGTTATGGGATAAATGTAGCCACTTAAGTACAACCGAACCCATTGGAACTTGCAGTGGAGGACTGTACGTCGTGTCAGGACAGTCAGTTCAAGAATTGGCTCATGATGCAACTAGCTCCAGTAGGTTGTGGCACAAAAGACATGGACATATTCATTACAAAGCTCTTCTAGATCTATAGAACATGGTATGTGGCATGCCCTCTATTTCTCTTAGTAAAAATGAAATTTGTAAGGGATGCATGCTAGGTAAAAATATAAAGAAATCATTTCCTAGTAGTGAAAACAGAGCTCAGGCCATCTTAGATCTGGGTCATTTTGATGTATGTGATCCCATGTCATCTCCCTCACTCAGTGGTTGTTAGTATTATGTCATTTTTATTAATGATTACTCAAGAAAATGTTGGATATATTTTCTTAAGCTAAAAGTGACACATTTGATAAATTCAAAGAGTATAAATCCTTTATTGAAAAGCAGATATGGAAACATATCAGAATACTTAGAACAAACAATGGAGGAGAGTTTGAATCTGTTCAGTTTGAGGATTTCTGCAAGTCGGAAGGAATCAAGAGACCGTTGAATGTGCCATATAGCCCTCAGGAAAATGGTGTTTCTAAGAGGAAAAAAAAGACTATTTGTGAGGCAGTGAAAGCAATGATGTTTGACCAGGATCTTCCAAATTCTTTATGGGCAGAAGCTACCTCCACTACCGTGTATATTCAAAATAGGTGTCCACATGCTATTTTGAAGGACAAGACTCCTGAAGAAGTCTTCTCAGGGATTAAACATGAAGTAGGGAATCTAAGGATATTTGGATGTCCTATGTATACTCATGTCTCTAAGGAAAAGAGGACAAATATGGAACCCTAAGGCAAGAAAGGGGTTTTTGTGGGGTACAATGAGAACTCCAAATCTTACAGTATTTATGTACTAGGTCAAAGGCAAATAGAGGTAAGAAGAGATGTGACTTTCCATGAGGAAGTTGCATTTAAGAAATCCAAAGAGCTTCAGTAGGATTCAGAAGCAGTTCAACCAAATTCACTGTCTTCTGAAAATGAAGAGTTAGATGATCTGAGGGAGGAACGTCATGAAGGGACATGTAATGAGCCCCTAGAACCCACTGAAGTGTTATAAATAAATCTTGAAGAACCTCCAACCAAAAGGAAGTCAGGGTGGCTTAAAGAAATAGTGCAGGAAGCAAAAAGGATAGCTTCTCCCAAAGGAACGTTCAGGGAAAGGAAGAAGCCTCATAGGTTTGGAGGCTATGTTGCACTGATGAACAACATTAGTGATGCCAAACCTTCTTCATTTGAAGAAGTAGATAAATTACAAGTATGGAAGGATTCCATGCTTGAGGAATACATGTCTATTATAAAGAACAATGTTTGTGACATTGTGCCAAGGCCAAAAGACAAATCAGTGGTTTCTTCCAAATGGATCTATAAGATAAAAAATGCAGGTGATGGAAGTGTGGAAATGTTCAAAGCAAGATTTGTAGCCAGAGGCTTCACTCAAAAAGAAGGAATCAACTAAGAAGATACGTTTTCTCTTGTAGCTAGGTATACCTCCATTCGAGCTATTATTTCTTTAGCTTCCGTACTTGGTTCGAAACTACATCAGATGGATGTAAAAACAACCTTATTGAATGGAAATATTCAACATGAGGTCTTTATGGAACAACTAGATGGTTTTTTACTACACAAAATAGGAACTCATGTATTCTAGCTAAGGAAGGCCTTATATGGTCTTAAGCAGGCTCCCAGAGTTTTGTATGACAGGATTGATGACTTTTTTAAAAGCCCAGGCTTTTAGAAAAGTGATGTTGATGCAAATATATACTTCAAGGTAAGAGGAAACCAACCTGTTATACTAATCATGTATGTTGATGATCTCTTTATAAAAATAAGTGAAGGGCTAATAGCTTGGTGTAAGAGGGACCTAACCTCAAAATTCGAGATGAAAGACTTGGGCTTGATGCATTACTTCCTAGGATTGGAAGTGTGGCAAAGACAGGGTGAGATATTTCTGACACAAGGAAAATACACAGTGGATGTACTAGAGAGTTTTGGTATGATGGATTGAAAATCCATATCTACTTTGATGGTTACCAACTTAAGGAAGCTACATGATTCTAATACAGGTTCAGATTTGGTGGATCCCACCATGTATAGGTAGTTGATTGGATCATTGATGTACATGATCCATACTAGGCTAGATATATGCTATGCAATGATTGCAATGAGTCAGTTCATGACTGAATCGAGACAGAGACATCTAGTGTTAGGAAAGCACATATTGAGATATCTCAGAGGGACCATTACTTATAGTCCGAGATATACATCTAGTGGTGGTTTATTTTTGCATGGGTATGCAGATGTTGACTGAGTAGGAAGCCTAGTGGATCGAAAGAGTACTTCTAGATACTGCTTCATTTTAGGATCCTCTATGATCTCTTGGTCAAGACAAAAGTAGGGATCCATTGAAAAGAGTAAAAAAAAGGTTGAGTACATTGCGACAAGTGATGCTAGCAAGGAAGCAATATAGCTCAAAAAATTGGTTTCTGGGTTGATTGGTGACAATAACGAGACGATGGTGGTTCACTCTGATAATCAAATTTGCATAAAATTGACAAAGAACCTGGTATTTCATGACAGGTCAAAACATATTGACATGAGGTACCAGTACATCCGAGACTTGGCCCAGAGAAAAATTGTAAAGTTACAGTACATAGCAACGAGCGAGTAGGTAGCTGATATCCTGACCAAGCCTCTGACCTCGAGACAATTTGTGCAGCTGAGAGGCAAGCTTGGTGTGGTTGAGAATGACTCCCTTGCTGAGAGGGAGTGTTAAATTTGGCAGCATCGATAGTCATTCTCCAATGAGAGTCCATATGGGCCACCCTGAGGCTAAACAAACCAAAAGTCAGGACGAATGAGATGCTATGTGATTCTAATGCAAAAGTCAGGGGGAACGTACAACCTCTGTGAGCATAGACAGTCTAGTGAAAAATTCAGGGGGGACGTACAACCTCTGTGAGCATAGATAGATAGTGCAAAATTCAGGGGGAACATACAACCTCTGTGAGCCTAGTCAAACCTTGTCATCCATGAGCAAAAGTCAAGGTATCTAGCAAAAGTTAGGTTAAATGTAAAATTCCTATGAGCTAGAAACAAATGATATTCCTAATATTGAAAATGATGTAATTGTATTGATCTAGTGCGTTGGCACGTGTAAACATTATCCACCATGAAGAGAATTTCGAATTGCCTTTCCAAGAGTTGTAACTAAAGTTTTGAGTCTAGTTCTATGTTATAACTTAATTGTAATGTTGAGTTGTAACTAAAGTCTTGAGTGTATTTCTATGTTAGAACTAAAGTGTAATGTTGAGTTGCAACTAAATTCTTGAGTCTAGTTCTATTTTAGTAATGTTGAGTTGCAACTAAAGTCTTGAGTCTAGAACTAAAGTGTAATGTTGAGTTGCAACTAAAGTCTTGAGTCTAGTTCTATCTTAGAACTAAAGTGTAATTTTGAGTTGCAACTAAAGTCTTAAGTCTAGTTCTAAGTTCGAACTAAAGCATGTTAGACTCAACTCTAGTTCTAAGTTTTAACTAAAGTGTAATGTTGAGTTGTAACCAATCTCAAGTCTAGTTCTAAGTTCAAACTAAAGTATGAATTTGAGTTATGACTAATGCATGCAATCATGTTACTATTTTGAGCTTCTCCTCTTCCCCTCTTCAGCCTATATAAGAAGAGGTCGAACCCTCTCCTCAACACACTTTTGCAACACACTTTTGAAATAGAGTTTTCATATGCAGGTTGAGGGTGAAGTAATAGAGGAGCACATCAATGATAAAGAGGAAACATATCAAAAGTGTATTTCAGCAAGGTATTGTAAGTCTTTGTCAGGTTAGAGTCATCTTAGAAATCTCTTTGAGAGAATTACATTCATGGTGGATATTTGTAAGGGATCTTACATTATAAATGCAATAAAGGAATATTGTTTGTTGGGGTTTTTATCACTGTACAGGGTTTTCGCAGCGTATATGTGTTTTTGGTATGCATGTTTACTTATATACATTATTATTACTATTCGATTATGATTTGAAATTGTTGAAGTGTATTAATATGGAATCAAAGTATTGAAGAAAATAAAATAATTAATCCGCATAAGAAATCAAGCTCATAATTTAACAATCAACACGCGTGGTGTGCATTCAAGGAAGGAGAGGCGTCTCCCTCTCGTTTTTTCCTCAATAATATAAGATGGGATCGAGGCATTAATTAAAGACAATATGGAAGAGCCAAATCGTTCTCTCGCACAAGCTAGAGATAAGGTTTCCCTTAATAGGCTGACGAGAAATAGATCTGCATCCGATTTGGAGGAGAATTGCCAACATTGTAATTTGGCCTTTTGATGTGCCTTTCGGGTGGTTATTTGAAACCATTTGTTAGCTTGCGAGGGAACCTCATAGAGCCCCTCTTGTATAAATATTTGTATTGTAATAAAAGTAGAGGCTAGACCACAATAGGTTGGGTGGGGATTCTTAGACTGCAACAAGTTATCCAGGATAGAGTTATCCAGGGGGGAAAATACAGTGAGCCGAGACTTAGTTGTAGCTTAGACTCCATCATTGTAAACTAGCATTCCACCATTAATATAAAATGATATTTTTTCCTATTTTATCTTTTTGTTCAATTAATTCTATGTGATGAATGTATTTTACATGCATTTGAGTTGTAGATGAATCTTAGAAATCATCTTCAGGGATAGAGATACAACTTTCTATCCGAGAGTGTGTTGAGTTAAGTCTGGTTCTCTAGGCTAACTGCAAGGAGTGCGTGACAGAGATGGAAAAATCTGTAAGCCAATGCAAGGAGTGCATATCTGAACTCAGTGGAGTCAGAAGAGAAGCTGCCAGGAGGGCACACCAGATTAATTTATAGACGCAGGGAGAAATTTCAAGGCGGTTAAGTCACTTTAAAATAAATACTATGTGGAGAGAGGCACAACTTAGATTTACTGAACACTCTGGAATACTCTGTGAGGAGGGAATTTATCTTTTGTGAGAATACCCAAGAACTACATTACTGAGGGCGTAGAAGAATCCCATAATTGTTGAACATTCTGGTGAATCAAGGCTTTGCAAGAAGTGTATAGACAAAGAAAAGGATATTCCTTAAAACCTTTTCATAAGGCCAAGGGAGAAGTTGTCGAAGAAATGATATAGTGCAAGGAGTGTGTATAAGGTTTTGATAAGTTCAACTTATAAGCTTAGGAGGAAGGGCGAGAAATTTCCAGGAGAGAAAGTGGAGCTCGCAGAGGAACTTGAAGCCTTGGTGATTTTCAAGCCAAGCAAAGTCACAAAAGGAGGTATGTGAAGAACTCTCTAAGAAGTGCAAAAGAAGTCTTTGATAACAACCTAAGTCTTGAAATGATAAATTGAACTAAGTGTGGAAAGAAGTGGAGGACTTTCCAAAGTCCCTAATATGAGGAAGTCACCCATTGTCGAGGAGGATACAGGTGGCAGAGGAAGGAGAGATTCGGGAGAAGAAGCTTTGGAAGATTTTCCGGAAGCAAACAAGGATCTTCGTGAAGTCATGAAGAGCGATTTTAATCCAGTTTTTTGGATCTGGAAGGACGCATGGCAAAGGATCATCACATCACTAATTTGAAATCGGAAGAATCAGAGTTGAGAGGAGGAAGGAATCACAAAGTCTGAACTAGTGATTCGATCAGAGTCATTGATCATGGAAGGAACAAGGATCGTAGATCGGGTCTTGAAACATTCGTCGATTTAGAGATTGGGGAATGGAGAAATAAGTTCACAGACATCCCGAAGTGAGATATCATGAAGAGAGTTTCCCATGCTCATAGTCTGAGGTCACATCAAGGGAGTATATTAGCATCGAGAGCTAAGGTCGTTGGCACAAGAGCTAAGAGTGATAATGAAAGGGTCTGCAGGTATCCCATAGTAGGTGTCAAGAAATTTAAAAGCGTCTGTGTCATATAGAAATAGGTTTCATCCAAGGCCGATGAGTTATTCGACTCGATGATTTGAATGATCCTAGACCGGGAGGTCATGCCAGCCCAAAGGAGGGGAGGGGGTTGTCACCATGATTGGTATTAGAGAACAGTTTTGTCTGTATATTTTAGGCGAAGGGGGAACTAAATATTCTCTTAGTTAGAGAGTGATTAGTAGGTTTTCCAAGAGTTCATGTAGAAGGCGAGATGTCCATTGACGATCATAAACATGGTCGAGGAAAATTCCAGTCATAGAAGAAAAAAGCAGAGATGGAAAAATATCTCAGTGAAATTCAAGCACAGATGGAGAATCTTTCATTCAATATGTAGCAGGATTCAAATATACACTGGAGGTACGAATGGCCTTTGAAGAGGACATCTATATGGCATGTTCATAATTTGTTGGCTAGGATGCAACAACAGATGTTAAAAATGTGGTTGAGGCATGCTGAAAAACTCAATCATAAGGGAAAGAAATCTGGCAAGAGTCTCATAGATTGCCAGGTGGACAATGAAAAGGGATCAGTGGATCTCATAGACTACTAGGTTGGCAGAGGAGACATCCAAAATTTCCAGGTGGGAAAGGGATAAGAGGTGAGCTCAACGGAGAGTTCATTGACAAGTGAAGAGGAGGAAAGAGAGAGACCTCACTAAGATGGACATTAACGCAGAATTGTGAGTTGCGTGAATGAAGATGATGAGAAGTTACAAACTCTTGTCACAAAGAAGGAGGATCAGAATACTATTATGATCATTAGAGGATTCGAGATATTCCTATCAATTAGTCGAAGAGAAGCTATTACATATGTTGCATAGGTCACAGAAGGGAATCCAACATTGCTTGTCATTGAGGAAACGAAACAAATACGAATGTCTGTCCCGATGGGTGGAGAAGAGAATTTAGTAGAATCGCTTGATGTTTTCCAGCCAGGAAGCTGAACAGGATATGAATGCATCACTGGATATTGCAACATAAGAGGAAGCAAATAGCATAGACTTTGTTGTTATGTGTGAAGAATTAGAAGCTCTTGAGAGGAGAGTGGTAGTGCAAGGAATGAACATTCAATAGGTTAAGTTGGAAGTAGATGAAGGACTGGAAGGAGAAAATATTTTAGGAGAAGTGGTAGCTGAGCGAAATTTCAGTATGGAGACCGCAGAGGTGAATACTGTAGCAAAGTGGCAAGTTAGGGCCACAAAGGGAGAAGATGTATTGGGAAATCAATGTGATTCACACATCGAAAAGGAGGGAGTCCAGTGAGCTACTCTGCAACAAAAGAACCAACTGATGGAGCATCTAGACGAGGATATTGAGGAGATAAGAGAGATGATGTCAAGGTCAACAACATAATCGGTCAGTGAGAGGAAGCCGGACGACAAAAGAACTGCCCGAGAGGCGGGAATGATGTAGCAGGAACAATGGAAAAGAAGAGGAGTTGGGAGACAACTCCAAAGGAAATTTTGGGATCCAAGTGGATTTCAACCATGTTGGATGGCTCATGAGCAGGATCTCATGATTGTTTCCACTGTGGAGTATGATTTAGGAGCATCGCTCCATCTCAACATGCACCAAATAATCGACAAGCATGGTGCACATTCAAGGAAGGAGAGGCTTCACACTCTCATTTTTTCCTCGAGAATCTGAGACGGGGTCGAGGCAATAATTAAAGACACAATGGAAGATCCAAATCATTCTCTCGTACAAGCTAGAGATACATTCATCATTAATAGGCTGATGGGAAATAGATCTTCATCCGATTTGGAGTAGAATTTCATTCATTGTAATTTGGCCTTTCGATGAGCCTTTCGGGTGGTGATTTGAGACCATTTGTTAGCTTGTGAGGGAAGATCACAAATCCCTTCTTGTATAAATAATTGTAATGTAAGAAAAGTAGAGGTTAGACTACAATAGGTTGGGTGGGGATTGTTAGACCACAACAGGTTAGCCAAGATAGAGTTATCCAGAGGGAAAAATATAGTGAGTCAAGACTCAGTTGCAGTTCAGACTCCATCATTGTAAATTGGCATTCCACCATTAATAAAAAATGACAGTTTTTCTTTTTTTTTATCTTTTTGTTCAATGAGTGTTGTGTGATGAATGTCTTTTAAATGCATTTGAGTTGTAGAAGAATGTTAGAAATTGTCTGTAGGGATATAGATACAACTTTCTATCTGAGAGAGTGTTGAGTTAATTATAGTTCTCTAGGCCGAGTGCAAAGAGTGAGCAACAGAGCTGGAAAACTCAGTAAGATGACACAAGGAGTGTGTATCTGAACTCAGTGGAGTTAGAAGAGAAGTTATCAGAAGGGCACACCAGATTAACTTACAGACACAGGGAGAAAATTGAAGGTGGTTAAATCCCTTGAAAATAACGACTATGTGGAGAGAGGCACAACTCTGAGTTACTCGACACTCTGGAATACTCTTTCAGTAGGGAATTGAGCTTGCGTGAGAATACCTAGGAACTACACTACTGAGGGTGTAGAAGAATCAAAAAATTGTTGAACATTCTATTGAAGGAAGGATTTTCAAGAAGTGTATCGACAAAGGAAAGGAGATTCCTTAAAACATTTTCATAAGGCTGAGGGAGAAGTCGTTGAATAACTGAGCCAACACAAGGAGTGTGTTTAAGCTGTTGAGAATTTCACCTTATAAGCTCAGGAGGAAGGGAAATAAGCTACTAGGAGGGAAATAGGAGCTAGTGGAGGAACTTGAAGCCTTGGATATTTTCAAGACGATCAAAGTCACAGAAGGAAGTCTATGCAGAACTCTGTAAGGAGTGTAGAAGAATTCTTTGAGAATAGCCTAAGTTTCGAAAGGCGAATTTGTGATAAGTGTCCAAATAAGTAGAGGACTTGTCTAAGTCAAGAAGACGGGGAAGTCACACATTGTCGAGGAGGAGACAAGTGGTAGAGGAAGGAGAGATTTGGGAGAAAAAGATTCAGAAGGTTTGCCACAAGAAAACAAGGATCTTCGTGAAGTTGCGAAGAGTGATTTCAATCTAGGTCATTGGATATAGAAGGATGTGTGGCAGAGAATAAACACATCATTGATTTGCAATCCGAAGAAACTGATTCAAGAGGAGGAAAGACTCGTGATGTCTGAACTCATGATTTGATCACAACTGTTGATCGCAAAAGGAACAAGGACCGTAGATCAGGTCCAGAAACATTCATCGATTCGTAGATCAGGGAATAGAGAAAGCAGTTCGCAGACATCCTGAAGTGGGGGATCACGAAGAGAGTTGGACCAAGGTCATAGTCCAAAGTTACATCAAGGGAGGAGACTAGCATCGAGAGCTAAGGTCATTGGTGCAAGAGATAAGAGCGCTAATGAAATTGTCTGCAGGTGTCCCATAGTGGGTGCCGAGGAATTTATAAAGGGCATGTGTCAAGTCAAAATAACTTCCATCCAGGGCCAATGCGTTATTCAACTCGAAGATTTGAAATATCCTAGACTTGGATTTCATTCCATCCCAAAAGAGGGGAGGGGGTTGTCACCACAAGAAGATAAATTACTTGAATAAGAAATAATCACATTAAAAATTCATCTTGAAGAAGTGAAGACAAAAGAAGAAGTCATGAAGTCTCAGATATTAAAGAAAGAAGAAGAGGCTGAGAAGCTTGAAGAATATTTTTTCACATTGAGAAGTAAAATAGTCAAGCTAATAAATAACGTTGAAGAGACAAAAACATATGTATCAGTTGTAGAGAATGAACAGAAGCACTCTAGGTTGCTAGAAAATAAAAATGAAGAAAAGAGAAAGAGTTACGCAGAAATACTTAAAGGAAGGAATCATGGTCAACCAAAATATAAGAAAACTAATAAGGGTACATCTTCAATAGGACCATCCATGTTCAAGACACACATAATCTTGAATTGTGATCATGATGAGTCAAGGAAAAAATTCAGAAGGACTATGCCACAAAGAAGATCATTCGCTCCCAGGTATGAAAATTTATTTTATGGTCATTGTTTTTATTGTACTAATTTTTGACATAAGGTTACATATTGAAAGGATTATAAAAGAAACGTTCAATAAATAAATGCCTATGTGGCCCCACGTAACATTGAATGTTACAATTGTCATAATTATGGACACAGAGCTAGTGATTGTAGAAGTATGATCGATACTTCCATAAAAGAGAAAACTAATATCAGATATAAGAAAGTATGGATAAGAAAACATGAAGAACAGGTGAACAAAAACCAGGTCCCAGAGATCGCAAGATTGGCAATAGAACGAGATGAAGAAAATTCCAGACAGAAAAATAAAGAAGTCATATACAGAAAGGTTTTGAAAATAAATGAAATAAAACAACGGCAGGTAAATAAGGAACATGTTCAAGAGATTGTACTTTCATGCATTGTAGTGAAAGATGAATCCACAGATAGAAAGAAATGAGTCAGAGCTTAGAGATATGATGAATCTACTAATGAAGGTGATGATGAATACACATTAGAGAAGAAATTGTTCTAAGCCATCCGGCTTAAAGACTCCCAGGCAATATGAATATTAGATAGGGGGAGTCTATGCGATAGTTGTGACAGACCAAAGAACCATCCTTCGAGTAGCTTGCAGAGTTTGAGTAGACAGATCCAGTGCAGTCAGTTATCATAAGTACAATTTGATAGATTAATTAGTTGTAGTAATGAAGATTTCATGATAGTATAGTGATAAATGGGTCAGCATTATGGACAATTGTGCAGTAGAGTCTTAGAAAGTATGGACATAGATGGATTCATAAGAACACCTAGTAGGTTTGGAAACATATATGACAGTGGACAAGAGAATGGATTCATAGATTGGTTATGAGAGTGGTTCGGAGACAAAGGAACATTATCATAATGGATGATGATTACGTTGGAAATGGCTCAAACAATGCTAATGGATTCCAAATTGATAGATATTTTTTGGACAGATGTAGTTCATACAACAGTTCACATTCAAAACAATGTAATGCTCATGAACAAAAATGAAAAAACTCCCTATGAGCTATGTCAAGGAAGACCAAAAAATGTGAATCGCTTTAGAGTATTTGGAAGCAAATCCTATATCAAATAGAGAAGAATGACACTTGGGAATTGGTTCCAAGACCAAAGAATAAGAATGTGATTGGAACAAAGTGGGTTTTTAGAAATAAATTGAATGAACATGGATATTTTACAAGGAACAAAGATATATTGTTATGTAAAGGATATGCACAGGCTAAAGGAATCGAATTTGAAGAGATATTTTCCCTAGTTGCCAGAATGGAAGCAATTTGACTTCTCTTCGCTTATGCATGCTCCAAGAATATTAAAGTGTATCATATGGACGTGAAATGATCTTTTATGAATGGGGAACTTGAAGAAGAAGTCTATATTGAACAACCATAAGGATTTTAGTTGTCATAGAACACATCTTATGTCTGCAAATTGAAGAAGGAATTATATGGTCTAAAATAATCTCCTAGAGCGTGGTACTCTAGACTAGATAAATATCTACAACAGGCAGGGTTCAGAAAAGGAAGTGGAAAAAAAAACCTCTACATCAAGGTAACTCAAAATGGTATTTTATAAATTGATGTTTATGTTGATGATATTATTTTTGTAAGTACTGATGATAGGTTAAGCCATAAATTTGCAAAGGATATGTAGAATGAATTTGAAATGTCATTACTCAGAGAACTATCCTTGTTTCTGGGTCTTCAGATACATCAAAGCAACTGAGGAATTTTTGTTTCTCAAACTAACTATATGAGAGAAATGCTAAATAGGTTCACAATGGAAGATTGCAAACCAGTTACCACTCCTATGAAAACCAGTTGCAAGTTGAGAAAAGATGATGATTCAAAGTCTACACACTAGAGGCAATACAGGTCAATTATTGGTAGCTTACTATATGTGACAACATCCAGACTAGATGTAATGTAGGAAGGTGGATAGGTGGCATGATTTCAAGCAACACAAAATGAATCACATGTCTTTGTAGTGAATATGATTTTCAGATATCTCAAAGGAACATAAGAGCTTGGATTATGGTATCCAAAAGGAATGGATCTATTACTTATTGCCTACATGGATGCAGATTGGGCAGGTTGTATTGATTATCGACGAAGCACCAATGAAGAATTGTTCCACTTGGGTGAGTGTATAGTATCTTGGATGAGCAAGAAACAATCATCAATATCTTTATATACAACCGAAGAAGAGTATATTGCAGCAACAGGATGTTGTACAGACGTTCCATGGATGAAACAAAATTTGACAGAAATACATGTTGATTATGATGATACCATTCCAATCTATTGTGATAATACAAGTGCCATCAGTATCTCAAAGAACCTGGTGATGCACTCCAAGAAGAAATACATTCTAATCATGTATCACTTTCTACGGGAATAGGTTGCAGAGAAGAACATCAGAGTTGAATATGTGGACACAAAAGAAAAAGTGACATACATCTTTATAAAAACTCTTCCAAAGGAATCCTTTGAGTATCTTTGCTAGAGACTCAGACTAATTTCTACTCTAGAATGAATAATTTTGATTGCTTATCTTGGATGTCTTAGATTTGTAAGAGGAAACACCATAAATAGGATGGTTCAGGTTGGGAGATCCATTTTAGGAAGAGTTCATTCAAGGGGAGAAGCCCTGGATGGAAAGATACCTTTACAATTGATGATAAAGGGGGAGAGATTTATCACATGCAAAGGTAAATTCTTGGAGAAAGAGCACAGAGGCATGGTTCTTGGGGGAGCGATAGTCACAGGAGGAGCATGAGTGATATGACTTCAGTATTGCGTCAGAGTGTTTCCATCAATGCAAAAGGGGAATATTTTGGATGATATTGTTGATTAATTGGGTTGGTTGTCATTGATGTCAACCCTTGAAGAAATTTTGGTAGTGAATTCATGTAGCACAAAGGTTTGGGTAATGGACCCAAGCTCGTTTGATGTATAATGGTATGAGTTTCAATATATTTCAAGGTAATAATATTCTATATGGATAGTACATAGTCATATCTGAAATGTCACATAACTCCTCACGATTAGAGAGTTTTGGTCATGTGAAGTTGAAGAACCCTAATGAGTCATCTAGAAGCCCTAAAAGGTCAAAGTAGTCAAAGTGGTTGCAAAGAAGAAATTATTTAAATAATAAAGTGAAGTGAGGAGTGTACTATAGGTGAAAGTGGATACAAAATAAATTATTTAAATAATAAAGTTAATGGAGAAATTAATAAGTGGGCAAGTGGTTAAAAGTGGGTTAGCCATAAAATAAGGAAAGTGGTTTAAGATGGTTAGAAGGTAACCCCTTGAGGAAGCTACATAAAAGTATAAGAAAATATTTAAATAATAAAGTGAAGTGATAAGTGTACTATAAGTTAAAGTGGATATAAAATAATTTATTTAAGTAATAAAGTGAAGTGATAAGTGTACTATAAGTCAAAGTGGACATAAAATAAATTATTTAAATAATGAATTTAATGGAGAAATTACTAAGTGGACAAGTGGTTAGAAGTGGGTTAGGCCTAAAATAAGGAAAATGGTTTAAGATGGTTAGAAGGTAACCCCTTGAGGAAGCTACATAAAAGTATAAATAAGAGGCAAGGGTCTCTCATTTTAATCAAACATGAGCATATTGAATATCTACAAGTGATTGAGGTAACCAAAGGATATCTAAGGTGAATTTCATAGGGAAGGTGAAGTAAAGAAGGTTCAAATTCAAGGGAGGATAAATTCTTTTGATGATTCTTTCTAAGGTATGTTATTTACAGGTCATTTCACCATTTTAGAAATAACAATTTTTCTAGAATGATTCAGACCATGAAATATGGAATCTGTTGATGAAACATATCCAAGTAGTAGTGATAAAAATATTCGCTTATGGGTCATTGTATTTTTGGAGTTACACTTTGTGGAAAATAGGGTTTGTGGTTAGTTCTGAAACTAGTCTAAAACAAGTGTTTTGGGTAAAAAATTCATAACTTCTTCATAATAGATCCAAATTTAGTAAGACAAAATGTATTGGTTTTATTTCAGTCTTTAGTGTTTTGTGTATCATTTTCATATCCATACAACAAATATTCCATGTGGGGCATGCTCTACAAGTTAGATCTCTAGAATAAGCCCGAATTCAACAAGGTATACCATTGTTTCTATAACTCGTTTTCTTAGAGGTTCCAAGTAGTGAAGCCTACGGGAATTGCATAAAATACACTGAAGAACATTGCGTACTATTTTCAAATCTTCATTCATTACATGTACATATTTATGATTATTTCAAGTTAGGGTTGCCGACTAATCCAAAATTAGTCATGTGAGACTAAAGTAAATCTTGATGAAAATGCTAGTCTCTTGTTGTTAAATTTAAGGAAGGTTTGGAGGTACGTGATCATATAAAATAGGTCTATTACAAAGTTACAAATCATATTTGGATGATTAAATTGATGAGTGATTTTGGCAGAGGTACATGTTGGGTACATGGTTGAGACAAGTAGTTGATGAGTTGGCACATACATGAGGTGTATAGTTGATGATGTTGGTACATATTGATGAGTCATAGTTTATGTGTATTTGATGCATGATTGGGACATATTTTGTGCATGGTTGATGTAATAATTTATGGTACAGGTTGGCGCATGGTTGATACACTTGTTTATGGTACATGTTGATTACAAGTTGTTTGATACAGGTTGTTACAAGTTGTTTGGTACAGGTTGGTACAGTTGTACAATGGTATATATCATAGTGATAGTGTGACAGTGATTCCATCATTCTACTTATATGTGAGGGCGGTTGGATGGAGAAAGGACATGTGGTTGTATCCACCTCCAAGTTGTAGCCAAAGAACATAGGGGGTTGTATCCTCGTTCTAGTTGTAGCTAGAAATTTGGGGAGTTGGAGCTTTTTTCAGGTTGTTTCCTAAGAAACTAGGGGGTTGGATCCTCCTGCCAGTTGCAGTTGGAAAACAAAAGGAAGTTGGTGATTCCAATGAATGTAATTCTTAAAGACATATAATAAAAAAACATTGTTTGGTTTTCTCCCGCTTTGAGTTTCCACGTAAAACACTAGTGCACTGTGTATCTCTATGATTTCTCATTTGTTCATTGTTTATTTACACTGCAACTATTGGATGATAATACTATATTGATCATAAAGAAATATAACAATTGGATATTATGGTTAAAAATGATTACAATTGCTCTATTATTGATTCACCCCCCCTCTTAGTAATCCAACAAAGGTCATGCACAAATATTAGTTGCAGGGAAAGATACAAGAAAAATACAAACCACAATACACAATGCTTGATGAGATCAAATAAATTCCAAGGGAACCATAAAATCAAAATGCACAACAATAGGAGAAACTTGTAACTCAATCTCCTGCAAGTGTTGTTTGATGATCTACCAGGTTAATTAGACCCCTTGAACAATACTCTCCTTCATTGTATTATTTATTTTTTACTGATTCTAGTGAACTAGAATGTTATGAAGAGGAAATGCAGGTAGACACCAAAAAGAAGTGGGAGCAATACATGAAAGAGGAAATGGATTCCCTGGTAAATAACCATACTTGGGATTTGGTTGAGTTTCCTACAAGAAAAAGAGCACTGTAGAATAAATGGTTTAGAATTTGAAGGAGGAAGATGGAGGAAACAAATGGTACAGTGATAGACTTGTTGTAAAGGGGTTTTCACAAAATAATGGTATAGATTTTGATGAAATATTTTCTCATGTTGTTAAAATGACTTCAATCAAGACTATTTTAAGTCTTGTGGAAATATAATATTTTCATCTTCAATAGTTACATGTAAAAAAAAAAAAATCCATGGGGATTTGGAGGAGGAGGTTGATATGCAAAAACCACAGGGGTATGAGGTCAAAGGGAAGGAGAATTTGGTATCAAAGTTGAAGAAGAGCTTATATGGCCTAAATAAAGCTCCAAGGTAGTGGTATCTACAGTTTGATAGGTTTATGATAGAACAAGGTTATAGTAGATGTCATTTTGATCACTGTGTTTAATTTAAAAGGCTATAAAATGGAATCTATATTATCCTGCTATTGTATGTAGATGAAATTATTTTTGCAGGGTATAATATGAAGGATATAAATTTTCTCAAGGATAAATTAGCTAATTCATTTGGGATGAAGTATTTGGGTGCTGCAGAGAAAATCCTTCTTATGAGAATAACAAGAGACAGGAAAAATCACAAATTGTCATTGTCTCAGGGTGAGGACATAGAGAAGGTGTTGGAGAGGTTTAGAATGTAGAATGAAAAATCAGTTATTACATGTTTGGCCAACCATTTCAAATTAACTAAGGAAATGTGTCCCAAGACACATGAGGAGATATAATAAATGTCCAAGGTCCCTTATTCATCAACAATTGGCAACTTGATGTATGCGATGGTTTGCACAAGACCAAATATTTCACATGTAGTGGGAGTTGCGAGAAGGTATCTAAAAAATCAAGGTAAATAACATTGGGAGGCAAAAAAGCGGATTCTTAGGTATTTGAAAGGTATTTCTACTCATGCATTATGTTTTGGAGGTACAAACACTATTCTTCAAGGATTTGTTGATTCAGATATGGAAGGTGATAAATATAGCAGGAGGAGCACCATAGGGTATGTTTTTATTGTAGGTGGAACAAAAGTAAGTTGTATTTTGAAACTGCAAAAGGTTGATGCACTTTCAACAACAAAAGTAGAGTATGTTGCTGCTATAGAGGTTAGTAAAGAAATGATTTGGTTACAAGGATTTATGGAGGAATTGGGAAAGAAGCAGGAGAATAACAAGTTGTACTGTGATAGTCAGAGTGCCATTCATATTGGAAAGAACTTAGCTTTCCATTCGAATACTAAGAATATATAGCTCAGGTACCATTTCATATGATCCGTCTTGAAAGATGGACATTTGAAGTTGGAAAATATACACACTATCCAGAATCTTGTAGACATGTTAACAAAGGGAGTAACAAGGAACAAAATGAGTTCATGCTCAGCCTCAGTTGGCCTTCAAGCATGAAGGTGAAGATGAGAAATTTTCTAGGTCCAAGAAGGATCATAGTACAACAGATACAACATCGATGGAGTTGTTGAGATCAGTCTCCAAGTGGGAGATTGTTAGTTGTGTATCCTGATTATATTCATGATTCAAAGGCCTTTGCTTTTAGCCATGTTTATACCACATGAAGACTTTATACACTAGAACAATTTACACTCTTCCACGCGTGGGAGTGCAGGCGGGGATTTCCCCTCCTACAGGTTTTGATGGGGATATCCCCCCAGCTGGGTGGTCCAAGGGTAAGTGGTCCCTCAATGGGGGTTCGAGGGAGAAGCCCCAGAAGGAAAAATTGACTTGTAAATGTATGTTGTAATTTCATAGTAAATCTATATTGTTCATTATAAGGTCACATATATGATGGTAGAAGTTATGTTTGGGTTTTTTTCCCTAGAAGGAAACCCTTTTTTTATGGGGGAAATGTATTGTGGCTATGTATCATTGCGAATATTGTATTCTGAGTGAGGATATTGTGAGAGAAAGAAAAGGAAGTTACAGCAGGTGTGTTGTAGGTTATGTCCCTTCATTTCCTAGATAATAATAAAGGAAGGATGTGGAAATTTATTTGGTGGACATAGCCCACACTGGGTGAACCACATATATATGTGTCTCTAATGTATTGTGTGTCTTATTTGTTTTATTTACGCCTTTTTTTTATTTTATTGTTTCATGATCCTATTTTTCTAACAAAGCTCAAGCCCACTTTTAATTGGCCCATATCTTGTCTATCATTCAATGCATGTTTTCCTCATTTGGTCAAATCCCCATGGTGTGGAGAGCGCCCAAGGAATCTAATCTAACCACTCACGCTTTCCTTCCTTTGGTCATATTCCCTTGGCATGAGGATTTCCCAAACCATATGATCTAACCACTCACATTTTTCTTTGTTTGGTCGGTTGGGATGCCCTCTCTACCAAAGAATATAACCAAATTATTCAACCATTTTTTCTTTTCGGTGGGGTGCCCATTGTCTCCATTGAGGGAGAACCTATCCCACATCCTCGATGAATCCATCAACATAACTTCCATCATAAGCGCTCATTTGGTGAAGTCATCCTTGGCACAACATGTTCCCAAGGAACCCGTATTCACTATATAACAATTCCTTTTACTTATTAATTGAATTGAGTCCTCTCTCTATCACCTCAATCGTCTATCTTGGCTTGCAGAGGATAAGCACAAACTTAGGAAAACTCTTGAGATGTTAAACCCTCCCCCACTCCAAGTGATTTTCATCCCAAAAATCCCAATAGTACTTCATATATTGTGACCTATAATGACGTTCATCAATGCATCAAATTGTCATCCACACCCAGAAGACATATTTCCCATTGATCTAGGAATTCACATTGATTTGGAAAAATCTACAGCTATGTCCTCAATGTTACATGTCATTGCTACTTGTTGTGATGACTACCAAATTTTTGTAAGTGTGGAACTTTTCATTCCCTTTGTTTTGTCCATACGTCAACCCAAGTCCATGCTTATGAACATAGATAACTCACACATATGAGACTAGTCAAGCGAGTTGTCCATCTTTCACATCCAATTTCTGAGTATCCACTTACCCACGTCCTCAAATCATTTCTATCCACAACCCATGTCTCTCTATCCATTCCTAAAGATCAAGGATAAGTTCTTCACCCTTTTCCAAAATTCTCTAATTTTTCAACCCAACTTCATGACTACTTACAAGTTGCTCAAATACAGTATACACCCTCACATACTGCCTACTATCTTTCACAAATGTACTTTCTGCTATCTTTCGCAAGTGAAAAACCATTGTCTTCATTTTTCAACATTTTTTGTGCCACCTTTTCACTAAGGAAACAAGGTGGCACTTACTTAATTCATTGGTACTACACCCATCCTCAAGTTTCTCAACACACTAAGTATTATCGAAAGTGACCACCAAGGCTCCAGAAAACAATGTGCATGATATATGTTCTATGTACAAGTACATCAATACCAATATGAATTCCTTTGTTGAGAAGACCAAATTCTCAAGTAATTCGACGTCAATATCAAAGTCATAGATCCTCATCGCTCATGTGAAATATTTTATGATTGCTATCAGTCTTCCATGCCCACTTCTTTCACATCCTACAGGACTTGTTGAGTGGATTTATTCAGCCCCTCATTCATGTCATCACTTAGAGTTTATGGTGCAAGTAAATTCCTTGACCAAAACTCTTCAACTTTGTTGCAAACTTGAAAGAAACATGGAGACTCAGGTTGCATTTTATGTGTCATGATTTTCACAAGTGTTGCAAGGAAATACTTCCACTCTCCCTCCCTAACTTGTGTTTGGTCATGTAGGCTCTATAGATGGTTTTTCCTCTCCAAGGAAGACTTTATTGAATTCTCCAACACTCACAAGTTTTTTTTACTTTGTTTCTCTTCATTCATGACACTCAAATAAACTATGGCCGGATTCACCTCTTGCTATTGAACCATGTCACAAGGTGATGCAGGCCCCCTCTCTCAACTAGGGTTTGGATGACCTCTCGGTCTAGGATCATTCTAGTAAGGAGCTTAAATTATCTCGCAGACTCCCTCTGAGCTTGAAATATTAATGCATAGATCCTTAACAACCTCTTCCAGAATACAAAAATTTGTTCTCAGGAGTCCCAGAGTTCTTAGAAAGGCTCTTCCGAGATCGAGGGCCAAAATCATGGGAGAAAGTTTCAAACCCCGAAATTTTTAGGACATCAAGACTTTTGATTCCTATTATATCTTAATACAAACTTCATGAACTTCTAAACACTAGGAGGCTAAATCAACAGTCCATAATGAGCGTCGATATTGATGACTCAGATACACTTTTCGAGCTTCGACGATTCCTGATCTCATCAACATACACTCAACAATCGCAATTTTTTTATGGTTGAAAAAGGGAAAATAAGACGACTCTTATTCTTCGACCAGATCGATGAATATCATCCTTTTCTGCACTTGGGGCTTTGACGGTTTCTTCACTACACTTTTTCCACAAATATTTCGTATAGCCAAAACGGTAAATTCTTCGAATCTCAAATCGACGATTAACAATGCTCAGACTGATGGATGGTCCAGATCAATTCCCTTCGGGCTTCCACGATTTATTTTTGTCTTCAAACAACACAACACTTTATATCTCCTGATGTCAAAACTTTGAATACATTCTCGTCCGTTCACATGTCCCCTCTTAGATTGATGGATAGGATGCCTTTCAAGACTTCAGTGATTTTCTCGTTGTCTCCATAATGCTTTGATTTCTCCAAAATGTCGAGTTCCTAGACTGTGTGATCTTCCGCCACACTTCCTCTCCAATAGGTGGTTGGGATTAAATTTAGGGCTTCAGGACTACGGGAGTCTCCACAACACCACACTACATTTTCTCTGAAGCATCGAACCTTCAGACTTCTAGATATGCTTCCATGTACTTTTTCTGAAATCAATAGTCTAGATCTACTCTAGACTTCAGGACTCAAGAGATATCTGCCTCCTATTCCCACTATTCTCTTAGAGTATATATCCTCCAGACTACCTGATCTGACAATGTGTGTCCTTTACGATTGATAGCCCAGATGAAATCCATCCTTTGGGACTTTGGGAGTCCTCCACTCCTACTTCCGCCGAAATGATAATACGTCGGAGTACATGATCTGATGACATGTGCCCTCATATTTTTTTATGGCCATGATTCACTTTGGCCTTCAGGACTTGGGGGGTCCCAACTTATTCACATGCAAAATTCATCGAATGCATGAAGTCTGAAGGGCTTCACCAATTAACCCGCATGCAACTCCTCCTATTTCGACGACTGTCCATGCTCATACAAACTCTCAAATGGATCTTGATCGTAGATCTTGATCATCGATAATTCCTCCTTTTAAGCTTGATCTATGGATTCTTATAAATCATGAATTATTAAAGACTTACAGGGTTAACCCATGAACTTCTTCTCCATATATAAGGGTTAAAAAAGACCCTAGATCCTCACCAACAAATATCCACCGTTGAAACTTTAAATAAGAGAATATTCTCCTCCTTAAATATTCTGACTACTATCCTTCCTGAGCTTGACTACAAAATACAATTAGAGTCTCTGGAACCCTCTGTGAGGTTCTCTGATACTTTAAATCTTTGGACATAGAAATTTTCCATGTACCTCTTATGGAGCTTTTATACTTGCTATCTCTTCTAAGCTTTGTTCCTCCTAGGTTTATAGACCTCGGGCGCACTCCTTGCATCCATGAACCTTCTGATGAATTCCAGACTTAGATATTTTTGAAGAAAATATCCTCATGTACTGCTTTATCTCCTATCATTTGAATATCCTTCGACACTTAAAAAAAATGTTGGCCCGGTGCACTCCTTGCACAAGTCATCTCAAATATTTCTTTCTTTTGAACAGTTGTGCACTCTCTGCAGTTTAAATAAACAATTGTGCACTCCTTTCACTTCCACTGTAAATTCATGTTATCTCTTCTGAGCCTATGAGTCTATCTCGACTCGTCTACACACTCCTTGCGAGACCTGTGCACTCCTTGAACCAAAAATATCAAAAGAGAAACAAATTAAACTTATAAAAGCATCAAATAATTCCACACTTAACCATGAAAAACATATTCATGCATAAAATATACATAAAAAGATAAAACATAGAGAGCATAAAGAAAATATCACATGTACTCAAATAACTCAGATGAACACAACACCATACAATTGGAATCGATCCTCTCTACTTGTATTCATTCAGTAAAATATGTACATGGACTCATACAGTTCTATGCAACTCTTCATAAGCTTCAAAAATTCTCTCCCCAATAACAATAACATTTAGCAACAACTACAATATTTAACAGCATCATTTGGGCATACAATACATATATTTATACAACGAGAGGCTTCTTGAGCTTTCCCTATAGACTCCCTTAGAGTTATCCTATCATAGTTAATTCATTCATCTACTAAGGACTATTACATTGAATGGTGAATACATTCAGATATGAGTCAATAATTGGTATCTATACAACCTTATATCCTAATTAAAATGATTACAATCCTTGGAGGCTTTATGTGATGGATCAATCCTCAAAACATTTAAAATATTTAAATACAATCCTTTCAAAACATAAATATGCACTCCTCCTTGGAACTCAAAAACAACTTCAAATCCACATGTTGGGTGCAGAGTTGTCCTCCACCTGGCCTCTTTAATGATGATGGATATGCTCCTACATCAAAAGGTCTATCTACACTTTCGTAAACTCCCTCTATCAACCTAATCGTATATATCCTGGGATTCCATACAATATTTCTCATTCTCCTCATGAGCACACTTAGAATTTTTTATTCATCCAAGAACAACAATAAACCCTCATGTGGCACAGGAAATGCCTTGGCATACTTGAGAAAGTCCTATCGCAAGACCATCACACAATCATGTAAAGGAGCCACTATCACATCCCAAGTGTCGAACCAACTCTTGACTCTAAATGGTGTGGAATGAGCCACTATCGTCATCGATTTCACTACTCATTTGAATACCTTGAGCACATCCAATCCTCCCTGAAGCTTACAATGGAGTGATGTAGCAGTCTATTTTATAACTAAACTGTGATTGGCTCTGGTGTCAACCAACATTTCCACCTTCTCTCCACTCACCATTGAATCCACAAAACATAGTCTTCCTTCTATTTCTTGTGAATTCTATCCAGGTTCCCTTCTCTTGAACTCATTGAGACGCTATGTCAACTCCTATAACCCTTCCAACATTTCCTTTGATGGTTGTGGCTATGGTTGGGTTACTTCTCCTAAGGATGAAAACTGCTTCTTTGCTTGAGCTACACTTGTTGTATTACTTCTCCCAAGGATGAAAGTTTGTTCTTTACTTGAGAAACACTTTTTTTTGTTGGATTATTGAGAGATGGGGTGAATTATCAATAGATATTTTAGTCATTTTAACCAAAGTATATAAGTTTTGTTTATATTTAATATCAATATACCATTATCCTTCAACAAGAGAAAATTTAATAAACCATGAACAATCAAGAGTCATACACATACAAAGTACACCAATACTTTTATGTGGAAACCCAATGTGGGAGAAAACCATGGAGTGGTTTTTCTTATATCTATTTAAGAATTATATTCATTGGAAGCACCAACTTCCTTCGTTCTCCAACTACAACTGGAATGAGGCTATGACCCCCTATATTTTCAGGTGACAACCTTAGGGAATATCCAACTCCCCAATTCTCTGGATACAATGAGAAGGATGCTACAACCCCCTATGTTCTTTAGCTACAACCGAAAGGTGGATACAACCACTTGTTCTTGCCTCGTCCTACCACCCTGAAATATAAGTGTCAAATGATGAAACCATTGCCACACTATCCCTGTGAGATATACGATTGTAAACATATACCAATATATTTCAACAACCTGTAACCAAATTGTAACAAAAGCATGTAATCAATCCTATACCAAACGTTGTCGTGTACCAAAAAACACCAACAAGTACGCAATATGTATATGGTGCAGCTCGCATATGTACGCGCCCTGTCTATATTACAGCTTGTGTATGTATGTGGCATGTCTATAGTGCAGCCTGCGTACACCTTAAGAAATATAGGGTTTTCACCTTTTCTGAAACTCGCACAATTTGTTTCCTTTATCAAATAAACTTGCAACCTATCACTGTGTTCAATCGATACCTGTGCCCTATGCATGCATAATAATACATATCACTTAACCAAGTGAATCTATATATTTCTATTCATGTTCCATACATGTGTATATAATCATGATCAAGTGTAATAACTCTCGCATGGATAATCATGTATGTTCTCTGGATACAACCACCTATCCTTGCCCCATCCTACCACATTGAAATATAAGTGTCAAATGATGAAACCACTACCACACTGTTGTTATATTTTTAGCTCAGAAGGTACTTTGCATGTGTGTCTTGTATGCAGAAGTTACTTTTTACCTACACTACTAGACACTTGACTTTGTAATGGGTTTTTATAAAGTTGTGATAAAGTGGTTATTTTCTTAGAGTGACTTTTTAATAAAGTGTACCTTCTAATATTAAAGTGACTTTATTTCATAAAGTGCACTTATGTTATAAACTGAAAATGTACTTTAATATTTTAAGTGATTTATTTTGGAGGAAATTAATCATGACCCTTGATCTTGTAAAGGAAAGATTAGATATTAACCATTAGATCTAGGGTTGGACAAGGTGAAGGGTCACTTTCATATTAGAAGAGAATGCATTGGGAAGTGTGCAAGACAACAAGGAGAAGGAGATTGAGAGAGATTTCTGAGTAAGCTTGAGAGAGGAAAGAGGGCACCAAGGAGGGAACATTTCCCAAGATATCTTGGGCACATCTCCCAATAAGTAATTTCTATTTTTTTTGTGTTTTTTTTATTTCATGATAACATGATTTATTGTATGGATCTGTATAGGCTGTAAAACATCAAATTTGAGGCATGAAAATCGAGGAAAGAGTGGCCATGGTTTTCTAGGAAAACTTTGAATAATGTTTTGTTGGAGTTCGGTCATACTAGAGGTAAGGTACAACAACCTGTTGTGGTACATATTTCAAGGTGCTAATTTCAGCAAGGCCGCACAACTGTACTGACCATGGAACAATTTTCTAGGCAGCGATTTGTGGGACTGTTGGGTTGTGTAAGTTTTTTTCTTTTCTGGAAATTGTATTATTTTTGCTGATATGTACTTTCCTGAAGCTGAATAATAAATCTCTCTCTCTCTCTCTCTCTCTCTCTCTCTCTCTCTCTCTCTCTCTCTCTCTCTCTCTCTCTCTCTCATTGGGTTTCCCCACTTTCGGGTTTTCCTTGGCATTGCCTAAATTTCTAAGTTTTCTCTAAGTTGAATGATTGTTGTTCATTGTGTTTATTCCACTGCAAAAATTGTTTAGCACTGTGTATTTTTTCTTATGTTAATTTATGAATGTGGGTTTAGACATTTCAGAGTTCATACAAGACAATTATCTCTAGGTTGCTAAGTGTATGACATATTTAGTCTTGCTGATTTCGTCATTTAATATCTACATGGTATCAGAACTTGGGATCTGAGTCATAGTGAGAGGTGATATTTTTGGGAAAGGTTGAAGGGGGGGAATCTGTTGTTTGTTTTCCTTTGAAAAGTGATGGATAATATGGCTACATGCATTAAATTTGAGAATCGGTTGGATGACATTTCCAACTATTTGTAGTGGAAGGTCCAAATGTCAGTTGTTCTCAAGTAGAACAATATTTGAAACTATGTTAGTTATGTTGTTTTGGTTCCCACAGTAGATCTTGTTGCTTTGGATTTGCATGAGGTCAAGGAGGAAAAAACTCAGAGGATTATTCTAGATGGGGTGAACTATCACCTTATCCCATACTTGGCTAAGAAGAAGACACCCAAAGATACAAAGGATTCACTTAAGAAATTATTTTAGGCGAAGAATGAAAACTGGAATATGCCCTTAAAGGATAAGCTACATGATATTGATATGGGTAAGGAGGAGACTGTGTCTTCATATCTTATCTAGGTAGTTGTTGGAAGCCACCAATTCTGTCAATGTTATCATAATTAAAAGCTACCAAAAAGAGATAAAATACTTATGTAGTTGCCTCCTCCTTACTTTTAAAAATGATTCTATCTTTTGGCTTCAAGGCGATTTATTGGGCTAACTTATTTTGTGATTTTTTTTCTTACAGTTCATTTGTTTTGTTTAAATTTCATGACTGCAAGCATGAAATTCAAACAAAAAATTGGCTTGGTAATCATTCTGAATTCTGTGTTTTTTCTTCTTTTCTTTTACCAAAGAGACTACATCTTAAGGGAACCTATATGTTCATAAATTGAAGTTCTATAATCTCATTGATTAATTGATTGCCACATTCTTTTTGTATTATGGGACTATCTATGGTTGATTGTTTGGTTTGATCATTTATCCAGAATCACGCTACAAACTTGGGTTAACAATTGATACATGATCTTTTCTATATCATTTATACTACTTTCATGTCACTTGGTACAAGTCTGATGTACCCACAACTACACCTCACCTTGTTGTCCAGTCCATTTAATGACCCTCATTCATTTTTTGAATTGGAATTTGATTGGGGTTGGGGTTTTGATCTTCATTATGTGTAATGGTCCATAGGCCTACACGTCCTCTATTTTTCTATCTCTCCAAACTTAAAGCATGACAGTCTCAACAATTTATAGGTATCAGGTCGTTGTGGTTTTCACAAACCTCTCCTTGCTACTTGTTTATTGGAAGTCAAACCCTCCCTCCCGTGATATCTACTATGTATATTTGATAGTGACCATGGCCCCTATGGTTTGAATTGAACCTAATGGTTTTCAGACCCTTCTTGCCCATGACAACACCATAAATGATTTGCAGGCTCACGATTGGGATATATTCATCCGAAAATTTGAGGGTTATAACTTGTCGGTCGCAAAATACTTTGCTAAAATGTTTGATGGGTTTAGAGACAAAGTTGGGGATGTGAAATTGGAGTTAAAAGAGGACTCCATAGACTAGGAAACATAACTACCACAGGAAAGAAAAAAATGGTTCAAAAATGCTAAATTGGATGATGTGCCTTTGATATTATTCATGGTCTCTCAGAAATCTACATTCTTCTGTAAAGGTATTCCTATTACCCTCTTGAAACCTCAATGGTACAACCTTACTTTGATTCTGAAATAGTTCATAACATGTGAGGGAAGGTATGGGTTAGTATTTTTATACCACATCCGACTGTTGATGTTGTTCCTAGGATTTAAACTAAACATGCCCTTTTATTTTCTCATGAGCCTGTGTAAGATGTCAAAACGTTATAAGAGGTAGATATTGAATCCTCTGTCAAGCCTCTTTCATCATGGGATTATAATAATTCTGTTGGTATCACACATATCTCAAATTGGGGACACTTGGGAAATCTTCCTGAGTCAAAACGATTTTTCCCAACACGACAGCACAATGAGCTCACCTTTAATTGTGAACCCCATTTCTGATAATCCCATGACCCAGAGTCAATATTTATATTCACATAATGACTATGAAATTAATGAACCATTTTCTATTGCTTTGCAAACCCCCATGGGTGAAAAACCATGATGTATTTTTACACCTAGAAAATCATTAGAAGAGATAGTGGATGTTTTAAAAGAGAAGGTTTCTTTTGATCCTATTAATGAACCGAATCAGGTTTTTAATGACAAACCTGTTGCTAAGAAAATTCATAAGAGAAAGAAACAGGATAACTCAGATTTGATTTTTATGAACAAGAGAGTTGGTTGATTGATATCTAGGAGTCTTCGAAATCGAAAGAAGGATCATTTGAGATCGATATCAATGATCGAGGTCAATGATCACTGCTCAGATGAAAATATCAATTATTTCCTTGCACTAGAAGATCCGAATAATCAATGTCTCAGGAACAAAACTATTGGTCAAGCTGAGCAATATGAATTTGTCTCTAAACTACTTCTGTTTTTGAAAGGCCAAGAGGGATTTGTTGGCATTACCCATGACTTGAAACAAGCCACATGAAGATTCGAAGAATCCATTGATGAGTACGCTCAACCTCGGCCTGCTATAGCACCAAAACATTGTGACAATTTCTTAGACTGGTTAGAATGCTATTACAGGGACATACCATATTTACAGGGACAATTAAAACATTTGGCTACTCACAATTCTCTGCTTGAATGATAAAATAAAGAGTTGAAGGCATGAGCGTATCGGGAAAGTAAAAGGCCGAAGACATTTGGTAATATAATCATCAAACTTGCAACCAACTTCAATGCCATCATTAATTCACAACTATCTGACCCTTCACCGTCTAATTTCTAAAATGGTAAAAGTTGTTTTTTGATTTTATTTAATTTTATTGTGTTATGGAAATCGAATACGAAGATTTAATTTTGATTTTATTTGTTAATATAAGACTAGCTATA
This sequence comes from Picea engelmannii, assembly GCA_009831015.1. NCBI lineage: Eukaryota > Viridiplantae > Streptophyta > Pinopsida > Pinales > Pinaceae > Picea > Picea engelmannii. The sequence continues at coordinate 358,689 of ML780746.1, forward strand.
GAATCTCATGATTCTATAGCCAGTCTATTTCTGAATATTAGCTAACATTATTTTCTGAATATCAATTTTTTTTTTGTTATCTATAGGAAAATGATAATTATGGTGCTATTTACATGGAAAAACCATCTCGGATCATGCATTGTATAGTTTAGTAGTTTCTTTCTTTTATTTTGATAAGACTTTTTTATTATGTAATAAGTTTTGATGAACCAACTCCTACAGGAATGGTTTCATGTTGTACTATTTTTGTAAAACAGTCTATTTTTGGGGCATTGCACTCTATCTTGAATGATAAGAGTTTGTGAATCCAAAACTAGTTTATATAGTGATCACTGTTAGCGGTGAAAAAAACTTTTGCTGGGAAACATTATGGATATGTGATTTGAAGGATTGATAAGGAGAAGCTACTCACCATTGGCTTTAGACTTGAGTGATGCTTACCCCATTATGTTGTTTCATCTCCTCGATCTTATGAAATATTATTATGTTTGATGCAACTTTAGTCTACTTGTCATATGGAATTTCATATTATTAATTATTTAGATGCTTTCTATAATTTGTTATTCAATTTTGCATTTGTGATCAATCTGCCATTTGATTATTATTGATTTATTCTAAAAATTAAATGATGGATTATAATTAATACTTTGAAATGATTGTCTTTCATTCTAAGTCATTGATTATCATAAGATCATGAGATCTTTTACAGTTATCATTTTGTTGTTATATTCTCACTCTAATACATCAAACACTTCTTTGAATTTATTCTAGGAGTATTAGCATTGTTCTATCACAGGTTTCCCTCATATGCACAACAATTAGGAGCTCAAATGACACAGGAAGATAAACTGAATTTAATCGATTAGTTACATGTTAGTTTGTTGATTATTTAGTTAAATTATTTATTATTGAAATAAAGATAGCATGAATTATCTTTGACTATTTATTCATTCTTATTTCGATTATTATTTTCTTAGTATTAATTTGTTTTAGATCTTTTTACATTTAAAATAAAACACAAAAATGTATGTGCTTTATTTATCTCTTTTATAAACACTTTTAAGAATATCCATTTCACAAGATTTCTAGTAAACCTTGAACGTTGTGTATAGACTGTTTATAAATCATATGCACATATTCATGTTTCTATTTGAACACTTGTAATTAGTAAATTCATACTCTTAGTTTCATATTTTTTAGATTAGTTTCATTTATTTTATTATTTTTAGGACTTTAGTTGGCCAACAGAGCCATTAAACCCATCAGGTCATTTCATTCCAAATGACTTGGGATATTTAGTCAACCTCGGTTCGTATTTGACCTTCGATTTGATGGTGTGTCACGTATGCCCGTCAAAAAAGGGTGCTAGAAGGAGGGCTTGAAATTAATTGATGGCACATGGAGGTCATAAGAGTCCCCCACACACCCGCACTCTTGTCGTAATGCGTAGTCACTCCGACAAAAACGTTACACTTGAAAAAACAAATACCTCAAATGATAACCTCGATATTCCTTTCGAACCAATGACACCACTCCCTCAAGGGATTGACATCCAACAAATTGTTCACCAGCCACTCATAAGAACCCATAGTACCTTATCCCATAGAAGACAACCTGGTAGGTAACTCAATAAACCCCTTGACTTTAAAAACATTCAAGAACAACTTCAAGGCATTGGTGTTCCCAAAACCCCTTTAGGTGGTAATGCTACCAATCCTACTAAAGCACCTATCCTTGGTGCTGAAGGATCTGGTATTCACCATCTCCACCTAGTTCTTCTCCATCCTCTTCAAGAGGAGAGTCTTTGGACGAAGGAAGTTCTTCATAAAAAACATATCATATTTCGACACCACTAACTCCCATGGCAAACCAAAATAATCCTTCCATAACCTGGCTCGATCAAGATTTTGTGGCCATTCCTAGACCCCAACACCCATTACCTAAACATCCAGAGAAATGGTTGCCCAAATTTGATCTAGATTCAAAGCAATCAGTTGAGGATCACATCAAGAAATTTATATTAGCCATTAGAATCCGGAGTGTCTAACATGACGATGTAGTATGAAGATTATTTCCTTATACGTTTGAGGGAAATGCCTCAACTTGGTATTTCTCTCAACAACCTCAGACCATCGTCTCTTGGGACAAATTTGGAACTTGTTTTTTAAAAAACATTGGAGATGATAAATCGCCTGAAGTCTTTGTTATGGAACTCTCTAGCTTAAAAATGAACCCTAAAGAAAAAACTAAAAGACTTTAACGAAAGTTTTCTAATGTTAAAGATCAAAATCCCTTTAGATTCGATGCCTACACAAATCTTAATTGTTGAATATTATACTAAGGCCCTACATAATAGCATAGCCATATGGGTTAAAAGGTCCAAAAATAACACGTTGTTAGAAGCCCTTGAGGAGGCAAGTCAAAGTGAGGAACATATACTTAGCTTAAATTATAATCTTGGTAGTGAAGATGAAACAACTTCATCCTCAAAGAAAAAAATAGAAATTCTCAGTAGGCCTCCTGAAACAAAAAATCAACAAGAAACTTTAGACTTGGAGAGCTTGCAGAAAGATTTCCATAAATTGTCCAATCAAGTTGTTGAATTGAAAATATTGGCCGAGGAGACATCTACAAGAAAAGGAAGTTTCAAACATCCTTTTAGAAATCCTTTTCCTTCAAACCGGCCAAACCCGACCACTAAAGGTTTAAATTTTGAAAGTTTACAATATGATTTGCAAACGATATTAGAAACGCATGACAATTATGTTTTTGTTCCTCCTGAAAATTTTGATGATATAGTTGAGGAAGAGGTACCAGAAGAGGAAGACTCATCTCCCCCCATTTTTGATCACCTGTCATACAATATCTTCCAAGCGAATTTTGTAACTATCCACCCCTACAACACAAGAAGAAAAACACAAAGCAAGCCTCCTCTCGAAGTAAGTAAAAATGTGTGTCCAAAATTGTCAAAGAAAATTGAAATTAGACAAAGCCTAACTGCCCCAGTTTTAGAGTATGATTTAATTGAAGATCTAAAAAAATTGAGGGATAATATTTTTGTTTTTGAACTGCTAAAATTTCCTCTTATTTTGTAGAAAATGCTTCAAAGCATCACTGAAAACAACAAAAAGAATGATGTTAGCAGCAAAAAATCAACAGAAATTGATTTGAATACATGTAAAAATGTCCCAACTAAAAAGACATATGAACATCAAGACAAAAGGGACTTAGCAGAAAAAACTGTAGAAAACCTATATAAAACTGTTTCAGGGACAAGAATAAAAAATCAACAGAATTTTGTTGTTTCCACATCGAAAAATGTCCCCCCTTTTTTATTAAGTTTTGAAATTTTTAATAGGAATGTACATAATTGTATGGTTGACTCCGATGCATCATCAAATGTGATGCCTCTGTCTGTATGCTAGAAAATTAATACAGAAGTAAAACCTTCTGATCTTAAAAGCATTCAGCTAGATTGAACGAATGTTAACGTGATTAGTGAGATTAAGAATGTGTTGATTAGATTATCGTTCAATTCCAAAGTTCATCAGATAATTGATATTGTTGTTGTTGATATTCCTTAAGTTTATGGTCTGTTTTTAAGTAGAGATTGGTCAGAATAGTTGCACGACTATTTTTCTATAGACTGGTCTTACTTGTGGTTGTATGAAAATGGACAACCCAACAAAATCAGGATAAACAGAGAATGATATCTTAAACATACTGTGACGTATCTAAACGATACAAATTAGTCTTTCGTTACCTCCAAAAATTCGATTGAAACACATGGAATGAATACTTTTTTTGGTAACTTCATGACCGAAATTTCCTCTATCACTGATCCAGAACAACAATCTGAAGTTATATCCTATACTCAGGCACCAACTTTGCCGAAAATACCAATTACTGCTAATGACACACATGTATGGTCCCTATATTTTGATGGATCCAAATCCCAAGAAGGAGAAGGTGATGGACGTGTGCTCATTGATCCTACAGGTAACAAAACATTTATTGCTTGTCGATTAGATTTTGAATGTACTAACAACACAACCGAGTACGAAGAAATTCTAGAGGGACTTTGGAAAGCGCTCAACATGGATGTGAAAAATTTAATAGTATGCGGTGATTCAGAAATCGTGGTCAAACAAGTAAGAAACACAATACACTATTTTTCACCGCATCTGAAGAGTTACCAAACTGAGGTATGGGGTTTAATGCATAAATTTATAGCATTTAATATAAATTCCATTCTTAAGATGAGTAATTCAGAAGTTGATTTACTAGCCAACATTGCTTCTAGGTTGTTACCCGTTGAAGGTATTTCTCCTAATAAGTTTTCGATTGAATTGTTATTCAGGTCGTCGATTCTAGATAACATCACAAATTGGAGAGTATCCGATGATGACCAGCATATCATGATCTTTCTACATATGAAAGACACCTTCCATAATGCAGTTATTGATGAGGGAACTCACAATGAGAATCTTCAAGACTTCACAGTAATATCTAATCCTCGATTCCTGAATCGACGTCCGAGATCGTAAAATCTATCCCCAAATATGTTGTTAGATTAGAGAAATTTTATGACTTACATGACAAGTTTAGAGGGGCAGTAAATTGCAAAAATAATAGTTCCTCCTTGATCTATGAAACTGTTAATTTAGGAACAAAAGATAATCCTCAAAATATTAATCTGGGAAAGGGATGTTCCAAGCAAGAAAGATTCGCTTTCATAAAATTATTTAAAGAATTTAAAGATATGTTTTCTTGGACATATGATGACCTAAAAACTTTCAGTCCAAACATCATACAACATGTAATCCCTATGAAACCCTAGACTTAGCCTTTTCATCAAAAAATGAGGAAAATGCATCCTAAATTGGAACCTACCATTAAAAAGGAACCGAATAAATTACTAACTACAAAGATAATTTATCCGATTAGGAATAACCAATGGGTGTCTAACTTAGTCCGTGTAAGAAAGAAAAGTGGTGAAATTTGACTTTGTGTCGATTTTTGAAATCTAAACTAAGCGTCTAATAAAGACAACTACCTTGTTCCCCCAATGGAAGAAATTCTTCAACAGGTGTCTAGATCCGAAAGACTATATTCTTTAGATGGTATTTTGGGATACAACTAGGTCCTTATGTCTCCTTCAGACCATCTTAAAACACCCTTTCGTACCCCATGGGGCACTTATGCCTACATGAAAATTCCTTTTGGACTGATAAATGTTGGTGCCACTTGCCAGAGAGAAATGGATATTGATTTTTGAGCCCTCATTAACCAGTCAGTTGTGGTCTATCTTGTTAATGTTTAAGCCATTATTATAGTTCTTTTCATTTCAATAGATAACAACAACATATGACAATATCATTGAGAAATACGCAATCACAAGAGACACAACATTTATCCTGGGAGACCCTCTAGGGGAAGAAAACCCATCAAAACTTCCTTATTGTAGATAGCCAATACAATGCCAACAGATAACTCAAACAAGTACATAATTTCCTCTCCCAAATATGTGCCTCTCTCTCTCTCTCTTATCTAACTACAACTCTGGAACTTGTCTCTCAATGAGCAAGTGAGTGAGTGTCTAAGTGAGGTGCTAGCCTCTTTATTTATACAAGACTGGCACGTGTGGGAGTGTCCTTTCACTGGCAGGGCTGACTTATTCTTATGGGTTATTATAACCACCTTTGTTATATTACAGGGCCTCTTTGATATATTATGGGGCTGACTTCTCTTTCTTCCTATTACAATTACATTATGACCAATCCGCGAAAGAGCATTTGATCCTTTTACCATAGCTGGCATGATCAATACACAATGGGGATTGATCCAATGAATAATATATCAAATAATAATAAGAATACACCTTCCAGTTACATTATTTCAACACTCCCCCTTAACAAGAAGGGTATTTTACAACAACATCATATGAGAGAGAGGCCTTTATCATTAACAACATCAGGAGGACAACATCATCAATATCATCTTGGAACATTGACTGACATATCTATAAATCATTGAAAGATTTCCTCATCGAGAGCATCGTCATTCTCAAAGGAATGAAATCATCATATGCATCAATATGTATTAGTATAAAATTAATACATCATCATCATCACAACACGAGGTTGGATCATCATAATACAGGACTGGATTTACATCACAACTGTCAAGTTGGAAGCTCAGTACTCGTCTTTCTTTATGTCACAACAATCAAGTTGGAAGAAATATGCTAGATTGGTTTTACTTCAAAACTTCTCAAGATGGAATCCCAGTACTAGTCTCATATCAACGTCTTTATTTACGTCACAACACTCAAGATGGAAGCGAGATACTAGACTGGATTTATGTCAAAGCTTCTCAAGATGGAAGCACAATACTAGTCTCATCTCATCGTCTTTCTTTACATCACAACCATCATGTTGGAAGAAAGATACTACATTGGTTTTATATCACAACTTCTCAAGATATAAGCACAGTACTAGTCTTATCTCATCATCTTGTTTTATGTCACAACACTCAAGATGGAAGAAAGATACTAGACTGGATTTATGTCACAACTATCAAGCTGGAAGCTTAGTACTAGTCACATCACATCTTCTTTCTTTACGTCATAACAATAAAGATGGAAGAAAGATACTCGTCCTGCTTTACGTCACAACAATCAAGATGGAAGCAGGATACTAGACTGGATTTACATTGAAGCTGTCAAGACATAAGCACGGGTCTAGTCTAATCACATCATATTGCTTTACATCACAACAATAAGGCTGGAAGAAAGAGATGTCTCATCACAACAACTACCCCCCCTTTCGAGGAAGGTCCTTTAGGAATATACCAATATTTTCTCAAAAGTGCTCAAACTTTACACGATATAGAGGATTGGTCAACACATCAGTAACTTGTTCATCTATGCTAATGTACTAGAGTTTTAAGTATCCTTTATGCACCATCTCATAAATGTAATGATAACAAATATCTATGTGCTTCGACTTTTCATGGAATACAAGACTCTCTGTCATCTTTATGCATCTTTGGTTGTCACATAGGATCATGGTTTCTTCCATCTCTAGGTCAAATAGGTCAGTCAACAACTTTCGAAGACATATAGCTTTGCAGCTGGTAGAACATGTAGCAATGTATTCTGCTTTCGTTGTGTTGAGAGAAATGTTGGATTGCTTCCTACTCTGCCATGAGATCATGGTTGATCCCAAACTAAAACAACATCCTGAAGTGATTTTTTTGTCAAAAACACTTCCTTCCCAATATGAATCAATGTACCCATTCAATGTGAAATAATGATCTCCATCATAATTGAGACCACAATCTAATGTACCCTTAAGGTACCTCATCACATGTTTTGCAGCCACAAGGTGAACATGTCTAGGTTCTACCAGAAACTGACTCAAGGTGTTAACAGAAAACAAAATGGTTGGTCTAGTGTTCGTTAGATACATCAGTGATCCAATAATATGTCTATACAGTGTGGCATTAATCAATTCTAGAAAAGTATTGACATGCATCTTCAGCTTCGTTTCCATGGGTGTATTCATGGGTTTGCACTCTAACATGTCGAATATCTTCAAGATTTCTACTCCATACATCCCTTGGTTAAGGAAGATCTTCTCTGGACTCTGCCATACCTCAAGAAATAAGAAATAGTGCATTAGGCCAAGGTCTTTCATCTCAAATTATGAAGCGAGTATCTTCTTACATTCGGTGATGATCTTTTCTTCTCTAGTTAAGAATAAGTCATCCACATATAGCAATAGTATCACTGGATCATCATTCATAACCTTGAAGTAGAGGTTGGAATATAATTTACTCTTGGTAAATCCCAAGATCGTTAGAAAGTTGTCTATCTATCCATACCAAGCTCTAGGGGATTGCTTCAATCTGTACAAGGATTTCTTCAATTTGCAGACATGAGACTTCATGTCTTCAACTTAAAATCCTTGAGGTTGCTCTATATACACTTCCTCTTCGATAACACCATTTAGGAAATCTATCTTTACGTCCATATAGTGTAACTTCCACTTCATATTAAATGCAAGGGCTATGATGGTTCTGATCAAAGTGTATCTGGCTATAGGAGCGAATGTCTCTTCATAGTCAATGCCTTCTTTTTGAGAAAAGACACAAGCTACAAATCTTGCTTTATATTTCTCAATACTTCCATCAACAACATGTTTTATTTTAAAGAGTCATCTGGACGATACCACATTCTTGCTATTTGGTTTGGAAACTATTTTCCATACATCGTTATTTATTATGGATTGGTATTATTCTGTCATGGCATCAACCCATTCTTTCTTCTGAATGGCTTATTCAAAGTAGTTAGGCTCCTTTTCTAGGAGATCACACATCAAAGCCATATAAATGGAGAATGTCTTAGGTTTCTTCACATGTCTCGTGGTTCCTTCACGAACACCATACTTATCTCCATATTGAATAAGATCTCTATCCCAAGATGGATTTATTTTATGGAGGATCATCATCTGAGGAGGTTCTTGAAACTCAGCTACATCATGATCTTCTAGAATTTCCTCATCAGGGGAAGTTACGACTTCCCTCACTGGTTCAACAACTCTGGGAACCTCCCTCACTAATTCTACAACTCTAGGGATTACGGGTTCCTCTTCATATACCTCTTCAATATATCATTTTATCAATTTCTTGAGCGCTCCATATTCATCAAAGGTCACATCCCTGTTGATCTCAATGTGGCGGTGACCTGGTATATAGATCCTGAAGGACTTGGAGACCTCACAATATCCCACAAATATTCCCTTATTTCCTAAGGGTTCCAACTTGTTTCTTTTCTCTTTTGGTATATGTATAAATACTGGGCAACCAAATATTTTGAGATGTCTTACCTCTGGCTTCTTTCTGGTGAACATCTCTTCTAGGGTCTTGAATCTAAGTGCACTATGGGACAATTGATTTTGCACATATATGGTTGTCATTTTTGCTTATGCCCATAAGCACATAGGAATATCTTGATTGTGGATCATGGTCTTCATGGCTTCCATTATCATTTTGTTCTTTCTTTCATCCACACCGTTTTGTTGAGGATTATAGGGAGTAGTGAGTTCCCAATTGATCCCAAAATCTTTGCAAAACTTCACAAACTCTTTTGAGGTGTATTCTCCTCCATTATCTGACCTGAGTATGTTGATATTTATTTCAGAAAGATTCTCTATCAAAGATTTGAATTCCTTGCACTTACTGAACACTTCATATTTAGATTTCAGAAAATACAACCAGGTCTTACGAGAATAATCATCAATGAATGATACATAGTATACATACCCAGTCATAGAGGATGATGACATTGGTCCACACACATCTGAATGGATGATTTCTAGGACTCCTTCTTCTTTGTTATCTCTCTTCGGAAAAGGGTTCTTGACGTTCTTCCCTTGTGCACATCCATTGCATATGCCTTCATGATCAACCCTGAGTTCTGGTAAACCTGTGACAACTTTGCATATGTATGGTAGTGCCTTATAGTTAATGTGAGATAATATTATATGCCAAAGTTCACATGAGTTTTCAATGGCATGGGTCATGGCAGCCTCCGAGTGACCCTTTAGCTTATACAAGCCATTTTCTTCACTTCTAATGATTATTTCTTCATTTAAGGTTTCTCCTTTAGCCCACATAAGAACTTATCCATCTATAAAGACAATTCTGAAGCCTTTCTTTTGTAAAGATGAAATGGAGAGTAGGTTCTTTGTCAAACCTAGTACATAGAGTAAGTCCTTCATCTTCATTGAATTCCCTGAATTCAGTTTGTAGTTTGATTCTCCCACTCCCTTGATGGGATATTGGTAATCATCTCCAAGTGTCACTTTCTAAGAAAAATTCTTTTCTGAAATGTAAGAGAGAATATCTCTTTGTCCTGTCATGTGCTTGGAGGCACCACTATAAATGAGCCAAGTGTCCTCTCCAGGTGTTACCAATCATGAGAGGGCCGAGATTAAGACATGTTCTTTAATTTGTTCTCTTAACATCTTTGTAGGTGGATCTTCATATTCAACTGCATGGGCATGGTGCCTCTTTTGTTTCCTCTTGTATTCTTCTCATCTAGTTGGATAAAATTTAACAATGTGTCCCATCTTGTCACAATGCTAGCATTATACAAATGAGTAATCTCTTTCATTTCATTGTCCTTTCTTCTGAAATATCCTTGGATGAGATTATTTATGATTGAATTTTTTTTGGGATTGAGACTCTTTCTAAGTCTATTTTTGGAAGTAAGACTTCTTTCTTCCTCCTTTAGTGTGAGTAGTTAGGGATTGATCTTCATCTCTTTCTAGTAAGGCCTCTCGGTTAGCTACTCTTGTTTCTTCTTGGATACATTATTCCCATAGACTATCAAACTTTAGTTTCTCTATTTTGGCACAAATCATTTGGATGAACGCATCCAAAGGTCTTGTGAGACCATTTAGGGCTGTCATTATAAGTTTGTCTTCATCTATAGTATATCCAATTTCTTCTAGTTGTTCTTTGAATTGGGATATTCTGGAGAAGTATTCTTGGATTGATTCTCCTTTTTGCATTCTTCCATTCTTGAGCTGAGTTCTAAGATTCATCTTTCGGTTTATGTTCTTTCCTTCATATAGTCTGTTTAAGGAATCAAACATTTCTTTCAGAGTCTTCTTTGATGACACATAGGGAATCAGGTGGTCTTTTATTGAATCTACAATGATTCTTTTGGCCCTGATTGTGTCCTTTTTGTGCTTTTCCTTTTCTGTAGGATCGAAGGGCTCTGACACTTCTCCTTTGACGAATATTTCTAGGTCATTCTCTTCAATAATGATACCAATCCTACATTTCCAGGAACAAAAGTTTTCCACACCTTCTATCTTGTCAACGATCTTAACGCTTGTAGACATCTTTTACTTGAAGCTGGGAAAATGTTCAAAATCAAATTCTGAACTTACCAGGAGGTGAGCTTTGTTGAGGCGAGTAGCGTGGTGTCCTTGGATTTAAGAAAATCCAAATTTTACCCCTCCAAACTTGATCTGTGATTTTTGGACTTGTGCTTCTGGTTTTATGGTACCTCTAGTACTCGGGTACTTCTGGTGCTTCTTTTACTCTGGTTTTCTGGTACATATGGTACTTTGTGAAAATAGGGTTTCACTTTCTAGGAGATCTAGCCACTAAAAAGGTGCACTGAAGGTGCCAAAATTATCCTTGAGGGAGGGCACACTTTTCTATATGGTTTTAGGGATGGAATACCTCACCAACAAAAAACCCTAATTTGCATGTATGACAACAATGACGTTTTTCACTTTTCTCTTGTGAAATATGCTCTCTTCAGCTTGGCTTTGATACCATGTTAATGTTTAATCCATATTATAGTTCTTTGTATTTCAATAGATAACAACAACATAATACCAGATCACTGAGAAATACACAATCACAAGAGACATAATATTTATCCTGGTAAACCCTCTATGGGAAGAAAACCCAACAAAACTTCCTTATTATAGATAGCCAATACAATGCTAAGAGATGACTCAAACAAGTACATAATGTCTTCTCCCAAATATGCGCCTTTGTCTCTCTCTCTTCTCTAACTACAGCTTTGAAACTTGTCTCTCAATGAACAAGTGAGTGTGTGTCTAAGTGAGGCGCTAGCCTCTTTATTTATACAAGACTGGCACGTGTGGGAGTGTCCTTTCATTGGTGGGGATGAATTCTTCTTTTGGGTGGTTATAACCACCTTTATTATATTCTGGGGCCTCTTTGATATATTCTGGGGCCGACTTCTCTTTTTGCCTATTACAATTACATTATGACCAATCAACAAAAGGGGATTTGGTCCTTTTACAATAGCCAACATGATCAATCCACAATGGGGATTGATCCAATGAATAATATATCAAATAATAATAAGAATACACTTTTCAGTTACATTATTTCAACATATCTTGATGTTGTCACTTTCTTTTCTAAAAACAAGAAAGATCACTTGTCTCACCTTAGGGTTGTCTTGCAATGATGTCGTAAGTTCGACATATCTCTCAATCCTAAGATATCGGTCTTTGCATTGTAGAAGGGTAAAGTCCTTAGGTTTATAGTGTCTAAGGATGGAATGATTATTGATCTCGAACGAACCCAAGCCATTGCTAAACTTCCCCCTCCTTCTTCCAAAAATGCCATACAATCCTTTTTGGGTAAGATTAATTTGGTTAGAAGATTTCTCCCGAGTTTCTCAAAAATGGTCTAACCTCTACAAAATCTAATTAAAAAGGATGTTTTGTACCGATGGGGACCACAAGAAATTCAAGATTTCAATTCAATTAGAAAAGCAATAATAGAATCCCCTTCCCTGATGAGTCCCGATTTTTCTCAGGATTTCACTCTTTACACTTTTGCACATGTCAGATCCTATGTTGTTGTGCTTACACAGAAAAACATTGAAAGCAATGAGATACCCATTTCATTCACAATATATGCTTTTAAAGGAACATAAATTAATTACCTCGTAGTATATCAACAATCATATGATGTTTTTAAAGTAGTGAAACACTTCTGGTCTTACCTATTGAAATCTAGAACCAAAGTTGTTATTCCTTATCCCATTGTAAGAAACTTGTTAGTACAAAAAGAGTTGGGTGAGAAAAGGGAAAACTGGATGACATCACTACAAGAATACGACCTTGAAATAACTCCGGCCCAAATTTTTAGAGGTCAAGGCCTGCGGAAACTAGTGGTTGATTCAGTTGAGGAACAAGAAATTCAAATAAACACATCAAATGTAAATCAACATAACGAAAAAAAAGATTAGTTGTGCACAAGCTACACCCAATTCTTGCTATGAGAACATTATATTATATTTAACGCATGGATCTTCTCCCCACAATATTGATACCAAAAATAGAAAAGCACTTACTCTTAAATCTGCATCTTTCTAGTTAATCAATGATATATTATTTCGAAAGAACTTTGATGGTGTCTTTTTGTGTTGTTTAGAAAAGGAGGAGTCTGAAAGAGTGTTGGCTAAACTTCATGCCGATGAGGTCGGTGGTCACTTTTATAGAGATACCACTTCGGTGGTCTGAATCCTTACCTTTAAATGTGGTCAACACCAATCAGGTAGTGCCTTTTCTCAACTCCCATATCATCACTCGATTCATAATTCCCGACTGTCTGGTTTTTGATAACGCATCTTATTTTTCATCCCTTGATATGAATGTTTTTCTCTAGAGAAAGGGATTAAACTTAAGTATTCTGCCAGCTACTACTGCAAGATACCAGATATATAAAATATGCAGAACATAAATGAAATGCTAGAAATGACAGAATAACAGTAAAATATCTAGCATAATCTTCATAATACACAGAGATGATATACGAAATAGCAAAATAAATATCACTTTGAATCAGATAGCAATGTTCACAGGCCTCTTCGAGGGGGCAACCTCCAATCGAGCAATGCTCTGTTACAATAATCTCCAAGCTAGGGTTTTTATACCCTCGACTCTTATTTATAATAATATGTCTATTAAGAGAAGCATCTAGAGGAAAATCCTTCTAGAAGCGAAAGCTTCTATTAGGTCTTCTTACATCCACCTTATTCTATTTTATTGAAAGGTATTATTAATATTAACCTTTATTACATCTGAATACATTGATCTACCCTTAAAAGAAGCCTTGTCCTCAAGGCTTGAGATGTGGAAACTGCTGCAGAATTGTAGCTGGTTCCCAAGTGGTATCTACTGGAGTCATATCTTTCCACTGTACTAGCACTTCCTTGATGGTTCTCTGACACAGGCGACGCTCCTGCTGGTCCAAAACTGCTTCTGGTTGTAGCCAAATGGATCCTTCTTCAACTAACTCTGGAAGGTTGGTTTGAATTTGGCACCTGGTTCCAATCACCTTCTTCAAGCATGAAACCTGAAAAACTAGATGTAGCTTCGATTGACTGGGCAGAGCTAACTGATATGCGACTTGTCACACACACTTGAGAACTATGTAAGGGCCATAAAATTTGGGTGCTAGCTTCTGACACTGCTCGGCCTTGAGGGAAGTTTGCTTATATGGTTGCAGTCGCAGAAACACTTGATCCCCTTCTACAAATTGACGTTCTGAGCGACCTTGATCTTCTTTCTACTTCATTCTATTTTGGGCCATGACCAAGTTCTCTTTAAGGGTACGAAGAATATCCTCTCGGACTGTAAGTGTTTGGTAAACCGCCTGGACCTTCGAGGTACCTGGTAAGTATGAGAGAATTGACGGTGGCTTCTGTCCATACACTGCTTCAAAAGGAGTCATGCGAGTGGTTGTATGGTATGTAGTGTTGTACCACCATTCGGCGAGGGGTAACCATTGAGCCCATTGGTGTTTTTTTTCAGAGGCAAAGCACCTTATATATGTTTCCAAACACTTGTTGACGACTTTCGTTTGACCATCTGTCTGAGGATGATAAGTTGATATGAGATGCAATTGTGTGCCTTGTAGCTTAAACAGTTCTTGCCAAAAATTGCTTGTGAAAGTTGGGTCTCGATAAAAAACAATAGAGTTTGGCATGCCATGAAGCTTGAAGACCTAATCCATGAAAATTTGGGCCACCATGGATGCAGTAAATGGGTGGTGAAGAGCACAAAAATGAGGATACTTGGAAAGGTGATCCACCACCACCATTATCACTGATTTATTCCTCGATTTGGGTAAGCCTGTAATAAAGTCCATAGAGATATCCTTCCAAATAGCAGGGGGAATCGGAAGCGGTTGGAGGGTGCCTGGAGATTTGACTGTTTCTCCCTTGTTG
>ML780746.1:381880-396085 GCA_009831015.1 Picea engelmannii
GAGACTAGGAGGTATAATTACAACTAATGGCCTAAAGCCGACATAAATAAAATAACATTACTAATATAATATGCCCCAATTAAGGGGTAATGAGCCAATATTAGGGCTTAACATTCCCCTCCCCTTGAGACAAGTGTTGTCCGTAACGCTTAAGTAACTATGGATACTTTTGTATAAAAGACTCATCCTCCCAAGTGGAATCTTCAGCCGGTAGTTTCCTCCATTTAATGAGATACTCTGAAATGGATCTATTCCTCAGCTGGCGAATCCTTGTGTCAGTGATGGCTTCAGGTTCCAATATGATTTTTCCTTCGTCGTCAAGTTCTAGAAATATAGTTTGAACTGGGATCTTGTCACATATAACCTTTTTTAAGCATGAAACATGGAAAATTGGGTGTACTCGTGAAGATGTAGGAAGCTCCAATTTGTATGCCATAGTACCAATCTTTTGCAACACCTTATAAGGTCCATAGTAATTTGGTGATAATTTATTATCCTTCTTGGTTTGCTTGAGGGACATCTTTTTGTATGGTTGTAGTCTTAAAAACACCCAATCCCCTACTTCAAAACTTCTTTCACTATGATGTTGATATGCTGGTTGTTTCATGCGATTTTGTTCCATGGTCAGGTTGTCCTTTAAGATTTGGAGAATTTTTTGTTGACTCTCGATGTGATCTTCCACTGCTTGAACCTTAGATTTTTCTTTTAGAGAAGAAGTGATGGAAGGAGGGTGGTATCCATAAAGTGACATAAATGGTGTCATTTTTTTTGCAGTATGAAAGGAAGTGTTATACCACCATTTTTCCAAGGGTAACCATTTTAACCATTGTGTTTGTTTATTAGAGACAAAGAAACGAAGGTAGCCTTCCAGCCATTTTTTCACTATCTCAGTTTGTCCATCAGATTGAGGATGATAGGATGAGCTATGAGCCAATTGAGTACCCAAACAAGAAAAAAATTCTATCCAAAAATGTCCAGTGAAGATGGGATCTCTGTCACTTACAATAATCTTTGGGTTGCCATGTAGCTTTTGAACTATCTCCATGAATGCAATGGCAACTGTACTAGCTTTGAAGGGATGAGAGAGTGAAAAAAAGTGTGCATACTTGGTCAGTCTATCTATTGGAAAATATTTAACAGACAATGCATTCTTGTATGCTTGTCATTGATGGAAAGTACAACAATGAAGATGGCATGAGTACATAAAGTATGTAATAAATGGGCATTATGAGAAGACATTGTAGAGAATATTCGAATAAGCTCAGAAGAGATAGTGTAGAATATTGTTGACAAATCATCGATGGCCAGATCAGAGTAAGTGGAACAAAGACTTCTCGGGAGGAGAAGCAGATTTTCTGATCGTTGGATCCCATTTACAATTCCCAATGACCGTCAAATCAAGTGTTTATAGAGACTATTGATCCCATGCCATTTCATAGTTTCACGACTCGCGACTTCGAGAGGCAAGAAACATAACCTTCGAAATCGCAATTTAATCACAACTGTCAGATCAAGGTGTGATCTAGACCATTGATCCGACTCCATTTCGGAGTTTCGCGATTCGCGACCTTGAGAGGCAAGAAATATAACCACCAAACTCATGAGATGTTAAATCGCGATATGATCTGAGCCATTGAATTAAGATCAGATCTGAACCATCAAATCATAGGACAAGTCACTGACTTGGAGTCAATGGAGCATGTGTGGAAACTCGTGAGATGCGAGATAGCAATAAGATCTAGATTGTAAAATCTATGGATTTTTCAACCGTCGATTAGACTCAATGAAGTTTATAATCTCACGAAAAATGAAGCACCTTTTTGGCACAGCCTATGGTCACCATCGGTGGTCATGAGAAGGGAAGTAGTTAGTTCAGATAAGCTCCATTTTGGGGTTTCAGGGATCGTGACTTGGAGAGTTGAGATGCCTCATCTCCAGATTCATGAAATGTGAAATCGTGAAAGCGCTTTATGCATAAGTGTGTGGTATCAGCCGATGGTCACACCATCGAAGAGCCGAAGAGAAGAGTACGTGTAGACAAACTTCTTTTCGGTGTTTTGGGGATTGCAACTTGGAGAGTCGATATGCCTCATCTCCAGAATCACAAAATGTGAAATCACGAAATCGCTTTATGAATAAGCGCTTGGTCATAGCCATGGTCATATAAAGGAAAGAGTAGTGCAAAAAAGATTTGTTTCAAAATTTCAGAAATCGTGACATGGAGACTCAAGATGTCTCATCGGAGAATCTCTGAATTGCGAAAGTGAAAAATGGGTAAATAACACAAGAACCCATCAGAGTTAATCCAATGACGAAGGTGAATCTGAGCATAATTGGAGGGCTACTATTGCACGTCACAGTGTAACTGCCAAAGGACTCGAAGACACTTCGAGGTGATTGATAGAGGAGATGAAAAGTCTCTGGGAATCTTCAAGAGGGATGAATATGATCGTGGAGGTGATTGACAGCTAGATGAGCATTGAATCTTGTAACTGGAACAAAGAAGGTGAGATCGACTATCACATAGAAGATGAAGAGTCTCAACTATGAGAGGCACTGAGGAATCTCAGCATAACATACAATGATGATGAACGAGTGGAAAAACGACCAGAGAAGCTGAAGAGTCATGATGATGATCAAACAGAGCACTCGAGTTGTGGAGCATATCGTCATGGTGTGAGTATGCAGAGGTATTGTGTGCATTGCATGCACCAAGTGCATAAAAGCTATAAATATACAGTACAAAGAAGAGATGTGGTTGTTTTTGTTGTTGGATTTGTTGTGGATGTTATTGTTGAAGGTGATTCGTGCATGAAGAAGGATTAGAGTGCAACAATTGAAAAGAACAGAAGAAGAATTGTGCAGCGAATGGACATGGTGCACAGAGAATAAAAAACAGAAGAACAAAATGGGCAGCAGAAGCATGCTGGAAAACAATGAGGAAGTCTGAGTAGCAAAAATCTTGTAGAACAGTGATGAGACTGGTAAGTTGTTATTGAACACTATATCACTTTAATAGGTTTCAGTATTTCATATTCATAATCCAGGGTGGTTGGGAGGTGCTAGGGAGGACTTGTGTCCTCAGAGGTTCAAGTGGGGGCTTGAACACAGGGAGTTGGTGCTTCCTTCTAGTTGGTGCTAGAGAAACCAAGGAGTTGGTTCTTCCTTCTAGTTGGTGCTAGAGAAACCAGGGAGTTGGTGCTTCCTTCTAGTGGGTGCTAGAGAAAAACAGAGAGTCGGTGCTCTCGGCAAGATGCAGCTTGCAAAATAGAGGTTGCAGCCTCACAATGAGTTGGTGCTCAAATGTATGATAATGTAATGAATGTAAATAATACTTATCATATAAAGAAGAAGAGGTTCTTACCCTGTATGGGTTTCCTTGGGAAATATCTGTCTCTGTGTTTCTCATATATGTGACTGATGCTGAGTGTGCCATTGTTCACTTCCCTGCATTATTGTGATCATCATTGAGTGCCTTGTAAATATTTTAAAAGAATCATAATTTTTTAAGCACGGTAACAATTGATTCACCTTCCCCCTCTTAGTTGTCCAACAATTGGTATCATAGCAAGCCCCTTTTATCTAAGGGTAGATCCTAGAGCTTAAACATGTCAAGTCATGAAGGAAATTCAACCAATAAGGCCACTTTGTTCAATGGAACAAACTTTTCCTTCTGGAAAGTGAGAATGAGAACCTACATAATGTCGTTAGGTGCAGATGTCTGGGATGTGGTGGATACTGGTTATGTAAATCCAGTTGTGCTAGCTAATAAGGATGACAAACTATAATTTAGCTTCAATGCTAAGGCTATGAATGCTATCTTGAGTGGGCTTGCAGAAGCAGAATTCGTAAAATTTATGCACCTAGGAACTGCCAAAGAAATATGGGACAAACTCATTAGCAGCTATGAGGGTAATGAGAAAGTAAAGGATGCAAATCTTCAAACCTAAAGAATACAGTTTAAACAGCTGAAAATGAAGGAAGATGAAACTGTTGGACAATACTTTATAAGAGTAGAATAAATGGTAAATGCAATGAAGTCACTTGGTGAAACAATTGATGAACCTTCTTTAGTTCATAAAATCTTGAGATCTCTCCCAGACAGGTTCAACCTGAAGGTCTTTGCTATAGAAGAATTTAATGATCTAAAAACCTTTGGGTTTGATCAACTGCTAGGAATATTTACTACATATGAAATGAGAATAGTTAAAGATAAACCTACTTCCAGAGAAGCATCATTTAAAGCAGACAAGAATGAGGATTCTGAGCCCGATGAAATTGAAGAAAAATTTGTGAAGAGACTGAAGAATGGATCAGGAAAATACAAAGGTAAACTACCTTTCAAATGTTTCAACTGTGGTAGGATAGGTCATTTTGCAAATAAATGTCCCCATAAAGGAAAGAATTAGACATGTGATGATGAGGAGAAGTACAAACACATAAATTTATTTAAAGAGAAAAACTTTAAGAAGAAAAGTTTGTGCGTAAACAATGATGATGATCATTTAGATGAGAAGAACTGATCAGTGCACTGGAAGAGATTGATAGACTAAGAATCAAGAATAGAAAGAAAAGACAATTGCTGATACAGTTCGAGAAAGACAGTAAAGAACATGATGAATACCTTGTCCTACTAAAAGTAGAATTTCAAGAGGCAAAGAAAATCGAAGAGATTCTGAAACAACAACTATCAGAAAAGAAGGAAAGATGTGAAGCATTAGAACAAGAAGTAGTGAAAACGAGGAAAGAAATGGAGAAGTTTCAAGACTTGTATAATCAAAATCTGTCAAGTATCAAAGCCTCAGAAGGATTGCCCACCATTTTGAATCAGCAAAGGAATCCAAAGCTAAAAACTAGCTTGGGGTATGAACAGGGATCAAGCACTGGTAAGCCAGGAAATGAAGAACCCATCAAGTTTGTCAAAAGTACAACCAATGACAATAACAATTCTGCAGAAACAAAGGAAGACAATTAGCCACCCAAGTCGAGTTAGGTAAAAGATGCCAGATCTGAATCTGTAGAACAAAGAAGTAATGTGCTCACTGTTGAACGACGTCATTATTCTGGAAGAAATCGATTTGCTCAAAGAAGACAACCATTTTCTAGGTACAAAGAATTCTTCTATGGCTATTGTTTCTACTGTGCTAACTTTGGTCACAAAGTTGTAAATTGTTCCTTAAGATTTAGACATGAGCAATTAAGATTTCAAAGGAATAAATACTTACCACTACAAAAAATGATGCAACCAAGTAACAAACCTTCACTGATTGCCAATTGCCAAATTAAGTCGAGGGACATGTAATTAAAGAGGTCAAGAAATAATCAATAGTCAATGAGTAGACAACGCTTCACCAACAAGTTTGATCTATTGAACAATGAGATTGAATGCTACATCTATCATAACTATGGACACAAATCTATTGACTGTCGTTTAAGGGAATATGAACCAGATTTGAAATCTCCTACTAAAAATGTCAAGTTTTGGAAGAAGAAGGAAAGTGACAAGTGTAGATTAGTGTAGTCAACTCAGAGAAAAATAAACCCTTGGTATATAGACAATGGATGCTCCAAACACATGACGGGAGACAAAGGAAAGTTTCTATCTCTAAGTGAAAGAAAATCAGGAAACATAACCTTTGGAAATGATGCTCCAGGGAAAATAAAGGGCAAAGGGATGGTGAGCTTAAGTAATGGAAAAGGAAAATACCAAGATGTTCTACTTGTGAATGGGTTGAAACATAATCTGCTCGATGTAAGTCAAATGTGTGACAGAGCATGTGAAGTGTTTTTCACATCCAAGGACTACAAGATAAAGTCTGTAAACTCAGGACAAGTGGTGGCCAAAGGCATAAGGACATAAAATAATGTATATGTGCTGAAAGAAAATAGAGAAGAATGTCATATAAGAAAACATGATGAAATATGGTTATGGCATAGGAGACTTGGACATCTAAACTTTGACCACTTAATCAAACTCAAAAACCTCGAGGTAGTAAAAGATCTTCCGAGAATATCAAAGCCCCAAGATTCAATGTGTAAACCCTGTCAAGTAGGGAAGCAAAACAGGACATAGTTTAAGTCCAAGAGCTTTACTTCAACAGAGAAACCACTCCAACTAGTTTATATGGATTTATGTGGACCATCAAGATAGGAAGGCATAGGGAAAGAAAACTACTTCATGTTTATTATCGATGATTACTCCAGACTTACTTGGGTTGCCTTTCTCAAAGAAAAAGCTGAAGCATTTGAGAAATTTAAAATATTTAAGGCTTTAACAAAGACACAAACAGGCAAGAGGTTAAAGGCAGTAAGATCATATCGGGGAGGAGAGTTTATGTCAAGAGACTTCAAGGAATTCTACGATGAACATGGGATCAAGAGAGAATACACAATCCCAAGAACTCCACAACAAAATGGAGTTGTTGAGAGGTAAAATAGAATAGTGCAGGAAATTGCTAGGTCAATGATGAATGAGAAGAACATTGGTCAAACCTACTGGGTAGAATAAATACACACAACAGTCCATGTGCTTAGAAAATCCCACCTTAGACCACAAAGTGACAAGACACCTTATGAATTATGGTTTGGAAGACCCGCCTCAATCAAACACTTGAAAGTCTTTGGGAGTAAATTCTACATAAAGAATAATGATGAGAACCTCGACAAATATGATGATAGGGATAATGAAGGTATCTTCTTACGGTATGCTACAAACAGTAAAGGATATAGATGCTATAATAAGAGGCTACATAAAATGGTTGATTGTATTGATGTAAAAATCGATGAAGGAATCCCAGCAAGAGAGGTATACAATAATGAGTCTTCTACAGAAGACACAGCTAAAGCTAAAGATGAATAGGTCCAAGAATCAAAAAATGAAGACTCTGAATCAGATGAAGACTCAGACACTCAGACAGGCTCAAATCAACAGTCAACTACAAATTCCTCCTCCAGAATCATGCAAAAGAATCATCCTGCAAGTCAGATAATTGGAGAAAAAGACAAAGGTGTACAAACCAAGAGAAAGATAATCAAAACCACTGAACAATATCATATAGCTTTCATATCCATGCTAGAACCCAAGAACTTCAATGAAGCCAACAAACATGATCACTGGGTTAAAGCAATGAATGAAGAGCTTGATCAAATTGAAAAGAACAATACTTGGGAGCTTGTACCTAGACATGAAGATAAGAATGTAATAGGTTCCAAATGGGTGTTCAAGAATAAAATGAATGAAAAAGGGAAAGTTGTTAGAAATAAATCCAGATTGGTCTATAAAGGATATGCACAAGTTGAAGGTCGGGACTTTGATGAAACTTTTGCACCAGTGGCAAGATTGGAAGCCATCAAAATGTTTCTTGCTTATTCATGTCATAAGAGCTTTAAAGTTTATCAGATGGATGTTAAGTTAGCATTTCTAAATGGAGATCTAGAAGAAGAAGTATATATGGAGAAACCTGAAGGATTCTCATTGATAGATAATCATAATCATGTTTGCAAGCTGAAGAAGGAATTATATGGACTTAAACAAGCACCACGAGATTGGTATTATAGAATGGACAAATTTCTACAAGACAAAGGGTTCAAGAAAGGTACTATTGACAACAATCTCTACATTAAGTCTGAAGGTGATAATTTACTAATTGTTTTGGTTTATGTAGATGATATTATTTTTGGTTGTACTAATGAATCATCTGTCCAGTGGTTTGCTAACTCTATGCAAACAGAGTTTGAGATGTCCATGATAGGACAACTATCATATTTTCTTGTCTTATAAGTAAAACAGAGTTCTGCAAGAATATTTATCTCCCAAGAAAAATATTTGAAAGAGATGTTAAAGAAATTTCAGATGGAGGATTCCTCTCCTATTAGTACACCTATGGTGGTTGGTTGCAAGCTGAGTAAAGATGATATCTCACCTGATGTTGATCAAAGTTCATATCACTCTATGATAGGTAGCCTTCTGTACATCACAACATCCCGACCTGATATAATGCAAGCTATTGGAATGGTAGGTCATTATCAGTCTACTCCTAAACAAATTCATTTGGTAGCTATCAAAAGGATATTTAAATACTTGAAGGGAACAATGACTTATGGTTTGTGGTATCCTAGAAATCAGAATTTCCAGTTAACTTCTTATTCAGATGCAGATTAGGCAAACTGTGTCGATGAGAGAAAAACCACCAGTGGAGGAGCATTCTTTTTGGGTGACTCATTAGTTGCATGGCTTAGTAAAAATAAAGGATCCATTTCATTATCAACTACAAAGGCATAATACATTGCTGCTGCTACTTGTTGCACACAAATATTATGGATGATACAAACTCTTGCATATTTGAAGGTAACTTACACTGATCCCATTCCAATTCACTGTGATAACACCAGTGCCATTAGTGTCTCCAAGAATCCTGTTCTTCATTCCAAGACTAATCATATTCCAATAAAGTACCATTTTCTCAGAGAACAAGTTACAAACATAATTGTTCAACTGAATTATATACCTTCTACAGAATAGATTGCAGATATATTTACAAAACCATTAGCAACAACCCCTTTTGGATATCTTCGTCAAAATTTCGGGGTTATCATTTCTTTTGTCTAATTTGTTCACCTGGTCAGGGGGGATACTTATTGCATATCTAGTGTATTTCTAAGATGCTTCTAGTTGACAGGGGGAGTATGTACTACAACATCTCAGGGGGAGCGTGTTTCTTCTTTGACATTGATGTCAAAGGGGGAGAAAGTGTGGTAATTTATTTCAGGATGTGCTTTCAAGGATTCTACAGGAAAGTTACAGTGGTTTCCATCAATGCCAAAGGGGGAGAATGTTGGCAAATATTTAACAGACAGCGCATTCTTGTATGCTTGTCATTTATAGCAAGTACAACAATGAAGATGGCATGAGTACAAAAAGTATGTAATAAATGGGCATTATGAGAAGACGCTGCAAAGAAGATTCGAATAACCTCAAAAGAGATATTGTAGAAGATTTTTGAAAGATCATCGATGGCCAGATCAGAGTAAGAGGAACAAAGACTACTCGAGAGGAGAAGCAAATTTTCCGATCATTGGATCCCATTTACAATTCTCAATGACCGTCAGATCAAGTGTTGATTGGGACTCTTGATCCCACACCATTTCGGAGTTTCACGACTCGCGACTTGGAGAGGGAAGAAACATAACCTTCGAAGTCACGATTTAATCACAGCCATCAGACCAAGGTGTGATCTCGACCATTGATCCAACTCCATTTCAGAGTTTCACGATTCACAACTTGGAGAGGCAAGTGTTATCACTGAAATTTCATCCGCACATGATGACAAGAACTCCACATCGTCAAAACAAAAATGAGGTCATTCATGGCACAGGATTAATTCCACAGCATGGAAAAAGGGTCAGAAAACTATACAAAATGACCAAAATTGAAGGGTGCTTTATAGAACCGGGGTGCGCGCGCATATGCGCGTAACAACAACGTACAATGCGCGCATGCGTGCACGAGGTGCAACTGTTGGGCGAAAAACCTGCGCACCTGCTAAACGGCGCATTTATTGAAATTGGTCGGCCTCCCAACCACTAATGGATCAACTCCCAAGTCGATTTGACACCAAATCTGAGCTCAATCCGGGTGAGGGGTTGGTCAAAGACCTACCCTAAAGTGCCCCTTTTCACACTCCAAAGAGGTCACATAAACACCCCATGCTAGGCTATAAAAAGCCATGAATAACCATCACTTTCTCAAGGAATTCTATGCATTGTTATGCTGCCAAGATTGTTAAGGACTCATTCTTTGACAAGAGCTCATAGACACCATTTAACAAAGAGCTATTCACCCCTCTCTTGAGTGAATAAGCTTGGAGTTCTTTCACCCACATTTTCATCTTTTCATTGTAAGGAGAGCAAGCTTTGAGGGCCTCAAGAGCCTTCCATTGGAGAAAGAAGGGACCCAAGTCCCCTTTCTTCATTGTGCCTTTGGATTTCATCAATAGATCAGCTTATACATTGGTGATATTGGTCCATTTGTACTTATTATTCATTTGTTTTATATGCTCATAGTTTTTATTAGTTTTAGTTTAATTCTTGTTACTATCTTTGTTGTTTCTCTTTCTAACCTTTCCTTTCACAGCTGTCATGCCTAGCAGAGACCAACTGGGCATGTAAGCACTCTTAATTTGCTCACCTAGTGATGAATTGGGCGCAAACAGATTGGCGACCGTACTGGGGAGTAGGTATCAATTCCTCCCTCATTTGGGTTCATTTTGCTTTCCTTTTGATTTCATTAACTTGCAGGTTCACAAATCGGCCTCTGCCGACCTGCTAACCAGTCAATTCGCCAGAAGATTGGGAGAAATCCATCTGGATTTTTCTTCTCGGTTTTTTGCTGCAGGCGCACAGTTATTCCACCCCACAGGCGTGCGTCGGGCACGCATGCGCTTTGTTTTTCAGTTCTGTCAGCATGCAGGTGCCATATGCGCCTTTGTCCACACAGGAGGCCACGCATCTGAACTAAAATTTGCATTGTAAGCTCTTGGATGTGGGGGAATGATGCAACCTGCCCCTCAACGAGCAAGTCGCTCCCACCAGGATCTCCTTCAATCACGGGCCGAAGAGTCTAAGTACTCTTCCACCCTTCTCGGGAGTGCTCTCCACCCACATCTCTCCTTCTTGGTGATCTCCCTTTCGGAAAATCGGGAAATCGCACTTCGGGAGTTCGCGGTTCACGCGAGTATGATTCACATGTAGCTCCAAACCCCGAACCCCAATGGTCAACGGGTCAACGTTCTTTCCTTATCAGGGATTTCCCTATCGGGAAATCGACAGTTGTGGTGTCGCGCATCTCATGCAACACAAAACCCCGAACCCCAAACTCCGACCGCACGCCACCTATCCTCTAGTGAGTGTCATGGTCCCACACTGCCACGTTAACCTCGGGATTTCGCTGATCGCGAATCCACGATACTAGAGTTCCACGTCGTCGAGAACCCCGATATCGCCAATATCCCGATGACTCCTCCTCTACTCGCTGGGCTTAAACCCTGCGTAGCTCCACATGATCTAACGACTGGCAGGATTTCGAGATTCTGCTCAACAGTTTCAAGTCGTCAATTCTCCTCTTCTTGAAGAGTCCTCTGTTGTGCCAGCTTCGTCTTGCATTACTGAAACAAAGAGATTATTCCTCCTGAGATTTTCCCAACTCGCACTTCTCCAGAGTGTTTTGTACACCCTCCCTGTGCTCAACCTTCAACTACTCTCAATAGTACTTGAAGTTTCCAGGTTTTGCGCCTCCCCCTCACAGCAACCCCGGCTTCTCTGTTCTCAAGCTTGCCACTGAGACTAAAAATATGACCTACACTTCTCCTGCACGGCTTGAATAACCCAACACAATTCTGGTTGACGAGAATAAGAGCTTCACTATTGAACCCCCTCAACGCACTCTATGCGGAGGAATTCGACTGCACTCTATGCAGGAACCTCCTGGTTCAAACAGTGAAACAATCTGAGCTTATTTTCTCATTTCCTCAGGTTACGAACCTGATATGCAATCACATACGCAACATATAGAAGATAAGCATAAAAAGACGCAAACATGCATAAGCATAATATCAGCAACACACAGAGATCAAACACATCCATGGATTTGAATCGAAGCTTTTCCTATTAATTCAATATCTATACATGGAATTTCTTCACAAGCTCTCTGCTCTGTTTCTCCTTGCTTCTTTTCTAATGCTGAATAATAATACAATGTACAAAGGAGGGTGCCTATATTCTGTTTTCCCTCTCGAAAGTAAACTGTCTAATCTATAGTTAATTATTCTATCTACTTTCATTTAAATCTGATAAATGCCTCAGCTACCTAAGGACGAGAGCTTATCTGCTCAAGGTCCGTTACAATGTACAAGTTCACGTCATCACATCAATGTATTAATTTTTTCTGCAGCCATATTACAATGTTTCAAAATTTGAATGCTGGCGCTGTCCAGCTGTTCCTTTGCCTCCACGCACTGGCTCGCTTGATCAATATGTGGATGCTCCTACATCATACTCCTCGGCTCAAAATATTTTCATGGGCTCCTGTCCATGAGCTCCTGCACATTCTGCCCATGTTTTAGAATCACTGCTTCATCTTCCCAGCTGGCATCCTCCACTGGGTGATCTTTCCATTTCACCAGGTACTCAAAATATTGCTTCCTCCTGGTCTTTCTGCCTACTCTCTTATCCAGTATGCACTCCATATGAGGCTTTTGTGCAACTGGAAATTCCTTCTGCCACTGGATCACTGGTTTTTCATCAGTACTAGCTCCTTCGTCCTCAGTCCTGTAGGGGTATAAATCCGAAATATTGAAAACCGGAGATATCCCGATGTCCTCCGGCAACCCAAGCTCATATGCGTTCTCGCCAAATTTCCTCAGAATTCTGCATGGCCCGATTTTCTTCATTTTGAGCTTGTTATACGTTCCCTTTGGGAATCTTTCTTTCCTCAGATGCGCCAGAACCATGTCCCCAACTTCAAACTAAGGTTGTCTCTTCCTCTGATCGGCTCTGTGCTTATACTCCTGGTTCGATTTTTGCAATCGCTGCTTCACCTGTGTGTGAAGTTCCTGCATTGCTTCAATGAATTCCTCAGCTCTCGCGCTACTAGTCTCAGCCTGTTCTGACTCCCTGAGCTCAGAAACTCCTTTCGACTATGTCCCATACAAAATTTGAAATGGGCTCTTACTTGTACTCCGATTCACAGAATCGTTGTACGCAAACTCTGCCTGTGGTAGGATCTGATCCCAACTGCTGTGATGCTCAATCACCAGGCTTCTCAACAGATCCCCCAAGCTTCTGTTGACCACCTCGGTCTGCCCATCTGTCTGCGAATGGTAAGAAGAACTGAATGCCAAGTCAGTCCCTAACTTCTTCCATAGCATCCTCCAAAAATGACCTATGAACTTTGTATCCCGATCCGAGACTATGCTCTTGGGCAATCCATGCAATCACACAATCTCCTTGAAAAATAAGTTCGTGATGTGGGTTGCATTGTTGGTCTTATGGAACGGGATGAAATGTGCCATCTTCAAGAATCTATCCACCACTACAAAAATGGAATCCACGCCTCTCTGCGTTCTCAGCAATCCTAGCACAAAATCCATACTAATGGCTTCCCATGGCCTTTCAGGTATAGGCAACGGCTGATAGAACCCTGTGTTCCTCTTTCGGCCCTTCGTGTGTTGACATATCCTGCACCTGTCAACAAACCTCTTCACATCTACTTGCATGCCTGGCCAAAAATACGATTCGCTCAGCTTGGCGAATGTTTTGTCATGTCCAAAATGGCCTGCTAAGCCTCCACTGTGTTTTTCCTTTACCAAACTCTCCCTCATAGAGAAATCTGGAATGCACAATTGATTGCCTTTGAACAACAATCCATCCTAGATTAGGTAGTCAATCCATGGACTCCTATCCCTAAGAACTGGGTTCTCGGCTGCCTCGTACGCTTCACCGAAATCAACATCGCCTGCATACATATCTTTCAGGTTCTCAAAACCCAAAGTCCTGACCCTGAATTCCTGCAGCAATAAACACTTTCGGCTCAAGGCGTCTGCTACCTTATTAGCAGCCCCTGAAATGTGCTTGATCACGAAAGTGAAATTCTGCATGTATTCCACCCACTTCGCATTCTTCTGATTCAATTTCTCTTGCTGACTCATGAACTGTAATGCATGATTATCACTGTACAGAACAAATTCCTTCGGTATGAGATAATGCCTCCACTTTTTCAATGCCTGGATAATGGTATAGAAATCTTTATCATATGTGGAGTACTTTATCTTCGCATCATCCAACTTCTCGCTGTAGTATGCCACAGGTCTATCATCCTAACTCAAGACCCCTCCAACAGCATACCCGCTGGCGTCACACTTTACCTGGAAGGTCTTCTGAGAATCAGGCAACACTAATACTAGCTGCTCGGTTATCTTTCGCTTCAACAAATTGAAGCTCCTTTCCGCCTCGGCTGTCCACTGAAAATTTTTATGCCACTTCCTGACCGTATCCATCATTGCGGTGTTGATTCCACTAAAATTCCGAATGAATTTTCTGTAGAAACTTGCCAAACCGTGAAAGCTCCTTACCTCAAAAACATTTCTTGGCGATGGCCAATTCCTGATTACTTCAACCTTCTCAGGATCCATCTTCAATTCATTTGCTGAG
>ML780746.1:428710-513832 GCA_009831015.1 Picea engelmannii
CCTGAAACTCGCACGTCGTCGATTGGGTACCTCGTGCTCCCAGAATCACTCAATCTCCTCTGAATCTACTCGAAAACTCACTGTAGCAGCAGGTACAAATGAGGTGGCAATGTGGGCCCTACAACTATATATAGGCCTTTTGCCAAACTTCCACTCACCATTCCGGGAGCCCACGGCATCCATTTTTCGAACCGTCTTCAGCCACGGGATCAGCATCCCGTCGCCTACATCACGACTGTCCCTGGGTCACTTTTCATCCTAGGCCCCCGGGGAGCCTTTTTTCCATATCATGGTCAGGTACACACGCGCATAATCACATTTGTCAAATATATGCTCATATCTTTGATTCTCTTCAGATATTGTTCACTTTAGGTATTTGGTTGTTCTATGTGCAGGTACTTGATCAGCATCTCTCCACATCACTTCTTCAGGTATATACTCAGCACTGGCATGTAGTCTCTCCCGCTGTATTGCATTTACATTTCCAGTCACACCCTCTGATATTGGCCTTTAGGATACCCATTCCCGGCTCTGCAGTACTCACACCTCCAGTTGCATCTTCAGTACTGTCACCCGGTAGCATTCTCACCCACATGAGTTGTCCCATTCATAGCACCTTTCGGCACTTTTTGACACTCATGCTGTTTTTTCATTACCCTTTAGGGATGGGAGTCCCGGTAGTCTTTCATCATGTTGCAGATCAACCACATACCTCTTCTCCTCATTTTGCTAGCTTCCCATATGGACTCCCAGATCATCGCTTCATGGTTACGTTCTTTTTACCTGCACCTCCGCAGGATCACGAACCCACCATTTCATCCACCATCAATTTTCCCATCTGCGAACCTATCTCCATTTCACCTACCTCATACAGAAACTCACCAATGGGGCCCCCACCCTTCATCAGTTTTCCAAGAAATTTATGCCCTCCCTGGGGCACTCATTTCACCCTGGGGCACCCGTTTCTGTATTTGTACATTTTTTTCCACATTATTCCTTATTTATTGTACAACCGTCGTTCTTTTCCGGTTATTTACTTTTGGCGTCACCGTTGGTGACTTGCTTTCCTTTTGGCCACATGCAACCCATGTCACCCTTGGTTGGAGAATTACTTCTCACTTACCCTCGCCAACATCGTTTATATCTTCAGAATACTACCCAGATCACTTACCTATACCCTCTGAATTTGTTCACCTTGTCCCACCTCTGGCACAACTTACCCTCGGTCTTGGCGTCCCCCTGACACTCGACCTTGTCACATGGTTGCGGCCACTATTTGTCTCATACATTCTCCAACCAAGGGCAGTCTTGAGTCTTCCCACTTCTTGACTTCATCCATGTACCTCTGCCACTTCCTCACCACAATAGATTCCATGAAGCCCTTTGCTTCTTGGAGTCACATCCCCCTTTTGTCAACATCAACACAATTTTCTAGAAGGGCGACAGTATCTTGATTCTCATTTCCCATTCAATGAGAGATCTCGGACGACACAGGGGGAAATACTATTACTCCCTGATGTCGTTGACCCCCATAACATTCGACGCAAACACTTTCTCATGTTGCGATGGGTCTTACTTTGCGAATATTGCAGTTATTATTATCATTTGCTGAAGACCTCTGAACTTGGCAGGGCCATCACTGCCCACATCCTCGTCGCTGCTTGTTCCTGCGATCATCGCCTATTGTTCAGAGTATGTTCCTTTGCAGACTTGTCTTCTACCTTTTTCATTATCGTCCCTGAGGGCGCTGTAGTTATCTATACCAACATGTCCGTCATCGTTTTCAGAGTTACATTACACAAGCATGGGGCATGCCCGCCTCGTTTGTACACACTTGTATATTATTACGCACCTTGTGGAAGGTCGGGTTCTACAGGTCCCTTTCTTCTCCAACGGATTGCTCTACACAGTCCCACTCTTGCTCTCCCTTACAACACCATTCTTAGTAAAAGAAACATTGATGGATTTCGGCTATACGTATGCTCCTAACCTCATCCATCAGGGGGCATCTGTTATCACTGAAATTTCGTCCGCACATGACGACAAGAACTCCACATCGTCAAAACAAAAATGAGGTCATTCATGGCACAGGATTAATTCCACAGCATGGAAAAAGGGTCAAAAAACTATACAAAATGACCAAAATTGAAGGGCGCTTTACAGAACTGGGGTGCGCGCACATATGCGCGTAACAACAACGTACAATGTGCGCATGCGTGCACGAGGTGCAGTTGTTGGGCGAAAAACCCGTGCACCTACTAAATGGCGCATTTATTGAAATTGGTCAGCCTCCCAACCACTAATGGATCAGCTCCCAAGTCGATTTGACACCAAATCCGAGCTCAATCCACATGAGGGGCTGGTCAAAGACCTAATTGAGCCCTAAAGTGCCCCTTTTCACACTCCAAAGAGGTCACATAAACACCCCATGCTAGGCTATAAAAAGCCATGAATAACCATCACTTTCTCAAGGAATTCTATGCATTGTTATGCTGCCAAGATTGTTAAGGACTCATTCTTTGACAAGAGCTCATAGGCACCATTTCACAAAGAGATATTCACCCCTCTCTTGAGTGAATAAGGTTGGAGTTCTTTCACCCACATTTTCATCTTTTCATTGTAAGGAGAGCAAGATTTGAGGGCCTTAAGAGCCTTCCATTGGAGAAAGAAGGGACCCAAGTCCCCTTTCTTCATTGTGCCTTTGGATTTCATCAATAGATCAGCTTATACATTGGTGATATTGGTCCATTTGTACTTATTTTTCATTTGTTTTATATGCTCATAGTTTTTATTAGTTTTAGTTTAATTCTTGTTACTAGCTTTGTTGTTTCTCTTTCTAACCTTTCCTTTCACAGCTGTCATGCCTAGAAGATCCCAACTGGGCATGTAAGAACTCTTAATTTTCTCACCTAGTGACAAATTGGGTGCAAACAACAATAAATATAACCACTTAACTCACGAGATGTGAAATCGTGATGTGATCTGAGCCATTGAATTAAGATCAGATCTAAACCATTGAATCATAGGACAAGTCATTGACTTGGAGTCAATGGAGCATGTGTGGAAACTCACGAGATGCAAGATCGCGATAAGATATGGACCGTCGGATCTATGGAGTTTTCAACCATTGATCAGACTCAATGAATTTTATAATCTCATGAAATATGAAGCACCTTTTTGGCACAGCCTGTGGTCACCAACGGTGGTCACGATAAGGGAAGGAGTTAGTTCAGATAAGCTCCATTTCAGGGTTTCAGGGATTGCAACTTGGAGAGTCGATATGCCTCATCTCCAAATTCATGAAATGCAAAATCGTGAAAGAGCTTTATGTATAAGCACGTGGTGTCAGCCGGTGGTCACACCATTGAAGAGATGAAGAGAAGAGTACATGGAGACAAACTTGTTTTCGTCATTTCGGGGATCACGACATGGAGAGTCGAGATGCATTATCTCTATATTCACGAAATGTGAAATCACGAAAGCACTTTATGCATAAGTGCTTGGTCATATCCATGGCCATATAAAGGAAGGAGCTAGCATAGAAAAGCTCTTTTTTGGAGTTCTAGAACTCATGACATGGAGACTCAAGATGTCTCATCGTAGAATCTTTGAATTGCGAAAGTGAAAAATGGGTAAATAACAGAAGAACCCATCAGAGTTAATCCAACGATGCAGGTGAATCTAAACATAATCAGAGGGCTATTATTTCACGTCACAGTGTAACTGCCAGAAACCACTGATGGTTTCTGCTAGAGGACTCGAACACACTTCAGGGTGATTGACATAGGAGATGAAAAGTCTATAGGAATATTCAAGAGGGATGAAGATGCTCATGGAGGCAATTGATAGCAGGATGAGCATTGAATCTTTTAACTGGAACATAGAAGGTTAGCTCGACTGTCACAGAGAAGATGAAGAGTCTCAACTACCAAAGACACTAAGGAATCTCAGCATACATACAGTGATGTTGAACGAGTGGAAAAATGACCAGAGAAGCTGAAAAAGTCACGATGATGATCAGACAGAGCACTCGAGTTGTGGAGCATATCGGCATGGTGTGAGTATGATCAGATAAGGTGCATAAAATCTATAAATATATAGTACAGAGAAGAGATGCGGTTTCTATTGTTGATGGAGTTTTTGTGGATGTTGTTGTTGAAGGTGATTCATGCATGAAGAAGGATTAGAGTGCAGCAGCTGAAAAGAACAAAAGAAGAACTGTGCAGTGAATGGACATGGTGCACAAAGAATAAAAAGTAGAAGAACATAATGGGCAGCGGATGCATGCTAGAAGACAGTGAGGAAGTCTGAGTAGCAAAAATCTTGCAGAACAGTGATGAGACTGGTAAGTTGTTATTGAACACTATATCACAGTAATAGGTTTCAGTATTTCATATTCATAATCCAAGGTGGTTGGTAGGTGCTAGGGAGGACTTGTTTCCTCAGAGGTTCAAGTGGGGGCTTGAACACAGGGAGTTGCTGCTTCCTTCTAGTTGGTGCTAGAGAAACCAGGGAGTTGGTGCTTACTTCTAGTTGGTGATAGAGAAACTAGGAAGTTGGTGCTTCCTTCTAGTGAGTGCTAGAGAAAAACAGATATTTGGTGCTCTCAGCAAGATGCAACTTGCAAAACAGAGGTTGTAGCCTCAAAATGAGTTGGTGCTCAAATGTCTGATAATGTAATGAATTTAAATAATACTTATCATATAAAGAAGAAGAGGTTTTTACCCTGTATGGGTTTCCTTGGGAAATATCTGTCTCTTTGTTTCTCATATATGTGACTGATGTTGAATGTGCCATTGTTCATTTCCCTGCATTATTGTGATCATCATTGAGTGCCTTGTAAATATTTTAAAAGAAGCATAATTGTTTAAGCATGGTAACAACTGATTCACCCCCCCCCTCCTCTCAGTTGTCCAACACTATCAACAATGACCATGATGACACTCTTTGCTTCAGACTTTGGTAACCCTGTGATGAAATCCATGGAAACCTCCTCCCAGCATTGACTTGGGATGGATAATGGTTGTAAAAGACATAGGGTCTTAATCGTTTCCACCTTATTTTGTTGGCAAACCACACACTCTGCCACAAACCTTTGAACATTAGTTTTAAGGCCATCCCCAAAAAAATCCTTCTTGACTTTATGGTAGGTTTTCAAAAATCCTGAGTGGCCTCCTAATGGAGAGGTGTGCAATTCCAATAGTAACTTTTGTTTGAGTTGGGAGTTCTTACATAAATATAAGCGATCTTTGTACCATAGTGAATCATTTTTCCATGTAAATGTATCTGATGCACTGGAATCCTGCTGCAACATTTGAATGAGAGTCCACACTTTTTTCTCATTTTTCCATTCATCCCTTGCTTCTATTATTCAATCGGGTTGGATGATCGATATAGAACAAAGAAAGGCCTCAACATCTTCATCCTTTCTTGAGAGTGCATCTGCCACAACATTTTGCTTCCCCTTTTTATAGACGATTTCAAAATCATAACCCAATATCTTGGTTACCCATTTTTGTTGTTCTTCTCAAGATAGTCTTTGTTCCAAGAAGTATTTAAGACTATCATGATCCGTTTTGACCTTGAACTGCCTACCTATTAGGTAAGGAAGCCATTTCTTCAATGCATGTAGTATTTCCATCATTTCCTTCTCATAAATGGGTTTGTGTAAGTCCCTTCCCTTGAGTGGTTGACTTTCAAAATCCAGGAGCCTTTCTTCTTGCATTAGGACAACACCAATTCCATTTCCCGAGGCATCACATTCCACAATAAAGGTTTTTGTGAAGTCTGGAGTGGTCAATACAGGAGCTTTACACATCACCTCTTTAAGTTGTTCAAAATCTTTAGTTTCCTCTAGAGTCCATGAAAATGCATCCTTCTTAGTTAGTGCCATTAAAGGTGCTACTATTCTTCCATAGTTTCGAACAAAATTGCAGTAGTAACATGTCAAACCCAAAAATCCTCTAAGATTCTTTAATGTTTTGGGAATCCGCCAGTCCATCATGGCCTTAATCTTGTTAGGGTCTACCTTGACACCTTCATGAGATAGAATATGACCCAAATACTCTACCTCATTTACTCCAAAGAAACATTTGGATGGTTTAGCATATAGTTGTTGCTCCTTTAGTAGTTGTAGCACCTTGTCAAAATGTCGCACATGATCCTCCCAAGACTTGCTATAGATTAGTATATCATCAAAAAATACTAACACAAATTTTCGAAGGAAGGGATTGAAAATGGAATTCATCAACCCTTGGAATGTGGAAGGTGCATTTGTAAGGATAAAAGGCATGACCAAAAATTCATAATGGCCTTCATGAGTTTGGAATGTTGTTTTTGGGATATCTTCTTCCTTCATTCTGATCTGATGATACCCTGAACGAAGATCCAATTTTGTGAAATAGATTGTTCCATGTAGTTCATCTAACAATTCATCAATGACGGGACTGGGAAACTTATCTTTAATAGTGATATTTTTGAGCTCTCTATAATCTATACACATACGCCATGAGTTGACTTTCTTGAATACCATTACCACTGGTGCAGAGTAAGAACTTTGGCTAGGTCTAATAATGCCAGCCTCTAACATTTCTTCAACCATGTGCTCAATTTCACTCTTCTGAGCGTAAGGGTATTTGTATGGCCTGATATTAGGAGGAACACTCTTAGGAATTAGGTGAATTTCATGATCATGATTTCGAGTGGGTGGGATACCTTTGGGAATATCTTCAAATACTTTAGAATGCTTATCATTGATCCTTTGGAGATCTTGAGGAATAGATGGCTTAGATGTTTGAACATCTAGTGAGCATAGTTGTGAAATAACACCTTGATGCCCCTTTTTAAATAATTTTTTCATGTCGTTAGAGCTTATCACCTTACCAGGCTTCCCTATGATACCTCTCAACTCAATTTATTTTCCTTCCAATGAAAATTTCATGAAAAGTTCTTGAAAATTAAAATTCACTATTCCTAATGATTGTAACCATTGGATTCCTAGTACAAAATCTACACCACCCATGGGTATAGCAATCATTGGACTATTCATTACATGTTCCCCCATAGTAAGATTGATCTTATTGCATTTTCCTGATCAATTGATAGTTCCTCCATCTGAAATCATTACTTGAAACTCTGGCACTGGATATACGAAGCAATTGAGATCTTTGGCTAATTTATAGTGAATGAAATTATGAGTACTTCTAGAATCAATTAGGACTATTACCTTTTTATTTTTGATGTATCCTTTGATCTTGAGGTTTTGAGGAGTGTTAATTCCAGCCAATGCATTACACGATATCATGGGAGTCAACTCTTCAGACAAAATTGCTTCTACGTTTTCATCTTGAGATGGTTCCTGTTCTTGTTCTTCTTCCTCTTCACAATCTATGTAGAATAATTTCTTCTCACCACACTTATGTCCCTTATTGTACTTGCTGTCACAATTAAAGCATAAACCTTTTGCTTTTCTTTCCTCCANGGTCCTTCTAGTAGCCATAGCCATATTTTTACTTTCAACATTTTTGGCCACCTTAAATGCATTCTCCAATGATTTGGGTTCCCAAAGGCGAACCTCATGTTGAATGTTATCCTTTAATGTTCCTATGAATACATCAATCAAGTGCTCATCTCGAATATCGGTTACCTTTATATTCAATCTTTGGAAGTTCTCAATGTGCTCAGTAACTGAACCCTTTTTCTTGAGATTTATCAATTGGATAAAGAAGGTATTGCTCCTTGTATCCTCATAGTTTGCTATCATTTCTTCTGTGAAAATTGTCCAAGTGATGAGTGATTTGCGAGAACAAAGCCATTGATACCAAACAAATTGATTAGGTTCTAAATATAAAGAAACAATTTGTACCTTTTGTGTATGTGGCACATTATGGAGATCAAAGAAGTGCTCCATATGAAGTATCCATGTGATTGGGTCCTTGCCATCAAACTTCCTCATATCAATCTTAGGAACATAGTTGGTCTTCAAACCAAAGTTGGAGTTTATCCATTCTTGATTCACCTTCCTTGTGTCCTCATCATGAATTTCATGGGATGCATTTTCACTTTCGAGTGTCGTCTTTGTTACAAAAATTTTCAATACTTCCATGATCTCCCCTTTTAAGACGTCCATCTTAGTATCCAACTTAGCTTCTATTGAATCCATTAACTTAGATTCCATTGAATCCATCTTAGTATCCAACTTAGCTTCCATTGAATCCATCTTCTTTTGTAGTTCATTTATGTCCCTACGCATTGCTTCACCTTCATCAAGAGTCCAATTAGGATTTTCTGGAGGCTTATTTGGTGTAGAAGGTCCCTTTCTTGGTGGCATGTTGGCCAAGTATCACTTTTGAATCTTGATTTTGAGGCGGTTCTGCTAGACAATATTTATTCTATTCTATATCCCAGGTTTCGGCCCTTCTGGGTATGAAACTTTCTTTTAGGCAGTTCGCTGATATTTCTTCTCTGCAATGCCACAGGTCTAATCAAAATTGGATGTGCCAAGTGGAATTTATAGTAAATTCCTCACAACTTGCCGATTTTTGGCCTTTCCAAGAGATCTCACTTGTATAGCATGCCCCGCAAAAAATAATTGATATCAAATTCTAAAACTCACAACCAAAATACTAGAGACTGTCCATGATCCAATGAAACCAGTCCTCAATTTGGATACTCTAGCAAGAAGTTATGATTGTTTTACCTAGAACACCTTCTTGAGACTAGTCAATAGGACTAGTCAGATACCCTATCTTACACAAGGTGTATCTACAAATTTAAGATGACCAAGAAGCTAAAATTTTTACCACAGATACCCTACTAATTTCTGTAAATGGCCTCCGGAGTTCAATGTCTGAAACATTAAAAAAAATGTTTTATAGCGAAAATTCCGCAATGACTCATTTCAGGATGATTCTAGAACCCTATCTTGTACAGGTTGTATCTCCAAAAGTATAAGACCTCAAGAGATGAATTTTGAACCCAACATACCTTGATCCATCTACTAAATATTCTCCAAGTCGTTACTTCTGAAACATTGTAGAAAACAAGTTATAGAAGAAATGCCATGGTGTTTCAGATGTAGTAGCGAAACCCCAAGACCTTGAGCTCTGATACCATATGTTAAGAACCAAATATCAATATAGCATAGAAAAACCTTAGAAAAAGTACTCAACTCCTTGAAAAAGAGATAATTTTAGATAATAATCCTCTTTGAGGGGGCAACCTCCTTTCACCCCACTTAAATGTTCAAGTACAAGATGATTCAAAGTGAAAATGTATCCTTGGTATATATAGGAGACTAGGAGGTATAATTACAACTAATGGCCTAAAGCCGACATAAATAAAATAACATTACTAATATAATATGCCCCAATTAAGGGGTAATGAGCCAATATTAGGGCTTAACAATGTAGACAATCTATTTATGAATATTAGCTAACATTATTTTCTGAATATCAATTTCATTTTTGTTAACTATAGGAAAATGATAATTATGGTGCTATTTACATGGAGAAACCATCTTGGATCATGTGCAGTATAGTTTAGTAGTTTCTTTCTTTTATTTTGATAAGACTTTTTTATTATGTAATAAGTTTTAATGAACCAAATCCTATAGGAATGGTTTCATGTTGTACTATTTTTGTAAAATAGTCTAGTTTTTGGCGATTGCACTCTATCTTGCATGATAATAGTTTGTGAATCCAAAACTAGTTTAAATAGTGATCACTGTTAGTAGTGAAAACAAGTTTTCTTGGCATACATTATGGATATGTGATTTGAAGGACTGATATGGAGAATCTACTCACCATTTTCTTTAGACATGAGGAATGCTTACCCCATTATGTTCTTTTATCACCTCGATCGTACGAAATATTATTATGTTTGATGCAACTTTAGTCTGGTTATCATATGGTGTTTCATATTATTAAGTATTTATATGTTGTCTATAATTTGTTATTCTATTTTACATCTGTGATCAATATGCCATTTGATTATTGTTGATTTATTCTAAATATTAAATAATGGATTATAATTAATACTTTGAATTGAGTTTCTTTCATTCTAAGTCATTGATTATCATAAGATCACCAGATCTTTTACAGTTATCATTTTGTTGCTATATTCTCACTCTAATACATCAAATGATTCTTTTAATTTAATCTGGGAGTATTAGCACTGATCTATCATAGGTTTTCCTCATATGCAGGATAGTTAGAAGCTCAAATTACATAGGAAGATAAGTTGAATTTAATCGATTAGTTACAGGTTAGTTTGTAGATTATTTAGTTAAATTATTTATTATTGAAATAAAGACATAATGAATTATCTTTGATTGTTTATGCATTCTTATTTAAATTATTATTTTCTTAGTATTCATTTGTTTGAGATGTTTTTACATTTAAAAGAAAACATAAAAATGTATGTGCTTTCTTTATCTCTTGTATAAACACTTTTAAGAATATCCATTTCACAAGATTTCAAGTAAACCTTGCAAGTTGTGTATATAATGTTTATAATCATATGCGCATATTCATGTTTCTATTTGAACACTTTTAATTAGTAAACTCATACTCTTAGTTTCATAGTTTTTAGATTACTTTCATTTCTTTTATTATTTTTAGGAATTTAGTTGGCCAACAGAGCCATTAAAGCCATCAGGTCATTTCATTCCAAACAGATTGGGTTATTTAGAAAACCTCGGTATGGATTTGACCTTCCATTTGATGGTGTGTCACTTATGCCCGTCAATAGTATCTCAAGTGAAAGATGAGATGGACTTGGTTGGGGAAGTCATATCAGATTCATAGTTGGTGAGGATAGACTTGAAAGGCTTTACCTAGGGATGGGAAGTCTTCGTGAATTGTGTGGTGGACTGTTATCATCTTCCAGATTGGAGCAGATTGTGGGACGATTTCAATTGGGAGGATATCCGAGAAGGATCTTAGATCAATGGAAAAACTAAATATGGAGCTAATAAGAATGTTTCTCTTGCTGCAAAGAGAAAGAAGAATGGAATTTTCAGGAGGGACTTGAGTAAATTCGGATGTTACTATAATAACCAATTGGGGAAACTTTCTTCTCATTTTCTTAAGAGGAAGAAGAAGAAGAAGGAATAGGAGGGGCCCATGACAGCTGCTACATAAACTATGTAGGACTTTGCTTCCAAGTATTATACAAAATTTTCTTTGGTTACTCTAGTATCCAATGTCGGTTGTGGAGGATTTGGGTGTGATATTAGATGGATTTTTGATAGTGAAGCCTCTTGTCACATGAAGGGAATATGGAGAGTATTCCTTATTATCACAGAGACAGGTCCCGACCAACTGGTGGAGAGTGAAGGAGGTATGGTGTGAGTTTTATGTGGATTTGGAAAGGTTATGTTTCGACTTTAGTATGGAGGATTCCTGGATCTTGATGGATTTCCCTTTTTTCCAAGGTTGAGGGTTAACTTTCTATCAGTATCAACCTTGGAGGATGTTGGATATTGTACATTTTTTTAGGAGAGGAGATGTATTTATCTACAGGGATGGAGCGAATTTGGTAGAAACACACCCAATTGGTGATCAGGTGGAAAGGTTGTACATGTTGCGAGGACAAACTTCATGATATGATTCAACATTGGATGAGGATCATGAGGCTCCTGTGACTGCGATGGCCCAAGGATTAAGTCTTTCATTTTGATAGAAGAGAGTGATTCTCTTCTAAGCACTGACATGAGGCTCAACTAGTGTGATCAAACAAATTCTCAGGGTGGAGAGTATTCTCCTTGGAGCTCAATGTTTAGATTAGTTGTCATGAGAAGATATTCTAGTTCGAATTATGTGCAGGTGTTGACGATAACTCTAGGTTCAGAGGGACCTCCTCCTGATAATAGTGTGATGGGACCAGATTATGGTGATGGAAATGAGTACATCCCTCAATAAAAGGGAGTGTTATATTTTTAGCTTAGAAGGTACTTCGCATGTGTGTCTTGTATGTGGAAGTTACTTTGTACCTACACTACTAAACACTTGACTTTATAATGGGTTTTTATAAAGTTTTGATAAAGAGGTTCTTTTATTAAAGTGAATTTTTAATAAAGTGTACCTTCTAATATTAAAGT
Source organism: Picea engelmannii (assembly GCA_009831015.1). Classification (NCBI taxonomy): domain Eukaryota; kingdom Viridiplantae; phylum Streptophyta; class Pinopsida; order Pinales; family Pinaceae; genus Picea; species Picea engelmannii. The sequence goes on from ML780746.1 coordinate 440,811, forward strand.
GAATTTATTTCATAAAGTGCACTTATGTTATAAAGTGAAAATGTACTTTAATATTTTAAGTGATTTATTTTGGAGGGAATAAATCATGACCCTTGATATTGTAAAGGAAAGATTAGATCTAGGCCATTATATCTAGGGTTGGAGAAGGTGAAGGGTCACTTTTAGATTATAAGAGAATGCATTGGGCAATGTGAAAGACAACAAGGAGAAGGATATTAAGAGATATTTTTGAGTAAGTTTGAGAGAGGAAAGAGGGAAACAAGGATGACACATTTCCCAAGAGAGCTTGGCCACTTTTTCCAAGGAGGAATTTCTGTTTTCTAAGTGTTTTTTTAATTTGTTGAGAAGATGCCATACTATGTGGATCTATATAGGCCATACACCAAAAAATTTGAGGCACGAGAATAGAGGCAAGAGTGGGCATGATTTTTGAGGCATTCTTTGAAGAATTTTTTGTTGGAGGTCGTTTGTACTAGAAGCAAGGTACATCAACCTATTGTGGCACAAATTTCAATGTGTTGATTTGAGCAAGGTCATACAACTATACAGACTGTGGCATGGTTTTCTAGGAAGTGATTTGTGGGATTGTTCGGTGCTGTAGTGTTTTCTCTTACCTTGAAATTGTATTGTTGTTTTTGATATGTACTTTCCTGAAGATGAATAATAAATATCTCTCTCTCATTGGGTTTCCCCACATTGGGGTTTTCCATCGCATTCCCTAAATTTATGAGTTTTTCCTGAGTTGAATGGTTGATGTTCATTGTGTTTATTCTACTTCTTATGGTAGTTTTTTAATGTGGGTTTATACATTTTAGAGTTCATAGAAGAAAATTATCTCTAGGTTGCTAAGTGTATGAAATAATTTAGTCTTCCTAATTTTGTCATTTAATTTCTACAACTATCCCTATGAGATATATGACTCTAAACTTGTACCGATATCTTCCAACAACTTGTAAAAAAATCATGTAATCAATCATGTAACAAAGGGTAGCAAGTACCAACAAACAAACACTTCTACCTGGCATGTATATGGTGCAACTCACATATGTACATGCCATGTCTATATCGCAGTATGTGTATGTATGTGGCATGTCTATACTGCAGCTTGCGTACACCCTAAGAAAGATAGGGTTTTCACATTTTCTGAAACTCACACACATTGTTTCTTCTCTCAAATCAACCTACAACCTTTAAGTATGTACAATATGTAATGTTTCCCTATGCATCCATAATCATAGATATCCCTCAACCAAGTGCATCTATATATTTCTAGTCATGTGACATACATTTGTATATAATCATGATCAAGTGTAATAATCGTCACATGAAATAGACATCAAAACCTCACTCATATGCAGCCTCAAACTTCACAAACAACTTCACAGCCACTTCACAACCATAATTCCTCAAACATGTACCACAAAATCCCTCAACCATGTACCAAGAAATACAAGATATTCCTCAACAGTAACAAGATGTGCCAATGATAAATATCAAATATACCAACATTGTATTTATGTAGATATAACTTATAGGGTAAGTGTCATACAACCAATAGCCTCTAAGGGGAAAATCCTCATACCCCCATAACCATATCTCATGTCGACAACCATATCCAACTACTTAAAAAAATAGGACATACCTTTTGAACCTGTAGATAGATCTATTGTACCTGATCATTGTAGACCTTCTTTGGAGCTTGCTTTAACACTCTGAGAATGTGGCACACTCAACAACTCAACATTTCATGGATTTTCCAACTATCGACACCCTTTTGTACTTCCATCCCCTGTACATACATGATGATCCGGATTTTATGAGAAGAACGAAATAAATATAGATTATTAACAGGTGCTTAACACAAAATAACAGAGATACAGTAAAACTAGTTTTCTATTCAATAACGGAATAAGATGAAACTATAAAATGCAGCGGAAACAAGCTTGCTGGAATGGTGGCGGCTTATCTCTGAGAAGAGATGTGAAGGAAATGCGCATTCACAAGAAGAAGGTTACAATGAGGCTCTTAAGGCCTTTTTACAATAAGAAAGAATGAAAAAAACCCTAGACATCCAAAAACCTAACCCTAGGAGATGAAGCGCCAAAAGTCATGTGGGCCCCGTTTGGGTAAGCTAGTACATCAACTTCCCAGGGTCGTAACTTTTGCATACGATCTCCGTTCTAGGTGTGTGATAGGCCATTGGAAAGGTATCCTTGAGGTGATTGATTTTGGGGGCTCAATGATTCCTTCAAATATCATTGAGGAGATCGATACCGAAAAACCTTCATTTAGGCCCTCAAAATGGCACCGGAAGTAAAAACTGCTAAAAATAGTAAATTGCCAAAAATGTCAGAAAACTATTTTGAGCCAGTTGGAAAAGGTGGGTGGCCACCGATATCCACCTGGATCAATCCTCCCTCCTTACAAAGAAATGGTCTCCATTGCATTGAGCTCCCCCATTAGATGAGGAAATTTCTGTTGAATTTGGCCCCAGGTGAGCCACTTGCCTTGGTGTAGGAGCTGCCCTGCTTTCACGACTCAATAAAGCTCGATCCTTTGTTGTTGAGTGCCCTTGATCTGTCTATCCACAATATGATCATTGGATGCATGTTGTATGTAGTCGGGGTTGAGCTTTGTTGGTGTTAGGTGTTCTTCTACTTCTCAGGTGTCCGATAATGGTGGGAAATATGGGCAAAGGAGATCCACGTTGAACACTGGGTGCAGGCCAAGGAAAGGAGGAATGTTGAGCTCAAAATCATTATCCCCCATGACCTTGGTGATAGTGTACGGTCCATAACGGAGTGGGCGAAGCTTCCGATGGGGTCCTGTAAGGCATTCTTTATGCAAGCGCAACGAAACTTTGTCGCCCACCTGAAACTTATGCGGCACCCGATGTTGATCATGGCAGTATTTGTACTTGTCATTGGACTTTTGTAGGATATCCTGAACCTATTGGTGGATGTGTTGGATCCACTCAATGAACCGGGTGGCTTTTCCAGCTTTAGTTGGAGCAGGAGATGAGTCAGTCGAGGTGACAACATGGGGAAGTGCAACATCTATGGGACCCAATGGTTGGAGTCTCAACCCCACTTGAAAGGGGTTGTGGCCGGTTGAGCTATGCAAGGATTGGTTGTAGCTATGCTAGACATAGGGAAGGCTCTCATCCCATGTGTGAGGGTTCTCTAAATTATACATGTGAAGGATATTCACAATCATTCGATTTACAACCTTTGTTTGGCCATCTCTCTGGGGGTGGAAGGCCGTGGATTTGGTGAGCTTGGTGTCCAACAGTGACCAGAGGCTTGACCAAAATGTGTTGATAAATTGACTATCCCTATCTGAGACAATGGTTTGTGAGATTCCAAAATGTAGCTAGATTCATTCAAAGAAGAGCATGGCAGTGGCCTCTACTATGATGCTCTTCTTGTAGGCAACCAAAATCGCCATCTTAGAAAAGAGATCAACAACCACAAAAACACAGTCATTTGCCCGCTTGGTGGATGTGAGGCTCGACATGTAGTCCATTGAGATGGATTCCCATGGCCTGTCAGGAGTAGGAAGAGGGGTGTACAGGGGGTGTACAGGCCCTTTTTCTTAGTGGCCGGTTTGGCAATAGCGCGGGCAGTGAAGGACCTGATATACTTGTTGACCTCCTATCAAAGTTTCGGCTAGTAGAAATGTTTATGTAGCATAGCCACTATCTTTTCCATGCCGAAGTGTCTTGCCACCTGAATGTAGTGGGCTTCCTAGATCAGCTTCGCTCGCTCACTTGATGGAACACATATATGGCCCAGATGACACAACAACCCATCCTGAAGATGGAAATTATCGACAACTGCATTTGAACCCAATATTTGGTAGGTGGTGGTGAAGTCAGGGTCTGTCTCATAGAGTTGGGGCCATCTAGATGTCTCATGGCTGCAAGAGTCTAGAACCATGGTGAGTGTCACGACTGGTAGTCTACTGAGGCAATCAGAGACGCGATTGGTGCTTCCTATTTTATACTTGATGTTGAGGTGGACTTGCTACAAGTATGTGGACCACTTTTGATGAAGGTCATTCTGCAGTTTTCCCTGTGTCTGTATGAACTGAAGTGGCTTATGATCAGTGTGGATGACTGTCTCCTTCCCAAGAATGTAATGTCTCCACTGGCGGCATGCTTTCACAATGGAGTACATTTGTTTGTCATAAGTAGGGAGCTTATGTACAGTATCTGACACTGTCTCGCTATGATAGGCCATGAGGTGGCCGTGCTGAGTGAGAACGATGCCCACAGCATAGTCTGAAGCATCTGTCTCGATCTCGAAGGGATGTTGCAGGTCTGGTAGTGAAAGTACTAGGGATAAGCACAAGCATTGCTTCAAATCATTGAATGCTTGTTGTTGGGACCAACCCCATGAAAATTTCACCTTACCACCACCCCTGTTTATTTGGCTGAGGGCCCATGCAATATGGGAGAAACCCAACACGAACCTGCGGTAGAAATTAGCAAGTCCCAAGAAGCTTCGAAGCTCAGTGAGTGTTGTTGGGGCTGGCCAGTCATGGATGACTTGGATCTTGGCTAGATCCACATGTATGCCATGATGATCAATGATGTAGCCTAGGTAATGGACCTTGTCCATGTTGAAGGAGCATTTTTCCAAGTTTGCATATAGCTTGTGTTGCCGCAGGGTGTGCAAAACTTGCTGAATATACTGCAAGTGTTCGGCCCAAGTCTTGTTGTAAATTAGAATGTCATCCAGATACACCACTGCAAAATTATTAGTGAATGGTCACAGGATATCGTCCATCATCCTCATGAAAGTGGCTGGAGCATTTGTCAAACCAAAATGCATGACCAACCATTCAAAAAGTCCTTCCTTTGACTTGAAGGCAGTCTTCCATACATATATCTATTCTATCGGGACCTGGTGGTAGCCAAACTTCAGATCAATCTTACTGAAGTATTTGGCCCCCGTGCGTTGATCAAGGAGGTCATCAATTCGAGGAATGGGGTATCGGTTTCTGACAGTGATTTTATTCAGAGCCTGGTAATCAATACAGAGTCACCAGGTTCCATCTTTCTGTTGTACCAACATGATTGGGCTCCTGCAAGGTGATGAGCTAGGGTGGATGTGCCCCTTGTGGAGAAGTTCTTGGATATGTTGCTTGATCTCCTCATTCTCTAAAAAAGAGCGACGATAGACTGGCCCATTGGGCAGCAGTGTGTCGGGGGTCAGATCGATGGGGTGCTTGACCTGGCAGTGCATAGGTACCCCTGTAGGTGAGGAGAAGATATCCTAGTATTATTCCACGACCTTATCTACCTGCTTCTATTGTGTGGAGAGGTCGACCATAGAGAACCTGGATGTGGCTGCAATATTTCACTTATTATGAGAGTGAATCATGAAGAAGACAAACTTCCCTGTCTGAGAGATGACCTTCCTACATTTCTTAGTAGAGATCAAGGAAATATCACTAGGTGGGACTGCCCTGGGTATCCTGTACAATTTCTTGTTCAAAGTAATAATAACACTATGAGGCCTAGACTCATATACAACATGATGTTTCCATAAATAAGGTTGGACCAAAAGAACATCACAAACTTCAAGAGTAGAAACATCACACAATACCTCATCTTTAAAGGGCTTGATGTCGTACAACAATCGACACTAGTGGCTGACACGGAGATCGCTTCCTTAGCAGAGCCATCCAATGGTGTAGGGTTGTGGGTGTGACGTTTTTGGCAGGGCCAGCTGCTTGATGACCTCTGCTGAGATGAGGTTCTTCTTGCTACCATTATCAACAATGAAGTGCAACAGGGTGCCTTTTACCCACATCTATGAATGGAAGAGGTACTCTCCTTCTTCTGGCTAATCTGGTTCACCAGGTTGGAGCTTGGTGATAGAAACGGTGGCATTGGGTTCCATGTCAGTGATCCGTCTTCCCCTTTCTAGTTCTATCTCAAAGTCAGAATCTGCATATGATTCAAAGGCTTTCACTTTGGTCACCAGTGACTGCTTTGAGCGACAGTCAACAGTGTTATGCCAAGGGATCTTATGGAATTCGCACCACTTCTCGATATCTTTCTTTGTCTTTCTGGTGTCCTTCTTTGCTTGCGGCTTGTACTGGTTTTCTTGATACTGTCCATATTTTCTCTATCCTTTGTTTGGTGGGTTGGGGCCGCCCTTTCCTATCTTTTGTTGTGAGGGGTTCTTAGGCCCAAATTGTTGCATCTTTTGTTTGAGCTTCTGCTCGATTTTGACGACATATCGGTAGGCCTCACCCACCCAAGGATGAGATGTCCAGAAATACCATTTCGGTCTCGATGTACCTATGCAGAGCACCGCAATACTTGAGCACCAGATGTCTCTCTAAATATTTGATACCCAACTTGGTGCGCAAGGTATGGAACATATATGTGAAATTTGGCACTGCTTGGTCTCTTTCTTGCCGCAGTGTGGTCCATTTGGTATACAGGTCGTCATAACTTCTGATAGGGTAGTATTGTTCCTTAATAGAATTCCTGAAGGATTCCCAAGTGGTCGTGACTAAAAATAATGAGGTTTCCTCTGTTTCCTTTTTCTCACAGAAAGTTTCCCACCAATATTTGACATGGGGAACGACTTTGAGGAGCACAAAAGTAATATTTTCTCTATTCAAAAATTTATGAACAAAAAAATACCCTTCTAGTAGATTCAACTACTTGTCTACGACATCTACATCTATATGAACTTCAAATATAGGAATATCAAAGTTTATTTGTACCTTTAAGGGGGAGGCACCTCCATTCAAAGAAGATGTGTCGCCTATTGGTAGTCGCCGAAGGATTTGCACGAAACTACCCATCATCTCGTTCCTTTGTTGCGTGAGGGCTTTCTCAATAAATAGTTTGAAAGGATCTCCTGTCCCGTCATCCTTCTTTTCTCCTGCCATGGGAGGTCGCTTGGGCGTGCGAGAGCTTTTTCCCTCAAGATAAACAAGCTCGAGACCCAACTCTTTGTACTCCGACCTCATTGGGGACATGCATTAAGACGACAAGGAGCAGACCGCTCCGATACCACTGATCTGGATTTTATGAGAAAAATGAAATCAATATAGATTATTAACAGGTTCTTAACACAAAATAACAAAGATAAAGTAAAACTGGTTTTCTATTCAATAACGAAATAAGTTGAAACTGTAAAATGAAGCGGAAACAAGCTTGTTGGAATGGTGGCAGCTTATCGCTGAGAAGAGATGTGACGACAGTGCGCATTCACAAGAAGAAGGTTACAATCAGGCTCTAAAGGCCTTTTTACAATAATAAATAATGAAAAAAACTCTAGACATCCAAAAACCTAACCCTAGGAGATGAAGCGCCAAAATTCATGTGGGCCCCGTTTGGGTAAGCTAGTAGATCAACTTCCCAGGGTCGTAACTTTTGCATACGATCTCTGTTTTAGGCGTGTGATAGCCCGCTGGAAAGGTATCATTGAGGAGATTCCTTTTGGGGGCTTAATGATACCTTTGGCTATCATTGAGGAGCTCGATACCAAAAAACATTCATTTAGGCCCTCAAAATGGCCCCAAAAGTAAAAATTGCTAGAAATAGTAAATTGCCAAAAATGTCAAAAAATTGTTTTGAGCCAGTTGGAAAAGGTGGGTGGCCACCGATATCCACCTGGATCACATGACTTCTTTCACTGTAGCCCACATACACATCAAAAACTAGGATTTTTTTCATTATTTCATCAACTCCAAAATTTTGTCCATCGACCCTTCTTTCTACCTCAAACTTGTGTACCTTCAGATGTATCAATTAGTACCTGCAATAAACCTTATACGATAATAGATACTCAATATGATCAATAGGTACTAATAGGAGACAATTTCTCTCTTATTTATACTCTCCAAGTAGCTTCCTATTGGGGTTACCTTTTAACCAACTTAACCTAACTTCCTTCTTTTAGGTCTAACCCACTTCTAACTACTTGTCCACTTATAACGACTTTATCTAGAAATAGTAAACTCTCCACTTGTAGTTGCAACTAGTTTATGTGTAATTATTTTCTTATTTTAAAAACTTAACCCATGATTAACTCATAGTTTCACCCAATTTGATTAGTCAACTTCTTCTAGGAGTTTCTCGAATAATTTGACTTCTTTTACCTTCTAGGGGATTCTAGATAATTCAAGAGGGTTCTCCAAATTAACAATGCCATAAATATCTAACCGTGAGGAGTTATGTGATGTTCCACATATCATGAGAAATGGCATGACATGTGATATCCATCTAAAATAGTATTACATGCAAATACATTGATATTCATACCATTATACCTCAACCAATCTTTCGTCCCTTATCTATAATGTTTGGGCTCCCAGAAATTTCTACCGGAATTGCTTCAAGGGTTGACATCAATGAAAACCAACCTAATTGATCAACAATATTCTCCTTTAGCATTGACGGAAACACTCTCATGCAACACTAAATTCATAACACTCACGCTCCCCTTGGGACCATCGCCCCCCTGGAAACATGCCTCCATTCGCCCTCTCTCTCTCTCCAAGAATCTAACACTATATCGATGCATCTCATGAATCTCTCCCCCTGTGAAATCAATGGAAAAGGTTACTTCATGTTGGGCCTTCTCCCCTTAATAGAACTCTCCTTGGGGATTCTCGCACTCACTGAACTCTTCATGAACCTTCTCCCCCAAAATTAATTGTCCTCTTTATGTTTCTTTCTATTGTAAATCTAATACATATAAGAATAACATTCAAAATTCATTGTGGGATTTGAAACTATGCCAAGTTTTTGACGAAGATACTAAAGGGATTCCCTTGGAAGAAGTTTAGTAAATATGTTTGCAATCTGTTCTTTTGTTCCAACATACTCAACTTGAATTTTCTTCTTTGCAACCAGTTTTGGTAGAAAATAATGCTTGATTGGAATGTTCTTCTTCATGGAGTGCATCAATAGATTCTTTGATATATTGATGGCACTTGTATTATCTCAATATATCAGAATGTGTTCATAATACTCAACCTGTATATATTTCAAAGTTTTTTTCATCCATAGAACTTGTGTACAACATGTTTTTGTTGCAATATACTCTGTTTAAACTATAGACAATGATATTGATGTTTTCTTCTTTCATAGCCAAGATACCAAAAGCTCACCCAAGTAGAACATTACTCCACATGTACTTCTTCCATAATCAATGCAACCTGCCTAATCTGCATCTCTGTAGGAAATAAATGATAGATCCTTTCTTTTTTAATATCGCAATCCAAACTCTTTTGTACCCTTGAGATATATGGATATATTATTTACTTCTAGAACATGTGATTCCTTTGGTGCTTCTTGAAATCATGCCACTTTTCCAACTACGTGCATGCCATCTGGTCTAGATGTTTTCACATAAAGTAAGTTGTCAATCTCTGACCTGTAATGCCTCTGATTTTTATATTTTGAGTCATCATATTTACTTAACTTACAATTGGTATGCATAGGAGTATTGAATAGCTTGAAATATTCCATTCCAAACCTCTTTAACATTTATCTGATATACTTGGTTTGAGAAATAAAAATTCCTTTGTTGCTTTGTCATATCTGAAGACCCCAAAAGAATGATAATTCTCCAATTAATGATAATTCAAATTCGTTGTGCATATCCTTTGTGAATTTCTAGATCATCATCACTTACAAAGATAATATCATCAACATAAACCTCAATTAAAAAAATACTATCTTTATTTACCTTGATGTACAGGTTGTTGTCTACATTTCCTTTCTTGAACCCTTGATGTAGAGGTTAACCATGTTGGATAATTGATGTCCATAGATAACCATGGCTAACCATGAACATGGTTAACAATGACCATTGATGAAATTTTCCATGTTTAACCTTAATCAACCACCATGTATTACTTAATACATTGCTAATGTATTATGATGTAGGAACATCGTTGGCAAATGTGAAGAGGTAGGACTGCTCAGCATGTGGGAGTTCTTCCAGAACTTCAACGCTGACAGTTGCAACAGATTTTGAATCTTCCTTAACTCGGTGCCAGAATTTACCTTTTGAGGCATGCTTGAACTAGTGATAGAATTACCCATTGAGGCACATTTTGGAAATCACAAGCAGAGAAGGAGTTTCCACTATGGCTCTTGATTGATACTAGTCTAAGATAGCCAGTAGATTATGTTTTAGAGTGGATAACTAGGTAGGGGAAACCCTAAAAATACCTGGGAGTTAAGTAGAGGTTGGGTATGCCCATATAGGGTTAGTTGCAATATAGGGGGAAGTAGGTAGTAAGAGAATTGCAAGTTAGCAGAAAAATGGAAGCTCTGAAAGATATTGTAAATTGAATGTGTTTTTAGCCATTTTGGCACTTGTGAATATAACAGAGGGAAATTTGATCCAACTGTATGGTGTGTGAACAATGTTTTTCAATTTCCTGTCATTTTTGTTTTTATGAGAAAGTGAATGAATCTCCGTAGGAGAGGATGGAACTGTAAATATCAAGTTTTTAGTTTCAATTGTTTCTCTTCATTTGAAACTTTGCAAGGTGTGACTAGAGCCTATCTGAGCTATCAAGATCCCTTAGATGCAAGGAGTGGATGGGAAATCAAGATATGTACAAGACAAAGCTTGGGAGGAATAACACATCAATAAGTGTTAGAAATATCGAGGAATCCCAAAATCTCAGGAAAGGTGAAGGTAAAAACCTTCGAATACTTAGAAAATATTCTAAGTCTGAAAGATCAAAGTTCTGAAGAGTCAGTGCCAAGATACTTGTCTAGGGTTAGTCGAGGACTTGGACGGATGGTGGAGAGACCTAGAAGAGGAATTTCTGATAGTTGTAAGCCATTAGATCAAGTCAAGCCACGTGGAGGATAATGATGAGAGTCATTCAATACTCAAAGCTCAGGAGGGATAAGAGTCATTTATCTAAGTCATATCTACACCATTGGCCCATTTCGTGAAATCGGGTATCGCGAGTTTGGAGGACATAGTTCCTTGATTTCCAAACCCCCAAAACATGAAATCACGATTCGTGAGAATAAGATCTGGATCATTACATCTTAAGGGGTTGAGAGTCATCGATTTCCTTTGTGAAATCGGGAGTTGAGAAGTACAGAGGGAGAGTAGATGAGGCTACAATCCAAAATCCCAGTACGTGAAATCCCGACGAGCTTGCAAGTGGGCCCCAAGGTTCAACAAAGGGTCATATCCATGGGGGGTCTAAGGATCGTTAGCCATTTTCATGGATTTGGGACTTGTAGGAGCGAGTTCCTTGCAAGGAAAAGTCCCGACATCATGAATCACGATTATTTTGGTGATAAAACCCGTGGTCACAGGTGCGTGGTCACACAAGCAAAGAATGGAGAGGATCTAACCTTTGTTATCTCTTTTCAGGGTTTCGGGACTTGGGGGGGGATTCGAGGAGTCATTGAACCTAAAACCATGAAGTCGTGAAATGCGTCCTACCCTTTGGCTAATCCCATGGTCGTTCATGCGGTCACATGGAGTAGAGGCTCGCGCCTAGTGCTCGTATGCGTGGGAAAAACACCGACAAGGACCTATGGATTTTTTGTTAAGGGTTCCAGTTTGGAACCAGGAAAGCCATTTTGACTACTAATTCAACGATCTTGACCAGGAGGTCACGCAACCCTTAGGATATATAGGGGGTCTGCATCAATTGGTATCAAAGTGTCAATTATTTGTTTGTATACTTCAGGTGAAGGAGAGAGAGAAAAGGAGGAGATAGAGAACTCCAAGATGTACCATGTGTGTGATAGGAAGTCAACACAATGCCACCAAGGAGATGAGGAGAGGCACCTTTAGCCAACCATCCTGTAGAGAGGGGGATGTGAGAGCTTTGTGACAGATTGTAAATAATGGAAGAGACGCAGATAAGATAACCTGATGTTGGAGACATCAGTGATGCATAAAGTGAAGAGGTTGAGGTTGAAGAAGATGTAGGAGAGGATGTTGTAGAAGAACGCTTGTTGAGAGTAGTTTCTATATTGGGAGGCAAAGCTAAGATAGAGGTTCCCATGTATGAGGGAAATCTAGATGCTGAAGAACTATTGGATTGGATAAGGTCCATGGAAAAACATTTCGACTATGAAGATGTCGATGAGGAGAAGAAGGTGAAGCAGGTAGTCACCAGGCTAAAAGGGCATTCAATGCTGTGGTGGGACGAACTGCAGGCTGAGAGGAGAAGTAAAGGAAAACAAAGGATAAAGAGTTGGGACATAATGGTATCCAAGATTAAGTCTAAGTTCATACCCAAGGACTATCAGATCAAATTGTTCAGGAAGCTACAGAACCTAAGATAGAAAGGGATGATAGTTAAGGAGTACACCGAGGAGTTATATCGGTTGAGCATTAGAAATGGACAAAGATAGAGAGATCAATAAAAAATTGCGAGATATATAAATGTCTTCAGATATGAAATCAAGGACGAGATTAGCATGATGTCAGTTAGGACTATGGAGAATGCTTATCAGTTTGCATTGAAAGTAGAGGAAAAGATGGTCAGAAAGAAGAACCAGCAAGGAAGGGGTAAGGGTCTAGCTCTGACCAAAAACAGGAGAGTCACCCATGATAGAGTGCACAAGTCTAAGGATAAGGATCAAAAACCACACAATCACTTGGAACCAGGAGGAAGTTCCCGAGGAAGATAGGATATTGGAAGGAACTCTTCTAGAGGAAGAGGTAGAGGAGGAGTAAGATGTTATGCCTGTCAAAATATAGGACACATGTCTTGGTAATGTCCCGAGAAGAAGAAGGAAGGAGGGGAAGCTCAAATTTCATAAGCACAACAAAGAGATGTTGAAGCAGAAGGAGAAGAGGATGGAGCATCCCTGATGTTGAGAAAATTTTTCTTAAAACCAGAGGCAAAAATTGAAAAATCGGTGTAGAGAAACAATCTCTTCAGGACAACTATCAAGACTAAGGATAAAGTATGCAAGGTGCTCATTGACAGTGGGATCACTGAAAACCTAGTATCCAAAGATATGGTGGAGAAATTGAAGCTGAATAAAACTACACACCCAAAGCCATACAAAGTCTCATGGTTGTAGAAAGGACACCAGGTAATGATTACTAAACAATGCTTGGTTGAAATTAAGATAAGAGGTTATAAAGATGAAATTCTATGTGATGTAATTCCCATTAACATATATATATTATGTTGGGAAGACCATGGAAGTTTGGCATAAATGTCATTCACAATGGGAGGAAAAATACATATACATTGGAGAAGAATGGAAGAACACATATGTTGTTGCCAATAGAGGAGAAGAAAGTGAAAGAAGAAGCCAGTACCAACATACTTCTCATGAGTGGGAAAGAAATCCTAAAAGAAGTCAAGGATGAATAGGAGATGCAATTTGTTGTGGTAAGGAAACTCAAAGTTATCCTTACAAGTACATCAATGGATGAGTTTCCTGAGGAAGTTCATGAACTATTGGATAATTTATCTGATATAGTGGTGGATGACATACCAAACGCATTGCCACCCATCAAGAGTATCATTCATCATATCGAATTGATACTAAGAGAAAGTTTTTTGAACAAAGTAGCATACAGATTAACACCTCGAGAGAATGAGGAGGTGAAAAACTAAGTCCAATAGTTGGTAGATAAGGGTTTGTTTAGAGAGAGTTTGAGCCCATACGTAGTACCAACTATGTTGACCCAAAATAAAGATGGAGGATGGAGAATGTGCACAAACTCGAGAGACATCAACAATATCACCATCAGGTACATATTTCCTCTATCGAGAATGGATTATTTGATGGATTGTTTAAGTGGAGAAAATTTATTTTCTAAGATACATCTGAAAAGTGGATATCACCAGATCAGGATGAGAGAAGGTGATGAATGGAAAACAACCTTTAAGAAAAATAAAGGTCTGTATGAGTGGCTTGTTATTCCATTTGGCTTAAAATATTACCCGAGCACTTTTATGAGGCTAATGAACAAAATTCTAAAAGATTTCATTGGAAAATTCATGGTTGTATATATGGACGATATAATGGTCTTTAGCAAGACTAAAGAGGAGCATTTGAGGTACCTAACGCTAGTGATGAGGAATCTACAACAAGAGAAGTTATTGATAAATCTGAAGAAGTCCTCTTTTATGAAAACATAACTCATTTATTTGGGTTTTGTGATCTCTTTGAATGAACTAAAGATGGATCCAAAGAAGGTGAAAGCGATCAAAGAATGGTCATCACCAAGGAGCATGTTCGCAGTAAGGAGGTTTCATGGATTAGTGAGTTTCTATAGGAAGTTCATTAGAGACTTTAGTGAGATTTGTGCACCAATTATGGATACAGTGAAGAAAAGGAAAAAATTATTCAAATGGATAGAGGAGGCAAAAAGGAGATTCAATATACTGAAGGAGAAGATAACAAAATGACGAATTTTGGTCTTGCCGAATTTTCAAAAGACATTTTAGGTAAGATGTGATACAAGTGGAGTTGCAATAGGAGCAATTTCGAGTCAGGATAATAGACCTGTTGCCTATTTCAGTGAAAATCTGAATTAGACTAAGAGGAAATACTCCACATATGACAAGGCGTTTTATGCCATAATTCAAGCCTCGAAGAAATGGAGGCATTATCTTGTCCCGCAATAATTTGTCTTGTATAGAGATAACCAAGATTTACAATTCATAAGTAGAAACGAAAAACTAAATCAGAGGCATGCAGAATGGGTTGAATTTATGCAAAACTTCACTTTTTTCATAAAACATATCGATGGGAATGCTAACAAGGTTGTTGATGTTTTAAGCAGGAGATGTTTAATTCTGCAGGAATTCTAGGTGAAGACCTTGGGGTTTGAACACCTTAAGGATATGTATTGTGATGATACAAACTTGAAGGAATCATATGAAGCAGGTCAAAACCCTGTGTTGAGAGATAGAAGTCAGTGGACAAAGTACATGATTCAGGAAGGATTGTTTTTTAGAGGAAATCAGTTGTGCATACCAAAATTATCAATGAGGGATAATCTTTTGAAGGAGAAGCATTGTGGAGGATTGGTTGGACACTTTGTCCATGATAAAACATTTTCATAGTTGAGCAGTTCATACTATTGGCCAGGTATGTGAACAAAGGTGATGAAATTTTTGAACAAATGTAGAATCTGCCAACATGCAAAGAGGAAAAGACAGAACACTTGATTGTATCAACCATTGTCAATACCAGAGAGGAATTGGGATGAAATAAGCATGGATTTTGTGTTGGAATTGCCAAAAAATCAAAGGGGATTCAATTCCATATTTTTGGTAGTGGATAGGTTTTCAAAGATGACACATTTTATCCCATGCCATAAGACCAGTGATGCAACACATGATGCAAATCTATTTTTCAAGGAAGTGGTAAGACTTCAGGGCCTACCCAGGAGCATTGTCTTGGACAGAGACATGAAATTTGTTGGTCACTTTTGGAGGATGTTGTGGAGAAATATGGGGCCATATTTGTCCTTCAACTCATCTTATCACCCTCAGACAGAGGGGAAAACTGAGGTGGTAAAAAGAAGTTTAGGAAATTTATTGAGGAGTTTAATCACTGAGCATCATAGTCAGTGGGATCATATTTTTCCACAAGTAGAGTTCACATACAATGACTCACCAAACATGAGCACTAGAAGGATCCCATTCCAAATATTATATGGAATGCAACCCAGGGGAGTGTCTGAGTTGAGAGACTGGGAACAAGGGGAGATCATGAGTGTTGGAGCAGAAGACGTTGCTACAGAGATGAAAAAACTCCATATCCAGATTAGAGGGAAGTTGTAGAGTTCTAACCAGAAATACAAGCACAGAGCCGATCAACTACCTAGGGAACTTCGATTTGAAGTAGGAGATCCGGTTTTGGCACATCTTAGAAAGGAATGGTTCCCTAGAGGAACATATAGCAAGTTAAAAATGAAGAATATAGGACCATGCAAGATCTTGAGGAATTTTGATACAAACTCCTATGAGATTGAGTTGTTGGATGGTGTGTGTATTTCTCTCATATTCAATGTTTCAGACCTATATCCTTACAGGAAAGATGACACAGAGGGATCAGAAGAACAATAAAAGATCTAGTGGGAGAAACAAATCCATGTGGTAGAAAAACCATAAACGGAGAAAATTATTGATCAGAGGATTGGCAAGAAGACCAAAAGGAAGAACTATTTTGAATATCTGGTCAAATGGAAGGGACACCTAATAGAAGACATTATTTGGGAAAACATAGTTGTTATCTAGAAGTAGGGAAAATCAGTGTAGGATCTCATGGACAGGAGTCCATGAATTTTTTTCAAGGGGATTATGATGCAGAAGCATCATTGGCAAGCATGCAGAGGTGGGACCACTCATCACATGAGTGTTCTTCCATAACTTCAACGCTGGAAGTTGCAACAGATTTTGAATTTGCCTTAACTCATCTCCAGAATTTACCTTTTTCAAGTACGCTTGAACCACTGCCAGAATTACCCTTTGAGGCACATTTTGGAAATTGCAAGAAAAGAAGAAGTTTCCACTATGTATCTGGATTGAGACTGGTCTAAGATAGCCAGCAAATTAAGTTTTATAGTAGATAAGTAGGCAGTGGAAACCCTAAAAATTCCTCGGAGTTAAGTAGAGGTTGGGTATGCCTAGATAGGGTTAACTGCAATACAGAGGGAAGTAGATAGTAAGAGAACTGCAAGTTAGAAAAAAAATGGAAACTCCAAAAGCTATTGTAATTTGAATGTGTTTTTAGCCATTTTGGAAATTGTGAATATAATAGAGGGAAATTTGATCCAATTGTATGGTGTGTGAATAGTGTTTTTCAATTTCCTATAATTTTTGATTTTATGAGCAAGTTAATGAATCTCCATAGGAGAGGATGGAACTGTAAATGTTAAGTTTTCAATTTCAATTGTTTCTCTTCATTTGAAACTCTGCAAGATGTGCATTGATCCAGAGGAGAACACCAAGATATCAGGAGGAATTTATCTGTAAGAAATCCCTTGTATCTAAGCTATCGAGATCCCTTAGACGCAAGGAGTGCATATGAAATCAAGGTCTGTACAAGACAAATATCAAGAGGAATAACACGTCAATAAGTGTTAGTGAGATCCAAGAATCCCAAAATATCAAGAAAGGAGAAGGTTGAAACCTTCAAAGACTTAGAAAATCTTCTAAGTCTGAAAGATCAAAGTTCTAGAGAGTCAGCGCCAAGATACTTGGCCAGGGTTAGTCAAGGACTTGGACGGATGGTGGAGAGCCTTCGAGGAGGAAATTTCGATATCCATAAGTCATTGGATCAAGTCAAGCCATGTGGAGGATAAAAACAAGAGTCATTCAATTCTCAAAGCTCAGGAGGGATAAGAGTCGTTGATCTAAGACATATTTGGACCGTTGGCCCATTTCGTGAAATTGGGTATCAGGAGTTGGGAGGACAGAGAATCTTGATTTCTAAACCCCCGAAACGTGAAATCACGATTCGTGAGGATAAGATATGTATCATTAGATCTTAAGGGGCTGAGAGTCATCGATTTCCTTCCTAAAATCGAGAGTCGGGAAGTAGAGAGGGAGAGCAGAGGAGCCTGCAATCCAAAATCTTGATACATGAAATCTTGAGGTGCTCAGAGGTGGGCCCCAAGGTTCAGTGAAGGGTCACATCTGTGGGGGAGATAAGGATCGTTATCCATTTTTGAGGTTTTGATACTTG
Source organism: Picea engelmannii (assembly GCA_009831015.1). Taxonomy (NCBI): domain Eukaryota; kingdom Viridiplantae; phylum Streptophyta; class Pinopsida; order Pinales; family Pinaceae; genus Picea; species Picea engelmannii. The sequence continues at coordinate 458,503 of ML780746.1, forward strand.
GAGGAGAAAGAACCTTGCAACGCGAAGTCTCGACATTGCAAATTGTGATGCATTTGGTGATAAATCTCATGGTCACAAGTGTGTGGTCATAGAAGAAGAGAAAGGAGAGGATATAACCTCTGTTATCCCTTTTCGAGGTTTCAGAACTTGGGGGGGGGATTCGAGGAGTCATTGCACCGAAAAAAATGAAGTCATGAAATGTGACGTGCCCTTTGGCTAAGCCCGTGGTCGTTCCTGCGGTCATGTGGAGTGGAGGCTCATGTGTAGTGTTGGTTTGCATGGGAAAAACATCAACAAGGACCTGTGGATTTTGTGTTAAGGGTTCCATTTTGGAACCAAGAGAGCCATTTTGTCTCCTGAGTCAAAGATTGTGACCAGGAGGTCACACAACTCTTAGGAGATATAGGGGGTCTGCATCATATTAGTACATTAATAATACATTATTACAATACTAATAAATTAAATATATTAATAATTAAAAAAGTATTAAAACATTAATAATACATTATTATATCAATGTAATGTATAAATTAAAGTATAACTTAACATATTAATTTTATTTTATTTTTTGTTAGATTGTTCGGGAACTATTGGACTAACCTATGGCTAAGAAGTCGCGACTCAGGGGCATTTAAGCCATCAAAATCACTTGAGGATCGTACCCAACTTGAGCCACACCAACCCTTAACATGGCTGGATTTTTTGTCCCCACAGGTTTCAAACCGGTGACTTTAACATTAGGGAGTGACTTAACAACACACTTTGTCACCGACTGTCCTACACCTCAGGGACTAACATATTAAATTATTAATATCTTCATAAATACATTATTAAAATAGCAATAGATTAATAAATTATATTATTAAACTATTAATACATTAATTGACAATTATCATTTAATACATTAAATACATTAATAAAGATATTATTAATACATTATTAATGAATACATTTATAAAGTATTACTAAACTAATTAAATAACACATTTTTAATAATATATTTATTAATATTATTAATAAATTTAAACATTAATAAAGTATTAATATAGTAATAAAGTAATACATTAACAAAGTAGTAATACATTTATTTTAATGATGTTAGTACTACATTAAAGTATTAATACATTACTAATACATTATTGCATTAATGAAATGTATAAATTAAAGTATTAATACATTAATGTATAATGTAACATATTCAATTATTAACACTTTACTAGAGTAATAATACATTAATGAATGCATTAGTAAAGTATTAATACATTAATAAATGCATTTTTAAAGTAGTAATACATTAACAATACATTATTAAAACATTAGTATATTAATTGACAAGGATTATGTTAAGTATGGTTGACAATGACCATGGTTTCTTATGGTTGACCATGACCATGGTTGACTTTGGTAAGGAAAGGTTGTTTTTGGTTAATATGGTCAATTATGGTTGACGACGACTTTCCCTCACCATGACCATGAATAATTATGGTTGACCATGACCATGGTTAATTGTGGTTGACCTTGGATTACCCTAAACATGGTTGATCATGGTTGATCGTGACCATGGTTAATGTGTGTAGACATTCACTATGATTGACCTTCATTATGCATAAACTTAACTATTGTTGACCTTGGTTGACCATTACCATGGTTGATATGGGTTGACCATGTTTAACAATGGTTAACCATGTTTGACATTTGTTATCCATATATGATCATGGCTAGCCATGAACATGGATGGCATTCACCATGTTTGAGATTAACTATGACTAAGGTTGACCATTACATTAACTATTGTTGATTATTGTTTACCATGATGAAGAGTATGGTTTAATATAGTTGATGTTGCTTGCCATTGTCTATGGTTTTCCATGGTTGATTATGGTTAAACATGGTTGAGCTTAACATGGAACAAAGTTTAGTGTGGTTTTTCATGGTTGACCTTCAACATCATTGACTAAGTTTGATCGTGGCCATGGTTGACTATGGGTGACCGTGGCCATGGTTGACTATGGGTGACCCTCCAATGTCGGTAGTGGAGGATTTGGGTGTGATATTAGATGGATTTTTGATAGTGAAGCCTCTTGTCACATGAAGGGAATATGGAGAGTATTCATTATTATCAAAGAGACAAGTCCCGACCATCTGGTGGAGAGTGAAGGAGGTATGGTGCGAGTTTTATGTGGATTTGGAAAGGTTATATTTCGACTCGAGTATGGAGGATTCCTAGATCTTGATGGATTTCTCTTTTTTCCAAGGTTGAGGGTTAACTTTCTATCAGTATCAACCTTGGAGGATGTTGGATATTGTACATTTTTTTAAGAGAGGAGATGTATTTATCTACAGGGACGGAGCGAATCTGGTAGAAACACACCCAATTGGTGATCGGGTGGAAAGGTTGTACATGTTGCGAGGACAAACTTCATGAAATGATTCAACATCGGATGAGGAGCATGAGGCTCTTGTGACTGTGATGGCCCAAGGATTAAGTCTTTCATTTTGATAGAAGAGAGTGATTCTCTTCTAAGCACTGAAATGAGGCTCAACTAGTGTGATAAAACAAATGCTTAGGGTGGAGTGTATTCTCCTTGGAGCTCAGTGTTCAGAGTAGTTGTCATGAGAAGATATTCTAGTTCGAATTATGTGCAGGTGTTGATGATAACTCCAGGTTCAGAGGGACCTCCTCCTGATAACAGTGTGATGGGACCAGATTATGGTGATGGAATCGAGTACATCCCTCACTAAAAGGGAGTGTTATATTTTTAACTTAGAAGGTACTTCACATGTGTGTCTTGTATGTGGAAGTTACTTTGTACCTACACTACTAAACACTTGACTTTATAATGGGTTTTTATAAAGTTTTGATAAAGAGGTTCTTTTATTAAAGTGACTTTTTAATAAAGTGTACCTTCTAATATTAAAGTGAATTTATTTCATAAAGTGCACTTATGTTATAAAGTGAAAATGTACTTTAATATTTTAAGTGATTTATTTTGGAGGGAATAAATCATGACCCTTGATATTGTAAAGGAAAGATTAGATCTGGGCCATTATATCTAGGGTTGGAGAAGGTGAAGGGTCACTTTTAGATTATAAGAGAATGCATTGGGTAATGTGCAAGACAACAAGGAGAAGGATATTAAGAGATATTTTTGAGTAAGTTTGAGAGAGGAAAGAGGGCAACAAGGATGAAACATTTCCCAAGACAGCTTGGCCAAATTTTCCAAGAAGGAATTTCTGTTTTCTGAGTGTTTTTTTAATTTTTTGAGAACATGCCATACTATATGGATCCGTATAGGCCATACAACAAAAAATTTGAGGCACGAAAATTGACGCAAGAGCGGGCATGATTTTCGAGGCATTCTTTGAAGAATTTTTGTTGGAGGTCGTTTGTACTAGAAGCAAGGTACATCAACCTATTGTGGCACAAATTTCAATGTGTTGATTTGAGCAAGGTCATACAACTGTACAGACTGTGGCATGGTTTTCTTGGAAGCGATTTGTGGGACTGTTCGATGCTGTAATGTTTTCTCTTAGCTCGAAATTGTATTGTTGTTGTTGATATGTACTTTCTTGAAGATGAATAATAAATCTCTCTCTCTCATTGGGTTTTCCATCGCATTCCCTAAATTTATGAGTTTTTCCTGAGTTGAATGGTTGATGTTCATTGTGTTTATTCTACTTCTTATGGTAGTTTTTGAATGTGGGTTTAGACATTTTAGAGTTCATACTAGACAATTGTTGCTAGGTTGCTAAGTGTATGAAAGAATTTAGTCTTCCTAATTTTGTCATTTAATTTCTACAACTATCCCTATGAGATATATGACTCTAAACTTGTACCGGTATCTTCCAACAACTTGTAAAAAAATCATGTAATCAATCATGTAACAGAGGGTAGCATGTACCAACAAAAAAACACTTGTAACTGGCATGTATATGGTGCAACTCACATATGTACATGCCATGTCTATATCGCAGTCTACGTATGTATGTGGCATGTCTATACTGCAGCTTGTGTACACCCTAAGAAAGATAGGGTTTTCACCTTTTCTGAAACTCACACACATTGTTTCCTCTTTCAAATCAACCTACAACCTTTCACTATGTACAATCCGTAATGTTTCCCTATGCATCCATAATCATAGATATCCCTTAATCAAGTGCATCTATATATTTTTAGTCATGTGACATACATTTGTATATAATCATGATCAAGTGTAATAATTGTCACATGAAATAGACATCAAAACCTCACTGATATGAAGCCTCAAACTTCACAAACAACTTCACAGCCACTTCACAACCATAATTCCTCAAACATGTACCACAAAATCCCTCAACCATGTGCCAAGAAATACAAGATATTCCTCAACAGTAACAAGATGTGCCAATGATAAATATCAAATATACCAACACTGTATTTAGGTAGATATGACTTATAGGGTAAGTGTCATACAACCAATATCCTCTAAGGGGAAAATCCTCATACCCCCATAACCATATCTCATGTAGACAACCATATCCAACTACTTAAAAAAATAGGACATACCTTTTGAACCTGTAGATAGATCTATTGTACCTGATCATTATAGACCTTCTTTGGAGCTTGCTTTAAAACTCTGAGAATGTGGCACCCTCAACAACTCAACATTTCATGGATTTTCCAGCTATCGACACCCTTTTGTACTTCCATCCTCCATACATACATGATGATCTGCATTTTATGAGCAGAACGAAATGAATATAGATTATTAACAGGTGCTTAACACAAAATAACAGAGATACAGTAAAACTAGTTTTCTATTCAATAACGAAATAAGCTGAAACTATAAAATGCAGGAGAAACAAGCTTGTTGGAATGGTGGTGGCTTACCTCTGAGAAGAGATGTGGCAGCAACGCACATTCACAAGAAGAAGGTTACAATGAGGCTCTTAAGGCCTTTTTACAATAAGCAAGAATGAAAAAAACCCTAGACATCCAAAAACCTAACCCTAGGAGATGAAGCGCCAAAAGTCATGTGGGCCCCGTTTGGGTAAGCTAGTACATCAACTTCCCGGGGTCGTAACTTTTGCATACGATCTCCGTTTTAGCCATGTGATAACCCGTTGTAAAGGTATCCTTGAGGATATTGATTTTGGGGGCTCAATGATGCCTTTAGATATCATTGAGGAGCTCGATACCGAACAACCTTCATTTAGGCCCTCAAAATGGCCCTGGAAGTAAAAACTGTTAAAAATAGTAAATTGCCAAAAATGTCAGAAAACTATTTTGAGCCAGTTGGAAAAGGTGGGTGGCCACCGATATCCACCTGGATCAATTCTCCCTCCTTAGGAATCAATGGTCTCCATTGCGTTGAGGTACCCCATTAGATGAGGAAATTTCTGCTGAATTTGGCCCCAGGTGAGCCACTTGCCTTGGTGCAGGAGCTGCCCTGCTTTGACGACTCAATAAAGCTGGATCGTTTGTTGTCGAGTGCCCTTGATCTGTCTGTCCACAATATGATCATTGGATGCATGTTGTATGCAGTCGGAGTTGAGCTCTATTGGTGTCAGTTGTTCTGCTACTTCTGAGGTGTCCAATAATGGTGGGAAATAAGGGCGAAGGAGATCCACGTTGAACACTGGGTGCAGGCCAAGGAAAGGAGGAATGTTGAGCTCAAAATAATTATCCCCCATGATCTTGGTGATAGTGTACAGTCCATAACGAAGTGGGCGAAGCTTCCGATGGGGTCCTATAAGGCGTTCTTTCTACAAGTGCAACCAAACTTTGTCGCCCACCTGAAACTTATGCGAGACCCGATGTTGATCATGGTACTATTTGTACTTGTCATTGGACTTTTGTAGGATATCTTGAACCTGTTGGCGAATGTTCTAGATCCGCTCAATGAACCAGGTGGCTTTGCCAGCTTTAGTTGGAGCAGGAGATGAGTTAGTCGAGGTGACCACAAGGGGAAGTGCAACATCTATGGGACCCAATGGTTGGAATCTCAACCCCACTTGAAAGGGGTTGTGGCCGGTTGAGCTATGCAAGGCTCGGTTGTAGCTATGCTGGACATAGGGAAGGCTCTCATCCTATGTGCGAGGGTTCTCTAAATTATACATGTGAAGGATATGCACAATCATTCGATTTACAACCTCGGTTTGGCCATCTATTTGGGGGTGGAAGGCCATGGATTTGGTGAGCTTGGTGTCCAACAGTGACCAGAGGCTTGACCAGAATGTGCTGAGAAATTGACTATCCCTATCTGAGACAATGGTTTGTGAGATTCCAAAATGTAGCTAGATTCGTTCAAAGAAGAGCTTCGCAGTGGCCTCTGCTGTGATGCTCTTCTTGCAAGAAACTAGAATCGCCATCTTAGAAAAGCGATCAACAACCACAAAAACACAGTAATTTCCCCCCTTGGTGGATGGGAGGCCCGACATGTAGTCCATTGAGATAGATTCCCATGTCTTCTCAAGAGTAGGAAGAGGGGTGTACATGCCCTTTTTCTTAGTGGCCGGTTTGGCAATAGCGCAGGCAATGCAGGACCTGATATACTTGTCGACCTCCTGTCAAAGTTTCGTCCAGTAGAAATGTTTCTGTAGCATCGCCACTATCTTTTCCATGCCGAAGGGTCTTGCCACCCGAATGTAGTGGGCTTCCTAGATCAGCCTCGCTTGCTCACTTGATGGAACGTAAATATGGCTTAGACGACACAATAAGCCATCTTGAAGATGGATATTATCGACAACTACATTTGCACCCAAAATTTGGTATGTGGTGGCGAAGTCAGGGTCTGTCTCATAGAGTTGGGGCCATCCAGATGTCTCATGGAAGCAAGAGTCTAGAACCGTGGTGAGTGTAACGAATGTTGATCTACTGAGGCAATCAACGATGCGATTGGTGCTTCCTATTTTATACTTGATGTTGAGGTGGAATTGCTGCAAGTATGTGGACCACTTTTGATGGCAGTCATTCTGTAGTTTTCCCTGTGTCTGCATGAACTGCAGTGGCTTATGATCAGTGTGTATGACTGTCTCCTTCCCAAGAATGTAATGTCTCCACTGGCGGCATGCTTGCACAATGGAGTACATTTCTTTGTCATAAGTAGGGTAGTTATGGACAATATCTGACAGTGTCTCACTATGATAGGTCACGGGGTGGCCGTGCTGAGTGAGAACGACACCCACATCATAGTCTGAAGCATTTGTCTCGATCTCAAATGGATGCTGCAGGTCTGGTAGTGAAAGTACTAGGGCTGAGCACAAGCGTTACTTCAAATCATTGAATGCTTGTTGTTGGGACCAGCCCCATGAAAATTTCACGTTACCACCACCCATGTTTATTTGGCTGAGGACCCATGCAATATGGGAGAAACCCAATACGGATCTGCGGTAGAAATTAACAAGTCCCAAGAAGCTTCGAAGCTCAGTGAGTGTTGTTGGGGATATCCAGTCACAGATGACTTGGATCTTGGCTGGATCCACATGTATGCCATGTTTATCAATGATGTAGCCTAGGTAATGGACCCTGTCCATGCCGAAGGAGCATTTTTCCAAGTTTTCATATAGCTTGTGTTGCCGCAGGGTGTGAAAAACCTGCTAAATATGATGCAAGTGTTCGACCCAAGTCTTGCTGTAAATTAGAATGTCATCCAGATACACCACTACAAGATTATTGGTGAATGGTCACAGGATATCATCCATCATCCTCATGAAAGTGGCTGGAGCATTTTTCAAACCAAATGGCATGACCAACCATTAAAAAAGTCCTTCCTTTGACTTGAAGGCGGTCTTCCATACATCTTTCTGTTCTATCGGGACCTGGTGGTAGCCAGACTTCAGATCAATCTTACTAAAGTATTTGTCCCCCATGAGTTGATCAAGGAAGTCATCGATTCAGGGAATCGGGTATCGGTTTCTGATAGTGATTTTATTCAGAGCCCAGTAATCAATACAGAGTCACCAGGTTCCATCTTTCTTTTGTACCAGCACGATTGGGCTCCTGCAAGGTGATGAGCTAGGGTGGATGTGCCCCTTGTGGAGAAGTTCTTGGATATGTTGCTTGATCTCCTCATTCTCTAACAAAGAGCGATGATAGACTGGCCCATTGGGCAGCGCTGTGCCAGGGGTCAGATCTATGGGGTGCTTGACCTGGCAGTGCATAGGTACCCCTGTAGGTGAGGAGAATATATATGAGTATTCTTCCACGACCTTATCTACCTGCTTCTGCTGTGTGGAGATATCGACTGCAAAGACCCTGGATGTGGCTGCAATCTTTCGCTTATTCTGAGAGTGAATCACGAAGAAGACAAACTTCCCCGTCTGAGAGATGACCTTCCTGCATTTCTTAGCAGAGATCAAGGAAATAACACTAGGTGGGACTGCCTCGGGTATCCTATACAATTTCCTATTCAAAGTAATAATAACACTATGAGGCTTAGACTCATATACAACATGACATTTCCATAAATAAGGTTGGCCCAAAATAACATCACAAACTTCAAGAGGAGCAATGTCACACAATACCTCATATTTAAAGGGCTTGATGTCGTACGACAGTCAGCACTGTTGGCTGACATGGAGGTCACTTCCTTGGTGGAGCCATCCAATGGTGTAGGGTTGTGGGTGCGACGTTTTTGGCAGGGCCAACCCCTTGATGACCTCTACTGAGATGAGGTTCTTCTTGCTACCAATATCAACGATGAAGTGCAGTGGGGTGCCTTTTACCCACATCTATGAATGGAAGAGGCACTTTCCTTCTTCTGGCTCATGTGGTTCAACAGGTTGGGGCTTGGTGATAGCAATGGTGGCATTGGGTTCCACGTCAATGATCCATCTTCCCCTTTCCAGTTCTGTCTCGGAGTCAGAATATGCATATGATTCAGAGGCTTTCACTTCGGCCACCAGCGACTGCTTTGAGCGGAAGTCAACAGTGTTATGCCAAGGGCTCTTATGGAAGTCGCACCACTTCCCGATATCTTTCGTTGTCTTTCTGGTGTCCTTCTTTGCTTGTGGCTTGTACTGGTTGTCTTGATACTATCCATATTTTCTCTGTCCTTTGTTCGGTTGGTTGGGGCCTCCCTTTCCTATCTTTTGTTGTGAGGGGTTCCTAGGCCCAAATTGTTGCGTCTTTTGTTTGAGCTTCTGCTCGATTTTGACGGCATATTGGTAGGCCTCACCCACCCAAGGATGAGATGTCCAGAAATACCATTTTGGTCTAGATGTACCTATGCAGAGCACCATCATACTTGAGCACCAGATGTCACTCTGAATATTTGATACCCAACTTGGTGTGCAAGGTATGGAACATATTTGTGAAATCTGGCACTGCTTGGTCTCTTTCTTGCCACAGTGTGGTCCATTTGGTATACAGGTCGTCATAACTTCCGACAGTGTAGTATTGTTCCTTAATAGCATTCCTGAAGGATTCCCAGGTGGTCGTGACTGAAAATAATGAGGTTTCCTCTATTTCCTTTTGCTCACAGAAAGTTTCCCACCAATTTTTGACATGGGGAACGACTTTAAGGAGCGCAAAAGTAATATTTTCTCTATTCAAAAATTTATGAACAAAAAAATACCCTTCTAGTAGATTCAACCACTTGTCTACGACATCTGCATCTATCTAACCTTCAAATATAGGAATATCAAAGTTTATTTGTACCTTGAAGGGGGCAGCGCCTCCGTTCGAAGACGATGCATCGCCTATTGGTAGTGGCCAAAGGATATACGCGAAACTATCCATCATCTCATTCCTCTGTTGTGTGAGGGAGTCCTCAATCAACAGTTTGAAAGGATCTCCTGTCCCATCATCCTTTTTTTCTCCTGCCATGGGAGGTCGCTTGGGCGTGCGAGAGCTTCTGTCCTCAAGAGAAACAAGCTCGAGACCCAACTCTTTGTACTCCGACCCCGTTGGGCACATGCATTAAGACGACAAGGAACAGACCGCTCTGATACCACTGATCTGGATTTTATGAGAAAAATGAAATGAATATATATTCTTAACAGTTTATTAACACAAAATAACAAATATACAGTAAAATTGGTTTTCTATTCAATAACGAAATAAGCTGAAACTGTAAAATGCAGCAGAAACAAGCTTGTTGGAATGGTGGTGGCTTATCTCTGAGAAGAGATGTGACGACAGTGCGCATTCACAAGAAGAAGGTTACAATCAGGCTCTAAAGGCCTTTTTACAATAATCAAGAATGAAAAAAACCCTATACATCCAAAAACCTAACCCTAGGAGATGAAGCGCCAAAAGTCATGTGGGCCCCGTTTGGGTAAGCTAGTACATAAACTTCCCGGGGTCGTAACTTTTGCATACGATCTTCGTTTTAGGCGTGTGATAGCCCGTTGGAAAGGTATCATCGAGGAGATTCATTTTTGGGGATAAATGATTCCTTTGGGTATCATTGAGGGGATCGATACCAAAAAACCTTCATTTAGGCCCTCAAAATGGCCCCGAAAGTAAAAACTGCTAAAAATAGTAAATTGCCAAAAATGTCAAAAACTTGTTTTGAGCCAGTTGGAAAAGGTGGGTGGCCACTGATATCCAACTAGATCACGTGACTTCTTTCACTGTATCCCACATACACATCAAAAACTTGGATTGTTTTCATTATTTCTTCAACTCCAAAATTTTGTCCATCGACCCTTCTTTCTACCTCAAACTTGTGTACCTTCAGATGTATCAATTAGTACCTGCAATAAACCTTATAAAATAATAGATAATCAATATGCTCAATAGGTACTAATAGGAGACAATTTATCACTTATTTATACTCTCCAAGTAGCTTCCTCTTGGGGTTACCTTTTAACCAACTTAACCTAACTTCCTTCTTTTAGGTCTAACCCACTTCTAACCACTTGTCCACTTATAACGACTTTATCCAGGAATAGTAAACTCTCCACTTGTAGTTGCAACTAGTTTATGTGTAATTATTTTCTTATTTTAAAAACTTAACCCATGATTAATTCATAGTTTCACCCAATTTGACTAGTCAACTTCTTCTAGGAGTTTCTAGAATAATTTGGCTTCTTTTACCTTCATGGGGATTCTAGATAATTCAAGAGGGTTCTCCAAATTAAAAAGGCCATAAATATCTAACCGTGAGGAGTTATGTGATGTTCCACATATCACGAGAAATGGCATGACATGTGATATCCATCTAAAATACTATTACATGCAAATACATTGATATTCATATCATTATACCTCAACCAATATTCCAGCCCTTATCTATAATGTTTGGGCTCCCAAAAATTTCTACCAGAATTGCTTCGAGGGTTGACATCAATGAAAACCAACCTAATTGATCAACAATATTCTCCTTTAGCATTGACAGAAACAATCTCATGCAACACTAAATTCATAACACTCATACTCCCCTTGGGACCATCGCTCCCCCTGGAAACATGCCTCCATTCGCCCTCTCTCTCTCTCCCCTAATCTAAAACTATATCGATGCATCTGATGAATCTCTCCCCCTGTGAAATCAATGGAAAAGGTGACTTCATGTCGGGCCTTCTCCCCTTAATAGAAATCTCCTTGGGGATTCTCGCTCTCACTAAACTCTTCATGAACCTTTTCCCCAAAATGAATTGTCCTCTTTATGTTTCTTTCTATTGTAAATCTAATACATATAAGAATAACATTCAAAATTCATTGTGGGATTTGAAACTATGCCAAGTTTTTGACGAAGATACTCAAGGGCTTCCCTTGGAAGAAGTTTAGTAAATATGTTTGCAATCTGTTCTTTTGTTCCAACATACTCAACTTGAATGTTCTTCTTTGCAACCAGTTTTGGTAGAAAATAATGCTTTATTGGAATGCGCTTCTTCGTGGAGTGCATCACTAGATTATTTGATATATTGATGGCACTTGTATTATCTCAATATATCAGAATGGGTTCATAATACTCAACCTGTATATATTTCAAAGTTTGTTTCATCCATAGAACTTGTGTACAACATGTTTTTGTTGCAATATACTCTGTTTAAAGTATAGACAATGATATTGATGTTTTCTTCTTTCATAGCCAAGATACCAAAAGCTCACCCAAGTAGAACATTACTCCACATGTACTTCTTCCATAATCAATGCAACCTGCCTAATCTGCGTCTCTATAGGCAATAATGATAGATCCTTTCTTTTTGGATATCACAATCCAAACTCTTTTGTACCCTTGAGATATATGGATATATTCTTTACTTCTAGAACATGTGATTCCTTTGGTGCTTCTTGAAATCATGCCACTTTTCCAACTGCATGCATGCCATCTCGTCTGGCTGTTTTCACATAAAGTAAGTTGTCAATCTCTGACCTGTACTACCTCTGTTCTTTATATTTTTAGTCATCATATTTACTTAACTTACAACTGGTATGCATAGGAGTATTGAATAGCTTGAAATATTCCATTCCAAACCTGTTTAACATTTATCTGATATACTTGGTTTGAGAAATAAAAATTCCTTGGTTGCTTTGGCATATCTGAAGACCCCAAAAGAATGATAATTCTCCAAGTAATGACAATTCAAATCCGTTGTGCATATCCTTTGTGAATTTCTAGATCATCATCACTTACAAAGATAATATCATCGACATAAACCTCAATTAACAAAATACTATCTTTATTTACCTTGATGTACAGGTTGTTGTCTACATTTCCTTTCTTGAACCCTTGATGTAGAGGTTAACCATGTTGGACAATTGATGTCCATAGATAACCTTGGCTAACCATGAACATGGTTAACAATGACCATTGATGAAATTTTCCATGTTTAACCTTAATCAAACACTATGTATTACTTAATACATTGCTAATGTATTATGATGTAGGAACATCGTTGGCAAGTGTACAGAGGCAGGACTGCTCAACATGTGGGAGTTCTTCCAAAACTTCAACGCTGGCAGTTGCAGCAGATTTTGAATCTTCCTTAACTCGGTGCCAGAATTTACCTTTTGAGGCATGCTTGAACTAGTGCTAGAATTACCCATTGAGGCACATTTTGGAAATCACAAGTAGAGAAGGAGTTTCCACTATGGCTCTTGATTGATATTGGTCTAAGATAGCCAGTAGATTAAGTTTTAGAGTGGATAACTAGGTAGGGGAAACCCTAAAAATACCTGGGAGTTAAGTAGAGGTTGGGTATGCCTATATAGGGTTAGCTGCAATATAGGGGGAAGTAGCTAGTAAGAGAACTGCAAGTTAGCAGAAAAATGGAAGCTCTGAAAGCTATTGTAATTTGAATGTGTTTTTAGCCATTTTGGAACTTGTCAATATAACAGAGGGAAATTTGATCCAACTATATGGTGTGTGAACAATGTTTTTCAATTTCCTATCATTTTTGTTTTTATGAGCAAGTGAATGAATCTCCGTATGAGAGGATGGAACTATAAATGTTAAGTTTTAAGTTTCAATTGTTTCTCTTCATTTGAAACTTTGCAAGGTGTGCCTAGAGCCTATCTAAGCTATCAAGATCCCTTAGATGTAAGGATTGGATGGGAAATCAAGGTATGTACAAGAAAAATATTGGGAGGAATAACACGTCAATAAGTGTTAGAAAGATCGAGGAATCCCAAAATCTCAGGAAAGGTGAAGGTAAAAACCTTCGAAGACTTAGAAAATATTCTAAGTATGAAAGATCAAATTTCCGAAGAGTCGGTGCCAAGATACTTGGATAGGGTTAGTCGAGGACTTGGACGGATGGTGGAGAGCCTTAGAAGAGGAAATTCTGATAGTCGTAATCCATTAGATCAACTCAAGCCGTGTGGAGGATAATGATGAGAGTCATTCAACACTCAAAGCTCAGGAGGGATAAGAGTCATTTATCTGAGACAAATCTACACCATTGGCCCATTTCGTGAAATCGGGTATCGCGAGTTTGGAGGACATAGGTCCTTGATTTCCAAACCCCCAAAACATGAAATCATGATTCGTGAGGATAAGATCTGGATCATTAAATATTAAGGGGTTGAGAGTCATCGATTTCCTTTGTGAAATTGGGAGTCAGGAAGTACAGAGGGAGAGTAGATGAGGCTACAATCCAAAATCCCAATACATGAAATCCCGACGTGCTCGCAGGTGGGCCCCAAGGTTTAGAAAAGGGTCATATTCATGGGGGATCTAAGGATCGTTAGCCCTTTTCATGGTTTTAGGACTTGGAGGAGTGATTTCCTTGCAAGGAAAAGTTCCAACATCATGAATCACGATGCGTTTCGTGATAAAACCTGTGGTCACAGGTGTGTGGTAACACAAGCAAAGAAAGGAGAGGATCTAACCTTTTTTATCTCTTTTCAGGATTTTGGGACATGGGGAGGGATTCGAGGAGTCAATGAACCTAAAACCTTGAATTCGTGAAATGCGTCCTACCCTTTGGCTAATCCCATGGTCGTTCATGCAGTCACGTGGAGTAGAGGCTCGTGGCTAGTGCTCATATGCGTGGGAAAAACGTCGACAAGGACCTATGGATTTTTTGTTAAGGGTTCCAGTTTGGAACCAGGAGTTCCATTTTGACTCCTGAGTCAAATATCTTGACCAGGAGGTCGCGCAACCCTTAGGATATATAGGGGGTCTGCATCAAGTGGTATCAAAGTGTCAATTATTCGTCTGTATACTTCAGGTGAAGGAGAGAGAGAGAAGGAGGAGATAGAGAACTCCAAGTTGTACCCTATGTGTGATAGGCAGTCAACACAATGTCGCCAAGGCGATGAGGAGAGGCACCTTTATCCAACCATCCTATAGAGGGGGGGATGCGAGATCTTTGTGCCAAATTGTAAATAATGGAAGCGACACAGAGAAGAGAACCTGATGTTGGAGACATCAGTGATGCAGAAAGTGAAGAGGTTGAGGTTGAAGAATATGTAGGAGAGGATGTTGTAGAAGAACGCTTGTTGAGAGTAGTTGCTAGATTGGGAGGAAGAGCTAAGATAGAGGTTCCCATGTATGAGGGAAGTCTAGATGTTGAAGAACTATTGGATTGGATAAGGTCCATGGAAAAACATTTCGACTATGAAGATGTCGATGAGGAGAAGAAGGTGAAGAAGGTAGTCACTAGGCTAAAACGACATGCAAAACTGTGGTGGGACGAACTACAAGCTGAGAGGAGAAGTAAAGGAAAACAAAGGATAAAGAGTTGGGACATAATGGTATCCAAGATTAATACTAAGTTCATACCCAAGGACTATCAGATCAACCTGTTCAGGAAGCTACATAACCTAAGACAGAAAGGGATGACAGTTAAGGAGTACACCGAGGAGTTATATCGGTTGAGCATCAGAAATGGACAAAGGGAGAGAGATCAATAAAAAATTTTGAGATATATAAATGTCTTCAGATATGAAATTGAGGACGAGATTAGCATGATGTCAGTTAGGACTATGGAGGATGCTTATCAGTTTGCATTGAAAACAGAGGAAAAGATGGCCGAAAGAAGAACCAGCAAGGAAGGGGTAAGGGTCTAGATCCGACCAAAAACAAGAGAGTTACCCATGACAGAGTGCACAAGTCTAAGGATAAGGATGAGAAACCACACAATCACTCGAAACAAGGAGGAATTTCTCAAGGAAGATAGGATAGTGGAAGGAACTCTTCTAGAGGAACAGGCAGAGTAGGAGTAAAATGTTATGCCTGTCGAAATATAGGACACATGTCTTGGGAATGTCCTGAGAAGAAGAACGAAGGAGGAGAAGCTCAAATTTTAGATGCACAATGAAGAGATGTTGAAGCAGAAGGAGAAGAGGATGGATCATCCGTGATGTTGAGAAAAATTCTCTTAAAACCATAGGCAGAAATTGAAAAATCGGTGTAGAGAAACAATCTCTTCAGGACAACTTTCAAGACTAAGGATAAAGTATGCAAGGTGCTCATTGACAGTGGGAGCACTGAAAACCTAGTATCCAAAGATATGGTGGAGAAATTGGAGCTGAAGAAAACTACACACCCAAAGCCATACAAAGTCTCATGGTTGCAGAAAGGACACCAGGTAATGATTACTAAACAATGCTTGGTTGAAATTAAGATAAGAGGTTATAAAGATGAAATCCTGTGTGATGTAATTCCCATTGACATATATATTTTATGTTGGGAAGACTGTGGAAGTTTGGCATAAATGTCATTCACAATGGGAGGAAAAATACATATACATTGGAGAAGAATCGGAGAACACATATGTTGTTGCCAATAGAGGAGAAGAAAGTGAAAGAAGAAGATAGTACCCGCATACTTTTCATGAGTGGGAAAGAACTCCTAAAGGAAGTCAAGGATGAACAGGAGATGCAATTTGTTGTGGTAAGGAAACCCAAAGTTATCCTTACAAGTACATCAATGGATGAGTTGCCTGAGGAAGTTCAGGAACTATTGGATAATTTCTCTGATATAGTGGTGGATGAGCTACCAAACTCATTGCCACCCATCAAGAGTATTATTCATCATATCGACTTGATACCAGGAGAAAGGTTTTTGAACAAAGCAATGTATAGATTAACACCTCAAGAGAATGAGGAGGTGAAAAACTAAGTCCAATAGTTGCTAGATAAGGGTTTGTTTAGAGAGAGTTTGAGCCCATGCGTAGTACCAACTGTGTTGACCCAAAAGAAAGATGGAGGATGGAGAATGTGCACAAACTCGAGAGACATCAACAATATCACCATCAGGTACATATTTCCTTTACCGAGAATGGATTATTTGATGGATTGCTTAAGTGGAGAAAATTTCTTTTGTAAGATAGATCTGAAAAGTGGATATCACCAAATCAGGATGAGAGAAGGTGATGAATGGAAAACAACCTTTAAGAAAAATAAAGGTCTGTATGAGTGGCTTGTTATGCCATTTTTCTTAAAATATTCCTCGAGCACTTTTATGAGGCTGATGAACAGAATTCTAAAAGATTTCATTGGAAAATTCGTGGTTGTATATATGGACGATATACTGGTCTTTAGCAAGACTAAAGAGGAGCATTTGAGGTACCTAACGCTAGTGATGAGGAATCTACAACAAGAGAAGTTATTGATAAATCTAAAGAAGTCCTATTTTATGAAAACATAACATATTTATTTGGGTTTTGTGATCTCTTTGAATGAACTAAAGATGGATCCAGAGAAGGTGGAAGCGATCAGAGAATGGTCGTCACCAAGGAGCATGTTCACGGTAAGGAGATTTCATGGATTAGTGAGTTTCTATAGGAAGTTAATTAGAGACTTCAGTGAGATTTGTGCACCAATTATGGATACAGTGAAGAAAAGGAACAAATCATTCAAATGGATAGAGGAGGCCAAAAGGAGATTCAATACACTGAAGGAGAAGATAACAAAACGACCAATTCTGGTCTTGCCAGATTTTGAAAAGACATTTTAGGTAAGATGTGATACAAGTGGAGTTGCAATAGGAGCAATTTTGAGTCAGGATAACATACCTGTTGCCTATTTCAATGAAAATCTGAATGCGACTAAGAGGAAATACTCCACATATGACAAGGAGTTTTATGCCATAATTCAAGCCTTGAAGAAATGGAGGCATTATCTTGTCCCACAATAATTTGTCTTGTATAGAGATAACCAAGCTTTACAATTCATAACTAGAAAAGAAAAACTAAATCAGAGGCATGCAGAATGGGTTGAATTTATGCAAAACTTTACTTTTGTCATAAAACATATTGACGGGAATGCTAACAAGGTTGTTGATGTTTTAAGAAGGAGATGTTTAATTCTACAGGAATTCTAGGTGAAGACCTTGGGGTTTGAACACCTTAAGGATATGTATTGTGATGATACAGACTTGAAGGAATCATATGAAGCATGTCAAAACCCTGTGTTGAGAGATAGAAGTCAGTGGACAAAGTACATGATTCAGGAAGGATTGTTGTTCAGAGGAAATCAATTATGCATACCAAAATTCTCAATGAGGGATAATCTTCTAAAGGAGAAGCATTGTGGAGGATTGGTTGGACACTTTGTCCATGATAAAACATTTTCACAGAAGAGAAGTTCATACTACTGGCCATGTATGAGAACAAAGGTGATAAAATTTGTGAAAAAATGTAGAATCTGCCAACATGCAAAGAGGAAAAGATAGAACACTTGATTGTATCAACCATTGTCAATACCAGAGAGGCCTTGGGATGAAATAAGCATAGATTTTGTGTTTGGATTGCCAAAAAATAAAAGGGGATTTAATTCCATATTTTTGGTAGTGGATAGGTTTTCAAAGATGGCACATTTTATCCCATGCCATAAGACCAGTGATGCAACACATGATGCAAATCTATTTTTCAAGGAAGTGGTAAGACTTCAGGGCCTACCTAGGATCATTGTCTTAGACAGAGACAAAAAATTTGTTGGTCACTTTTGGAGGATGGTGTGGAGGAATATGGGGCCATATTTGTCCTTCAACTCAGCTTATCACCCTCAGACAGATGGGAAAACTGAGGTGGTAGAAAGAAGTTTAGGAAATTTATTGAGGAGTTTAGTCACTGAGCATCATAGTCAGTGGGATCAGATTTTTCCACAAGTAGAGTTCACATACAATGACTCACCAAACAGGACCACTAGAAGGATCCCATTCCAAATATTATATGGAATGCAACCCAGGGGAGTGTTTGAGTTGAGAGACTTGGAACAAGGGGAGATCAAGAGTGTTGGAGCAGAAGACTTTGCTGCAGAGATGCAAAAACTCCATATCCAGATTAGGGGGAAGTTGTAGAGTTATAACCAGAAATACAAGCACAGAGCCGATCAACATCCTAGGGAACATCAAGAATATAGGACCATGCAAGATCTTGAGGAAGTTTGATACAAACTCCTATGAGATAGAACTGCCGGATGGTGTGGGTATTTCTCTCATATTCAATGTTTCAGACCTATATCCTTATAGGAAATATGACACAGAGGGATCAGAAGAACAAGAAAAGATATAGTGGGAGAAACAAATCCATGTGGTAGAAAAATGACAAACGGATAAAACTATTGATCAGAGGATTGGCAAGAAGACCAGAAGGAAGACTTATTTTGAATATCTGGTCAAATGGAAGGGACACCCAATAGAAGACGTTATTTGGGAAAACATAGCTGTTATCCAGAAGTAGGGAAAATCAGTGTAGGATTTCATGGACAGGAGTCCATGAATTTTTGTCAAGGGGAGTATGATGCAGAAGCATCATTGGCAAGCATGCAGAGGTGGGACCACTCATCACATGGGTGTTCTTACATAAATTCAACGATGGAAGTTGCAACATATTTTGAATCTGCCTTAACTCATCTCCAGAATTTACCTTTTTCAAGTACGCTTGAACCACTGCCAGAATTACCCTTTGAGGCACATTTTTGAAATTGCAAGCAGAGAAAAAGTTTCCACTATGGCTCTGGATTGAGACTGGTCTAAGATAGCCAGCAAATTAAGTTTTATAGTAGATAAGTAGGTAGGGGAAACCCTAAAAATTCCTGGGAGTTAAGTAGAGGTTGGGTATGCCTAGATAGGTTTAACTGCAATACAGAGGGAAGTAGGTAGTAAGAGAACTACAAGTTAGAAAAAAAAAGGAAGCTTTAAAATCTATTGTAATTTGAATGTGTTTGTAGCCATTTTGGAAATTGTGAATATAATAGAGGGAAATTTGATCCAATTGTATGGTGTGTGAATAGTGTTTTTCAATTTCCTGTCATTTCTGTTTTTATGAGCAAGTGAATGAATCTCCATAGGAGAGGATGGAACTGTAAATGTTAAGGTTTTAGTTTCAATTGTTTCTCTTCATTTGAAACTCTGCAAGGTGTGCATGAGCCAGAGGAGAACACCAAGATATTGGTGGGAATTTCTCTGTAAGAAATCCCTTATATCTAAGCTATCGAGATCCCTTATACGCAAGGAGTGCACGGGAAATCAAGGTCTGTACAAGACAAATCGCAAGAGGAATAACACGTCAATAAGTGTTAGTGAGATCCAAGAATCCCAAAATATCAAGAAAGGCGAAGGTCGAAACCTTCAAAGACTTGGAAAATCTTCCAAGTCTGAAAGATCAAAGTTCCAGAGAGTCGGCGCCAAGATACTTGGACAGGGTTAGTCAAGGACTTAGACGGATGGTGGAGAGCCTTCAAGGAGGAAATTTCGATATCTGTAAGTCATTGGATCAAGTCAAGCCATGTGGAGGATAAAAATGAGAGTCATTCAACTCTCAAATATCAGGAGGGATAAGAGTCGTTGACCCATTTCGTGAAATTGGGTATCGCGAGTTGGGAGGACAAAGATCCTTGATTTCTAAACCCCTGAAACGTGAAATCACGATTCGTGAGGATAAGATATGTACCATTATATCTTAAGGGGCTGAGAGTCGTCGATTTCCTTCCTAAAATCGAGAGTTAGGAAGTAGAGAGGGAGAGCAGAGGAGGCTGCAATCCAAAATATTGATACATGAAATCTCGAGGTGCTCAGAGGTGGGCCCCAAGGTTCAGCGAAGGGTCACATCTATGGGGTAGATAAGGATCGTTATCCCTTTTCGAGGTTTTGATACTTGGAGGAGCAAGCACCTTGCAACATGAAGTCTCGACATCGCGAATTGCGATGCATTTGGTGATAAATCTCGTGGTCACAAGTGTGTGGTCACAGAAGCAGAGAAAGGAGAGGATATAACCTCCGTTATCCCTTTTCGGGGTTTCAGAACTTGGGGGGGGGGGGATTCGAGGAGTCATTGCACCGAAAACCTTGAAGTCATGAAATGTGACGTGCCCTTTGGCTAAGCCTGTGGTCATGTTGAGTGGAGTCTCGTGCCTAGTGTTGGTTTGCATGGAAAAAACATCAACAAGGACCTATGGATTTTGTGTTAAGGGTTCCATTTTGGAACGAGGAGATCCATTTTGTCTCCTGAGTCAAAGATCGTGATCGGGAGGTCACACAACTCTTAGGAGATATAGGGGGTCTACATCATATTAGTACATTAATAATACATTATTACAATACTAATAAATTAAATATATTAATAATTAAAAAAGTATTAAAACATTAATAATACATTATTATATCAATGTAATGTATAAATTAAAGTATACCTTAACATATTAGTTTTATTTTATTTTTTGTTAGATTGTCTGGGACCTGTTGGACTAACCTATGGCTACGAAGCCGCAACTCAGGGGCATCTAAGCCGTCAAAATCACTTGAGGATCGTACCCAACTTGAGCCACACCAACCCTTAACATGGCTGGATTTTTTGTCCCCACAGGTTTCAAACCGGTGACTTTAACATTAGAGAGTGACTTAACAACACACTTTGTCACCGACTGTCCTACACCTCGGGGAATAACATATTAAATTATTAATACCTTCATAAATACATTATTAAAATAGTAATAGATTAATAAATTATATTATTAAACTATTAATACATTAATTGACAATTATCATTTAATACATTAAATGCATTAATAAAGATATTATTAATACATTATTAATTAATACATTTATAAAGTATTACTAGACTAATTAAATAACACATTTTTAATAATATATTTATTAATATTATTAGTAAATTTAAACATTAATAAAGTATTAATATAGTAATAAATTAATACATTAACAAAGTAGTAATACATTTATTTTAATGATGTTAGTACTACATTAAAGTATTAATACATTACTAATACATTATTGCATTAATGAAATGTATAAATTAAAGTATTAATACATTAATGTATAATGTAACATATTCAATTATTAACACTTTACTAGAGTAATAATACATTAATGAATACATTAGTAAAGTATTAATACATTAATAAATACATTTTTAAAGTAGTAATACATTAACAATACATTATTAAAACATTAGTATATTAATTGAAAAAGATTATGTTAAGTATGGTTGACAATGACCATGGTTTCTTATGGTTGACCATGACCATGGTTGACTTTGGTAAGGAAAGGTTGTTTTTGGTTAAGATGGTCAATTATGGTTGACGACGACTTTCCCTCACCATGACCATGAATAATTATGGTTGACCATGACCATGGTTAATTGTGGTTGACCTTGGATTACCCTAAACATGGTTGATCATGGTTGATTGTGACCATGGTTAATGTGTGTAGACATTCACTATGATTGACCTTCATTATGCATAAACTTAACTATTTTTTACCTTGGTTGACCATTACCATGGTTGATATGGGTTGACCATGTTTAACAATGGTTAACCATGTTTGACATTTGTTATCCATATATGACCATGGCTAGCCATGAACATGGATGGCATTCATCATGTTTGAGATTAACTATGACTAAGGTTTACCATTACATTAACTATTGTTGACTATTGTTTACCATGATGAAGAGTATGGTTTAATATACTTGATGTTGCTTGTCACTGTCTATGGTTTTCCATGGTTGATTATGGTTAAACATGGTTGATCTTGACGTGGAACAAAGTTTAGTATGGTTTTTCATGGTTGACCTTCAACATAATTGACTAAGTTTGACCATGGCCATGGTTAAATATGGGTGACCATGCCCATGGGTGGCCTTCAAAGACCATGTGGCATTGATTATGATGGACCATGTTGATTATGTTTAACCATGGTTTACTACAACACTATTGCATTGGAATGTTGATCAAGTTTCGTTCGTCAGATTGCGACATCAGGTTTTGTTTGTCACATGACATCATAAGGTTATGGTTATCACATTGCGATGTATGGTTTTTGTTGGGCATGTTGTTGCATTCAAATAGGTTTCTCAAAGTATAATAGTGGGTTATATTCGTCCCATAGTGACATCGAGAAACGATCATCTTGCTGGAATGTCGGGATATGTTTGTCACATTACGACATTGGGTTGTGTTAATCGTATTGCGACAATAGTTTATGTTCATTAGACAATTGCATTTGGAAATTTTCCTCACATTGTGATGACACGATATTTGGGTCACATTATGATGATGAGTTTATGGTAATCACATTGCCACGACAAGGCTATGTTCATCACATTGAAACAATATGTCTATGTTGTTGACATTTTGAATAGGGGGATATATTCGTCACATTGTGATCACGGGGCTATGTTTGACCCATCGCGACATTGCTATGTTTTTCATATTATGACACTACTATGTTTGTAACATTGAAAAATTACTATGTTCATCAATTTTCGATGACAATGCTATGTTAGTAACAATTTGTTTACTATGAAATTATCACATTGCAATGTTGATAAGGTTTTGTTTGTCACACAAAATCATAGGGTTATGGTCGTCACATTGCAGCGTAGTGTTTTTGTTTTATACATTGTTTCATTTGAATAGGTTTTTCAGAGTCTAACAATGGGTTATGTTCATCACATAGCAACATTGAGAAATGGTCATCTCATTGGAATGTTGGGCTATGTTTTTCACATTATGACATTGGGTTGTACACATCACATTGTGAAAACAGTTTAGGTTCGTTAAATAATGACATTTGGAAATGTTTCTCACATTAATAATGCATTATTAGAGTAATAGTAAATTATTAATGTAATACATTAATAATACATCATTAGAGTAATAATATATTATTACAAGATCAAAGGGGTTGGATCCAATGGTGGAACGCAAGGATTTTTCACTATTGGGAAAGGTTCAATTTGTGTGAGGGATTTACCTGGAGTCATGGGGGCACCTTGAGGTAGTATTAAAATTTGTGGTTGCACCGAGAGATACTATGTTGAATTGTATCATGACCGATGCACACATAAGTGGATCAAATCCCACCCCCGTGTCCTTCAAATTTTAAGTCTCGATGGTGTAGCGAAGTCATGAGGGATTTCGTTGTTAAGGAACTTCGTAAGTGAAGTCACATGTTATAAACCTTTGGGGATACCTCAATTCCAACATGTTAAGAGATAGTGCAGTCGAGGTAGGGTGAGATCCCCACATGATTTTGACGACTTAGATGCCCTTGGGTTGTGGTATCACAACCAAAAGTCAATCCGCTGGGTCCATATCGGATAGCCTCAAAAATCGGAATTGATTAGCCATAGAAAATGTTTACACTTCACTAGTAAATATTGTGTGGATGAAATGGGACTAGAAAACAAAATAAAAACACCCCTATACTTTAATACAGTTAAGATGAGGTACAATGAAAAGAGGAAATTCTATCACATTCCTCTTTCTTATATTATCAAGATCATCTTAATGGGGACCTAGAACCGACATTATAGGCATGTTTCTTCTTATTAGTTTTGAATTTTGAACATTCGAGTGGATCCAATCCCTAACAAAATTTATTGAAGTGTCCATCATTTGGAAATATTTAGTCTCTTCCATTTAGTTTCGAAGAAGTTTAGTTTGTTGGCTAGTTAACAGTCAGATAAGGATGTTGACTATACCATGTCTAGATAACTAAAATGCAATTGAATTATAAAATCATTTAGGGATACAACTGAATTATAATTTTTTTTATAGATTCTAATGTGAATATTCTATTTGCAAACTCCAATTGAATTTAATTTTTGTTTGATGGCTTACAATGAATTTTTCATAGGCCTGGCAAACCTTCTGTTGAGTGGCAGAAAGAAACCAATGTTTCAAGTGGGGCACCAATGTATTTCATTTGGCAAGGCCACTACAACTTGCTTGACCTGATCTGGGCATCCACCTTTTTTCATTAGTTACTTAATTTATATTTGTGTTTTCTTATATTTATCTCATACAACAGTAATGGGAAGCATACCAAACACAATGCAATTGAAACATGTATGTGGACGACCAAACCTATCTAATAGCCAAGTATTTTTACAAACAAGAATAACAGTGTGCCAATACAAGCTAGTGTGACACACAAATAAGGTTATATAAAGGAGATCTCCTTCTATTATAAAGAAACTATGCAAAAACTATACAACTCTACTTGAGAGAGCTTCCCTTGCGAGCTCTTTCTTCAAATTTCCTTAGTCAGAAACCTAAACTACTCTCTCCTTCATGCTTCATCCTTTTGAACCTACAATTCCTTTCCTTAATTCACCTTTTGTCGGTTCAGAATTTCCTTTACAATCTGACTTCTTGGATATTTACCTCTTCCGTGAATACCAAATGGGTTCTTACTTTAGTTATATAGGTGCACTACCTTGCCAAAAGATGCATTTGTTCACTATGAAGTGATAAAACTCTTAGCTTCATCCACTCTTTGGTCTAGGTTGACTTCTTCCAAAGGGTCGGCGTCTATTGGGTGAGTATGCCAACTTAGCCTAGAGCACTCTTCCTTTCTTGGCCAGACTCGACACCTTCCTTACTTCGACACCCAAGTCAAGATCAAGCCCACTTTTTGGAGCTATCTTGTCTATAATTCAATGCATTTTTTCTTCATCTGGTCAACTCCCCTTAATGTGGCGAGCTCCCAAGGCATCTGATATAACCACTCATGCTTTCCTTCCTTTTCTCATCTCCCCTTGGCACGAGGAGCGCCCAAAGCATCTGAGCTAACTAGTCACATTTTCATTTGTTTGGTAGGTCGGATTACTTCTTAAACCATTTCGTATTTTTGGTGGGGCACCCATTGTCTCCATGGAGGGATTTTGTATCATCGAATTATTCAAAATCAAATTATTTTAAAGTTGTTATTCGAAAAATAAATTCCCATTAAAATAATTGATTTTTGAATAATTCTAGGATATCATATATAATGTTGGAGAACATATTGAAAAACCATGTTAAAAATAGTTTAATATGACTCCATGAGTGGGGAACAGGTTTGAGTTAAGTCATAGGTGATTTTTACAAGTGTTAGAAGTTGAGTTATGTCACTAGCAGCCCCTAAAAATGAGGGATTTGTAAAGCTGCAAAATTCCCAAGGAGGGAAATGAATGGAAAGTTTTAGGCATGATATAAATACAACATATGTGGGAGGCAAGACACTTCCTAGTATGCTGGGGAAAAAAAATGTTGTTCGATTTGTTTTCTAGTTGTTCAGATATGTATCTTAACTAGGTATTTTCATTTTTTCTAAGTGTTATATGGATGTTGCTATATATATATATATTAATTTACGTAGGTGTGCCTCATGGCCATAATATTTTTATTGATTTCCCTACTACTTGACTTACCTATTAATGTTTCTAGTGGGATTTGAATTGAATTAGTTACCATATCTGTATTTTGTTGGAAGATTGGTTGTTGCCATTGATGTCAACCCTAGTCATGGGTTTTGGACCGCAAGATTGATGAAGGTATTTGGACATGAAGGAAAATGCACATGGTGATACAAAACCCATGGATGGATACTATACATCATGTCATTTTCGGTGGTATGTGTCACATCACATAGATCCTCATGGTTGAGGAGAACTGAATTTTTGAAGATGACAAAGTGAATTGAAGAAGGAAGTACATGTAGGCCCTCAAGATAATTAAAGAAAATAATTACAAAATAAGAAAGTGTCAGGTCAAACCTAATGACAATTTGAAGACAATAAAACAAGAGAAGGAAGTTGAAAATGATGAAACCAACACTCCAGAACAAGTTGAACAACAAGATAGAAAACTAGAATTTAGAAGGAATGAGACATCAAGAAGATCCTCTCCCATCAGGTATGAAAGCAATCATTATGAAGGAAACTATAGAAGAATAGATCGTGAACCCAGATGGAACACACCACAAAGAATATCAGTTACGCCCATATATCAAAATTTATTTCTTGGACATTGTTATACTTGTGGAAATTTTGGACACAAGGCAATCAATTGTAGAATCAATGAAAGGAATAAATATGCAAGCTACATGAATGGTGAAAATAGTAGATATGAAAATATTCGTAGACCTTTCAACATAAATTATAATCTATTTGACCCATTAATGGATCAAAATATTATATGTTACAAGTGCAATAATCTTGGTCACAAAGCATGGGATTGCAGAGAGATGAAGGAAGATAATGATATGCCAAATGTCTACATACCAACTACAACATGGAAAAGGAAAGAAATTCCACACAATGAAAATTTTCGAACAACATTAGTTGCTAAAGAATGAAAAGAAGAAGATGAATGGTTCATAGACAATGGCTGATCATCTCATATGACTAGAGATCAAAGAAAATTTGTCATCTTGAAGAGAAAGGGTGCAAGTGTTGCTTTTGGAGATGACTCATCTACCAAAATACTTGGAAAAGGAACTATAAAGCTTGGAAGTGAAAATGTAAAAGAAGGAAAAGTACTATTGGTTGAAGATTTGAAGCATAATATCCTTAGTCTTAGAAAAATATGTGATCAAGGATACACTCTTACGTTTGACTCCCGAAAATGTAAAATTAGAGAAAATAACTCAGGAAGATTGGTTCCAACTACAACAAGAAGACCGAAGAACATATACATCCTAGACATGAAGAAGAGAGAGAATACATAAGCCACACAAAAGGATTCCAAGGAAGAAAAAGTCCCAAAGACCAAAAATAAGGATGAAGTATTATTTAGTGCCACATGTTAAGGGGAAGCATCCCCAAATAAGAAGGTTACCTTTTTCCATTAAACTCATAGGGAGAAGCCATACCCTTTTCCATTCATGTCAAAGAGGGAGATAAATTGAGATCATGATGATAGGGGGAGCATGAGTGTTTCCATCAATGAAAAAGGGGGATATTGTTGGAAAATTGGTTGTTGTCATTGATGTCAACCCTAGTCATGGGTTTTGGACCGCAAGATTGATGACGGTATTTGGACATGAAGGAAAATGCACATGCAGATACAACACCCATGGATGGATAGTATACATCATGTTGTTTCTGGTGGTATGTGACACATCACGTGGATCCTCATGGTTGAGGAGAAATGAATTTTTGAAGATGACAAAGTGAATTGAAGAAGGAAGTACATGTAGGCCCTGAAGATAATTAAAGAAAAGAACTACCAAATAAGAAAGTGTCAGGTCAGACCTAATGTTAAAAGGAAGTGACATAATGGTATAAATAAACATCATTATACATTCATTTGATGCAAGTCGAATTTGAGAGGAAACAAGAGGAAAAGAAGGTTGGATTTCAAGGGAGGATGGAGACTTTTGGTGATCTGTTCTAAGGTATGTTATTTTCAGGTCATCTTACCATTTGTGATATAATGTTTTTTCTAGAACGATTCTGATGGTGAAATTGCTATGGTATTAAGAAGACATATCAAGGTACCTCTGGTAAAACGTTCACCTCTTGATTCACTATAATTATGGAGATACACTCTGTGGACGATAGGGTTTGTGACCAATCCTGAAGCTAGTCAATAAACAAGTGTACCGGGTAAAACAATCATAACTTATTCATCGATAATCCAAATTAAGTGGGACAAATTTCATTATGAAGAGTACTTACCTTAGTTTCTTTTGTGCGAGTTTCAGAATCGGATGTTAATTATTGATTACGGGGCATTCTGTGCAAGTTCACTCTCCTCAATAGACCAGAATTGAATAAAGTCTACCATTCTTTCTATAACCTCTTTTTGGGGAGGATTCAAGGAGTGAAAATTGGAGGAGTTTCTGAGAATACATTGAGTAATATTATCTACAGGATCATAGTACTGTAAGAATTGAAGAATTGCATAAATTGAAGAAGTCTCAGGAAGCATTATCAGGTTCTATGTGATGATTGGTTGATGGTGATGATTTAATGTAAAGTTTTATTATGTCACATATATTCTTTTGTGGAAGGAAGGGGCAAGGATGGAGAGTTCAAATCTCTTTTTATATTGGAGGATTGTATCTTCCTCTTGGAGGTTTATCCCTCTCTTTACGTTTGGAAGTTGTAGCTACCTTTGGAAGTCATTACTTCCCTTGAACAATAACTATTGATTATTTCTCATATATTGTGGATGGTGTATTGTGGTGTATTGGTGTAACTCTTATACTATTGTTCATTTCTCATTGGATATAGTTGGATGGTTTAAGTATAAGTTGAAAAAAGTTTTAAATTGTACTTGATACTGATTCACCCCCCTCTCAATATCAACATATGTAGGCTACATAATTGATTTACATACACTAAATAATCACTTTATGGAAACTTTTCTCACATGAAACAAACTACTTCAAAAAAATAAAAAGGTGAAATTAAAGCAAATAGATTGTATCGAAGCAATAGTAAGTAAACTGTGTAGTTTTACTTCTGCCTACATGTTATCTCTCGAATGAGTGGAGTGTGGAAAACTCATGCGGTCATAATTGAGTATCAAAGTAGATGAATTAAAAGTCCCAAATATATACATATATATTAACAAAAAGGGTTATATGTACATTAAATCTCAGAATTCTTGTTTAGTCAATAGGTCGTTGATGTACAGAGGACCTTGTAGATTGTTTTCGAAGAAAAATATTAATACATTTGGGGTTTTATATATACCCAATAATTTTGTATCTAGTTTAAACATAACTTAAAGAATCTACATCAACTTCTATAACATAAGTAAACAAGCACAAATATCTCATCTACTTGTGGAGGTGAATCTCAGTAAGAAGCCATGGAACCTGAGTACCTTTTGAATACTGGACATTTCCCTTAGTGAATTCAAAGCATACTTTTTCAACCTGTAAAAGGGAAAAACAAAAGTATTAATACTATATCCTCAATTAATTAAAGGAACAATATAAATAAAATGAGAAGCGTAAACTTATCTCAAGCCTGGATGGAAACCCGATCATCCTTTTTTTTACCCTTTCCAAGTAAGAGGTCCACAACTTGGGGGGAGGAGAAGGCTCGTAGCAGCCTGATGTATTCCCTAGCAAGAAAAGGGATCCATCACTAACCTCAGATCCATACATAATTCAAATATGAATTAAAAAAAAGGATACAGTAGTTGAGATCTATTATTTTTTTATAAATCCTTTACATGATTCATGAATTCCTTAAAATAGAGAGGTTAATGTGAAGTTAGCCAATACAATATGAAAAGTAATTTATACCACATCGTATTAAAAGGAAGAAAATATCGAGACTATTAAAATGAAGTAATTACCTGAAATCATTTACATAGAATACTTTACAAGGAAGTAATTGCAGTAAGTACTTTACATAGAATAATTACTGAGACGAAATTACATAGACATAAAAACAACCTGTATGCATGGATAATTCCAGAGAAACTTTTTTTTTTTTTTTTTTAAATCATGTCAGTGCAAAGATGCACCAACTTTTTCCAAACACACTCATTGTTCATACACCATGAGATTATTTTGAATGATATAATAGGATATATAGAAACCATAAAAGAAATAACAAGAAGACCCAATAAAGTGGCATGCGTGGTATTTGATATGAGTTCCAATTTATGGAAACAGTTTATGTATGGAGTTTTAAAGGATACAACATGCATGGTTCAGAGACAACATTAGTAATCAAAGGAATGAAAAATGTCAATGCTTCCTTGAGAAGTAGATGGATCCCCTAACTTATGGAACCAAGATATATATGAATTAATTACAGAGGACAGAATTAGACACATCAAAGTTTCCTCACAAAATCGACAGAGCCTTACCATAGGGTAAGTACATAGAACGATATGTTTTTTCATGTTGATAGGGATACACCCAACGCCAAGGGTCATAGCCCATTACAAGAAAAAAAATAAGTTACTTAGATAATGATTTTGATGGGCATTCTTGGAGATGTACTATCAAAATGATTGGGACTGACTTTCATTGTGGTTACTAAGAAAACCATCTATGCAAAGATTCAAGAACAAAACTAATTGTTTATAGAAACTCTTTACCATACACAATATCTCCCAAAGATGTTACTACAGTATGTCTAGACCTACGGAAGGTGTGCTAGTATTACATACAATGGAAGTTTATACATGGAATTAGAACTTGGAAAATATTTCAGAAAGATATGGAGCATAGTACCAAAATTTTGTTTAAACCCTAACAAAGAAAAAAACATAGTACCAGAAAAATATTACAAAAAAGTTGATTAACACGAAAATATCTTGCATGTTCATACGAAACCACGCCGGCGTCCCTACGACACACTCCTGCATCTATCTACACCCAGGGTCGAACTAGACAGAGTAATCCAGTCACAAAGAGCAGAACGGTAGAGGGAAACCTAGTGAAACAAGACAAGAATGGTCAAATATGATAAGCATAATAGGGCCTTGACCCATCATCCATGTTGTAAAGGGTGACAAATTATGCCCCCCATGGCCATGTGAAATCATTGAAGTGGAGAACTTGCATTGGATAGTTTCCTGTAGTATCAGAACTTGGGGTACATGGTAGCTAATCCTTATTTAAAGAACCTTCTTTACCTCAAAATGTGAGATAAGAACAGTATTAGGTCTTAACTTCAGAGGTACAAGATTGATTTGGCATCCACTATTTCATAAAGATCCACCGTGTCCCTTTTATTTTCTAAGTATTGGGACTAAAGGTCATGTTAGGACATGATGTCACCAATGTCGAGTAAGCTTAATACCTAACATAACTAGCTTAACATATAGTCCCTTGGTCACGACTTGAGAAAAACCTTTTATTTTTCTTGTTTAAAACTATGTATAAACTCATATGGGGATGACTCATATAAATATCAAATAGCACAATCCATTGTTATAGCTAGGAATTATTTCTCCTAGCATAAAATAGTACAAGTTATGGATTAACCTTCATGCGCTATAGAATAGTGTAATATCATAGAACAATACAAGCTATGATTGGGATTTTATTCCTTCTAGTTTAGGAATAAACTCTTATAGAAAAATATTGATTCGACTACCAGAATAGGGTAAGAGTGATATGAAAGAGTGTTATTATAATGAGAGGAATTAATTTCCCCTCTTATGTTGGTATAAATACAATTTTTAAGTTGAAAAACAAAGAGTTGATTCGAGTAATGAATGGTGGAAAAAATTGGATAGACTTATAATGTATTTCACAACAAGACTCATAGTTGTTCCCCTCTATAATAAATTTTTTTTCTAGCTAATTTTGGGGTACATTACATATGGTATCAAATATGTAGGTTACAACACTTAGGTCTAAGGGAAATACCAGAAAATTATTTTGTTGAAGGAAGAATCTAACAAATAATATTTACTCTTACAAACATAAAAAAAAAAAAAAAAAAATTGTATTTTCTAAAATTTTCAGCACAGAAAGATAGACCTGATAGAAATTGCAATCAAGAGATCCCTAGGAGTGAGGGAAGTTCAACCACCCAAGTATTGGAAAAAATGAAGAATATTATTGTGGAACTCCAGGTATTTAAAGATGATAATGAAAAGTTAAATAAAGCTCAAGAAGATCAGTTGGAAATAAATGAAATGTTGTTACACAATATAAAAACAAGCAAGAGTCCAAGAAATAATGAGATGGAATATGAGGTCAGTAAAATGTTGTCAACAAATTCTAGTAACAAAACAAAAGGAGAAGACAACTCTTCCAAGGACATACACATGACATAAAACAAGGCATCTATAGAAAATAAGACATCTAGAGGAAAGAAAAGAAAACAATTGGATCACATCAAAGGTGCATTAAAAAAGATAAGACCCTCCACCTTTGATGGGGAATCAAATATTGGTGAGGAAGATAAAGCCTCTCTACTATACATAAAGAAATACTTTTAGATTGATAATTACTCTAGTAATATGAAGGTTAGAATGGTCATTTATAACTTAAAAGGAAAAGCTAGTATCTGGTGGCAAGATCTGAGACTAGCAAAAGGATGGAAATAAAAATGGATGGAATGGCCAGAATTCAAAAAGAATTTCAAGAAACAATACCTATCACAAATTTATTACGAAATAAATACTAAATAATTTTACGAATTGCGACTAGGACAAATGGCTATGGATGATCTTATCAATAAGTTTCTAGATCTGTTGAGGTTTGTGTCATATATGAAAGAAAATAAGGTAGAAATTCAAAGGTTCTTGAGTTGTATACCACAATATTATAAGGAAAAAATTGAATTTGATAATCCTAAGTCTTTACATGAGGTATTTATGAAGGACTGAATGTGTTATGAAAAGTATAAACATAGATCTGAAACTCCCAAGGCATAGAAAGATAAGAAGCAGGATAAATTGAATCAATGCAAGAGAGGCTTCCAATCGGCCCGTTTTCATAACATGACTAAAGTATTCCAAATAAAAGACTATCCCTCTAATACACAACATACTAAAGGGGGAAATAAATTAGTTAAATTTTGATTTAAGAAGGTAGGGGATAGCCCCAAGGAACCATTGAAATGTTGTGAGTGTAGAGAACCCCACCTATGGAGAAATTGTCCATGCTTAAAGCCATTAGTAAGGAATTTAGTCCAATATCTTTAAGAGGCTTCAAAATTTGGAGATATTGGAAGGAGCATGCATAAGATCAATGCAACTTTGGATGGAAGGAAAGGAGATCAGCAATCCACTATTGTGGAAATTGAAGGTAAAATTTATAACAAGAATGTCTCTATGTTAATTGACCCATGAGCTAGTATAAGTTATATTTATCCAACCTTAGTAGAATTGAACAATATAAAGAAGGTAACACATGCTAAGTCTTGGTTAGTACAACTAGCAATAGGGACAAAAATAAAGATAACATAATTTTTTTCTGATTGTGAAGTCAATATAAGTGGTGAGAATAAAAAGTTAAATATGAATGTATTACCCTTAGGGTCATATGAAGTAATTATCGATATGGATTGGTTAGAATGTCATAAAGTGATATTGAACTATTATGAAAAGTATTTCGTATACAAGGATGAAAATAATACAACAAGATCAATACATGGAATCAAAAAACCAGTTTTTGTTAGACAAATATCAACAATGCAATTCAAGAAATGTATTAATAAGGGTTTCAAAGTATATTCTATTCAAATAACTAATATTTTAGAAAAAGAAAGCAAACCAAGTTTGGAATACTTTACAGTCCTTCAAGGGTTTAGAGATGTATGCGTAGAAGAGATACCAAACTACCTCCAAGAAGAGAAATAAATTTATCTATTTATCTACTACATAGATATTTCCTAATATCAAACTCACCTTATAGAATGAGTATTCCTGAACTCACAGAACTGAAAATTCAGTTACATGAACTATTAGATAAAGAATACATCAGACCAAGTGTTTCACCTTGGGGAGCACCAGTTTTGTTTGTTAAAAATAAATATGGAACACTAATATTGTGTATTGATTATCGTCAAATGAATAAAATGACGATTAAAAATAAATACCCTTTACCTAGAATCAATGATCTCTTTGACCAGGTTGGAGGAGAAAAAATATTCTCTTTGGTAGATTTGAGATCTGGTTATCACCAAGTGAGGATAATGGATGAAGATGTAAACACAACAACATTTAGAACATATTATATACATTATGAATTTGTAGTGATTATGTTTGGACTTACTAATGCACCAACAACTTTTCTGTACTTGATGAATAGTATATTCAACCAATATTTGCATAAATTCATACTGATTTGTATTGATGATATACTAGCCTATTCAAAAATCGAAGAAGAACATGAACAACATTTGCAAATAATATTACAAACTCTAAGAGGACATAAGTTGTATGCTAATTTTTATAAATGTGATTTCTACCAAAGGAAGATACAATATTTACAGCATGTAATATCGAAAGACCGCATTGTGGTAGACCCTAAAAATATTAGACCCATTATGGAATGGCCTATTCCTAAATACATAGAAGACATAAGGTCATTCGCAAGTATTACTGACTATTATAAGAGTTTTATCGAAGGATTTTCCAAAATCTCCTATCCGATTACATCACTACAGAAAAGGGGATAAAATTTAATCGGTCTCAAAAATGCCTAGAAAGTTTTGATAAACTAAAAGGGTTGTTAACTACAACATCAATCCTTAAGGTAGCAGACCCATGTACAATATTTACAATTTATATGGATGCAAGTAAAGAGGGATTAGGAGGAGTTCTAACACAGGATGGACATGTCATATGTTATGAATCACACAAATTAAAGTAACATGATCAAAACTATGTAACTCACTATCTAGAGTTAGCAGTTGTAATTCATGCATTGAAAATGTGCTGGCGTTATTTAATGGGAAGACAATTTCTATTACTAACAGATAACAATGGTGTAAAACTCTTGTTTATTCAACAAGATCTCAATGCAAGAAAGGTGAGATGGTTATCCTTTTTAAGTGAGTTCGATTTTGAAGTACGACACATCAAGGGAAAAGAAAATAAAGTTGAAGATGCACTAAGTTGAAGGACTAATAAACTATATGAAGTAATTATCAACAAAGTTGAAAATGATATTGAGGATAGAATTAAATATGAAAGCATAAATGATGAAAAATACATCAAAAGGGTAGAACAATTACAAACAAAATGAGGAAAATATGCAAAGTACAGAACTCAGTATAGATAAAAGTGGGTTTTTAAGGTTAAAAAATAGGTTATATGTACCTAAATCTACTGAATTGAAGATGATAATTCTTGATGAGCTTCACAAAAGACATACTTTGGTCATCCAGGATACTAGAAAATGATAACAACCTTAAGAAAACAGTTTTATCGACATAACATGAAAAATGAAATTGTTGAATACTTGTCTAAATGTTTATATTGTCAATAGGTAAAGGTTTAGTATCAATATCTGATAGGTTTGTTACAACCTCTTCCTATACCCAAATGTAAGTGGGAAATTATTCCAACGGACTTTGTCATAGGTTTTCTTAAGACTCAAAGACAAAATGACTTGATTATTGTAGTAATTGATAAGCTAAGTAAGTCTACGCATTTTATACCTGTGAAATCTAATTGCAAAGAGATTAGTATTGTTGAAATTTTTATGAATGAAATA
Source organism: Picea engelmannii (assembly GCA_009831015.1). Lineage (NCBI taxonomy): Eukaryota > Viridiplantae > Streptophyta > Pinopsida > Pinales > Pinaceae > Picea > Picea engelmannii. The sequence continues at coordinate 494,259 of ML780746.1, forward strand.
TTTAGGTTGCCTGGGGTTCCTAAGATGGTGATCTTAGATAGAGATGCCAAATTTACATCCAATTTTTTGAAAGAATTGTTTGCAGGTTTGGATACTAATTTGAATTTCAACACAAGTTATCATCCGAAAATAGATGGGAAAACAGAACAAAAAAATCAAATTATCGAAGACATGTTTCCAATGTATGTAAGGACAAAACCAACTAAGTGGGAAGAGTCTTTGCACTTAGTCGAATTCACATACACTAATGGGTATTAGGCATCAACTAAGATGGGTCCCTTCGAAGTCTTATAGGGAATGAAATGTACAACCCTGATCACTTGGGATAATCTGGTTGACGGAATTATGGTTGGACCATAAATTCTCCAAGAAATGGAAAGGATGGTCAAAAGGGTACAAAATTACTTGCAAGAGGCACAATATCAAAATAAAATCTATGCATATCTAAAAATGAGACAGTCAGAATTTAAAATTGGAGAGCATGTATACCTCAAAGTCAAAGCAAGGAGAACCTCCCTTAAACTAGGGAGTTGTTCCAATTTGGCACCAAGATTTTGTGGTCCTTTCGATATCTTAACTCGAATCAGACCAGTGGCATATCAACTAGCACTCCCTACAAATTTAAAAGATCATAATGTTTTTTATGTTTCACTATTAAAATATATATATGCATGATCCTACTCACATGATCACTTGGAACATGGTGCAGTTAGAACCAGAAGGAAACTTCCAAGAGAAACCTCTATGAATTATGGACAAGAAATAAACAATACTTTGGAATAGAGCCATTGCCCAAGTAAAAGTGCAATGGAAACACTTTAGTCATAAGGAGGATACTTGGTAACTGGAATAAGATATGTGAAAATCTTATCCAATTTTGTTTCAAGAGATGATTTGAACACTGAGGAAATTGTTATACTTAAGGGGGAGAGGATGTGATATTCTCGAATTATTCAAAAATAAATTATTTCAAAGTTGTTATTCTTAAAATAAATTTCCATTTTTGGAAACTCAAATTTTAGATTTTGAAAGTATCTAATTATTATTTTATGAGACAAATATTTTTAATAAATTTAATGTTGGAGAACATGTGGAACAACCAAGTTAAAAATAGCTGACTATGACTCCATGAGTGGGGAATGGGTTTGAGTTAAATCAGAGCTGATTTTTACAAGGGTCAGAGGTTAAGTTTTATCACCAGTAGTCTCTAAAAATGAGGGATTTGTAAAGTTGTTAATTTCCCAAGGAGAGAATGGTATGGAAAGTTCTAGGCATGAGATAAATACAAAATATGTGGAAGGAAAGAAGTTGTTTAGTATGTTGGGGAAAAAAAAGGAATTGTTTTTCTGTTATGAGCACATATGGTGTTAGGAAAACAATTTTTTGAACTATTCAGGGAGACAGTGGCCAAGGAGTGATGAGGACAACTTATCGTGGGTGTTATGTATCTATGGTTGCGAGGAAAATGGTTGTTCCATTTGTTCTCCAATATCATTGTTCAGATATGTATATTAACTGGGTATTTTCATTTTTCTAAAGTGTTATATGGTTGTTGTTATATATATATATATATATATATATATATATATATATATATATATATATATATATATATATATATATATATATATATATATATTAAACTAAGTAGGTGTGCCCCATGCCCATGATAGTTTTATTGATTTTCCTACTACTTAACTTACTTGTTAATGTTTCTGGTGGGATTTGACTTGCATTAGTTACAATATATGTATTTAGGATACATAAATAATTTACGTAGACTAAATAGTCACTTTACGGATATTTTTTTTCACATGACGCAAACTACTTCAAAAGAAGAAATAAGTGAAATTAAAGAAAACATATTGTATAGAAGCAATAGTAAGTAAATTGTGTAGTTTTACTTCTGCCTGCATGTTATATCTCAAATCAATGGAGTGTGGAAAACTCATATGACATAACTAAGTATCAAAGTAGATGAATTAAAAGTCCCAAATATATACATATATATTAACGAAAAGGTTATATGTACATTAAATCTGAGAATGTTTTTTTAGTCGACAAGTCGTTGATGTACACATGACCTTGTAGATTGTCTTCCAAGAAAAATATTTATACATTTGGGGTTTTATATATACTGAATAATTTTGTAGCTATTTTAAACAGAACTTAAAGAATCTACATCAACTGTCTATAACATAAGTAAGAGAGCACACATCTTTCATCGAATTGTGGAGGTGAATATCAATATGAATCCATGGAACTTGAGTACCTTTTGAATAATAGACATTTCCCTTCATGAATTCGAAGCATGCCTTTTCAACCTGTAAAATGGAAAAACAAAAGTATTAATACTATATCCTCAATTAATTAAAGGAACAAGATAAATAAAATTAGAAGATGACGTAATCTTATCTTAGGCCTAGATGGAAACCTAGTCATCCTTTTTTATACCCTTGTGAAGTAAGAGGTCCGTGAATCGGGAGGAGGAGAAGACTCATAACAGTTTGTTGGATTCCCTCTCAAGAAAAGGGATCCATAATTAGCCTCAGATCCATACATAATTTAAATATGAATTGAAATAAAAAAGGATATAGTAGCACAGATCTATAATGTTTTTATAAATCCTTTACATGTTAGGATATTTAGACATTAATGTGTCGTTAGGTAAAAGTGTGTTTCTTAGTGTGTTTATTTAGTATGCATTAGTATGCATTTGTAGTTAGGAAATCCCCCGGTCATGATATGTTGACGACATAGAGTGATCTGACAGTTCATACTCTCCTCGATCTTAATGGTCATGGATCCATGGATTAACACCTGATTGGTCCATGATCTCTATTTAAATAGCACGGAGGGTCATTTCATGATGATCTATTGTGAGAAAATCTCTTGTAAAATCTCTCAGTAATTGTTTTCTTTTGCATTAATAAACTGCTCCAAGTGGTCGCATTGGCTGGGGTTGTGGATGCTTCCCTGAAGGGGTTTTACCACGTGAAAACATTGATGTGGTGATCTTTGATATGGTTATGTCAGTGGTTACTAAAGGTGTTCATCCTCTGTTGGAATACATGTGTTTTTGAACATGGTATTAGAGCCTGTTTGAAGATCCGCTCATGTTGTAGATCGAGATCATGAAGCCAAGTTGTCTCATCTCCATTTTCTCTCATTTTCATACGTTTCTAGGCCAACAAGATTGTTCCATTTCACTTGGAGCACTCATTTCATTCAGGAACATTTTTTGTTTCACTTGATAAGTTTTTTTTTCCCCAATATACTACCATCATATTTAGATACAGAGGTATAAAGCTTGAATACACATTTTTTAAATTTTTGCAGAGTAGTATTTTGGTTTTCTATTATTTATTTCTCGTTTTCTACTCTTTTAGATCTGCGTATTCTCTTTTCCCCATGCCATGTGCAATCTCAAAAAATCAAAAACAGATAGCAAAAGGTACATTTTTCGGGTAAGCTAACCAAGATCTAACCCTTGTTGTGATTGAGAAGAATTCTTTTTTTCTTGTGTGAAAAGAGTTTTTTTTTAGCACGCTCTCCAAGGCCGTCTTCCACAAAAACAACAACAACAACACCCTCAATCCTCCTTCTAAACATTACAATATGTTTTGCTAGACTATTTGGTTAAAAAATGCCATATTAAGTAAGAGGTCTTGAGTTCAAGTCTCCCTTTTGTTACTTTTTTTGAAAAGGTTCATGCTAAAATTGTAAAGTGTATTTCACTTCAAGTATAAAAGTGAATCACTATAAGTAGATTTAATATTTTATTTTAGAGTTAATTATTTTTCATGAAGTAAATTAATTGTAAAAGTGATCCCCGTTTCTCTTTATAAAAGTGGGTCACTTCATAAAGCAACTTACACGATCACGTGGTCATTTGGTTACCGTTTATGCCTTTTTTTAAAAGGGCATAACTCTCGCATTCGAAGTCCGTTTTAAGTGTCATTTTTTTTTAAACCACATAACTTTTCTAGATATTTCCATTCATACCATCAATATTAGTTTTCAAATCCATATTATATGCATATTTAATATGGATTCTACAAGTAATCTCTTACTTACCAACACCAACTACTTCCAATGGAAATATCATATGGAGGATTTATTGAGAAGTAAAGGCTTGTACCCGATTACCTTGGGAAAGGAAACACCACCGATTGATGCTGATAAGAAAGACAAATGGGATAATAGGAATGACGAAGCAGGTGGATTAATCAAAATTTGCATCTCTCTTGATTTAAGGTTCCACCTTTAATCAATTGATAAACCCAAAGAAGCTTGGGAAAATATTGAATCTGTGTTTGGTAAACACAATATTATTCGAGCACAACTATTAGAAAATCAAGTACTAACTTTAATTCCATGTGATTTTTCTTACATTGAACACTATCTATCTAAGTTTAAAACACTCAGAACTTTATGTGAAGAATGTGGGATAAAGATAGATGAAGATCATTGCATATATCTTATTATTTATAAGCTAGGAATATTATGTGTTTGTATTTACCTTTTATGCCATGCAAGAGGCTCTAGGGGCAGCTTATCAAAAAACCAGTATTGAGAACTTTTATGATGCTTTGATTAGAGAGAAAGATAATCTAGTACAACTTGGAGTGATCAATATTAGAGGTACCTCCAACAAAGCCTTAGTTGTCCATCATAAATATAAACCCAAGAATCACAAGAAGCAACATCCTCACCACACCAAAAAACAATATAAGGGTCCCAAACCCACTTAGAAAACTTCCGCTCCTAATGGAGACAAAGGAGAAAAATATAAAAATAAGAAGACTAATGGACATTGCAATTTTTGTGATAAAAATGGTCATGATGAGTCCAAATGTTTCAAGAAGATGGCATCTTTAGAAGCAACGATGAAGAAGCGCAAGACTAGTATTGATTATACTTCTTCTTCTTCTTCTCATGGACATGCACTTTCAACTTATGGTTTCTCCTTCAATACAACTTCTACTTCTACTTCTAATGAGTGGTTTATTGATTCTGGAGAATCTTATCACATGGATAAGGATATAGACATATTTTATACTCTAAATGAGTGTAACACTAAGAAAATATTTGTTGGTGATGATAGATCTCTTAGTGTTGAAGGATATGGAAAAATTAAAGTAGAAAATGGTCATTTCAATGATGTATTATGTGTTCTAAGTCTTTCTTGTAACCTTCTATCAGTATATCAAATCACTCATTCAGGTGAAGGTAAAACCATAGAGTTTTCACCTCACCAAGTTGTAATCAAGGATCTAAAATATACTAAGCATGTTCTTACAATTGGAATTGTTGATGATATTACCAAGTTGTACAAGTTTGACAACTTTGGGTCATCATATTTTTCATCATTTTTTGTTTCTCATAGTGATGGCTTGAGAAAAATTTGGCATGAGCAGTTTGGTCATCTAAACTATCGCTCATTATTGCAACTATGTAATCAACATATGTTGACTAGTCTTCCTGTTGTTTCATGCATAGATGGTGTTTGTTCCAGTCGCTTTCTTGACCAACATCATCGAGAAATTTTTGACAAATGTGCCTCTTGGAACACCTCAGGTCCGTTGCAGCTTGTTCATAGTGATTTTTGTGGTCCACTTTCTTCTCCTTCTTTTCTGGGTGAAAGTATTTCTTAAATTTCATTGATTAATTTTCCAGATGTACTTAGGTTTACTTCTTCAAACTTAAGAGTGGAGTTTTTGACAAGTTTTTGGCCTTCAAGGCCCTTGTAGAAAAGCAATCTAGACATCAAATTCAAAGGTTAAGAACAGATAATGGAGGCGAATATGTGAAAAGTAATTTTACATGGAATCCAAATGCAACACATTGTTCCATATACACCAGCAAAAAATGGTGTTGCTAAAACAAATAATTGCACATTAAAATAAATGACTAATTGTATGATCCAATCTAAGGGATTAAGTCTAAAGTATTGGGTAGAAGCCATCAACCGTGCAACTTACATAGTAAATCACAGTCCCACAAAAGATGTAAAAAATATAACACCGGAAGAAGCTTGGACTAACATTAAACTAGATGTAAGTCACTTCCGTGTATTTGGCAGTATAGCATGGGCTCACATTCCCGGTGAGAAAAGGAAAGAATTGCATCCTATAAGTGAGAAGTGTATATTTGTTGGTTATTCTGAATACGTCAAAGGTTATAGACTTTTTCAAACACATTGTAATGAAATTATTATTAGAAGAGATGTTAAATTTGATGAAAATCTCTTGGCTTGCAAGCCTAATTCAACATTTGTGCCTTCTTTGGCCTACGATCCTAATTCGTCGGTTGTGCCTTCTTTGGCTTGTGAGCCATCTTCGACGTTTGTGCCTTCTTATGTTATGGTTTCTTCTTCATATGATGATAGTGAGGATGAAAATCCACCTCTACATGCTCACCTTCCTCTAGATGATTCCCTTGAACCTGAACCAACACCAGCTCCACCTCTTCCTATATGGGTTCATTCAACATGAGAAGTAACTTGTGATCTTGTCGATGATCCTTTAGATCAGTGTCAAACACATTCACAGTTCCAACGAGCCTCTTCTCTTTTGGCTCAAGTTTCATAAAATCATGATCCAGAGACATTTGCAGAAGCTTCAGGTAATCCAGACTGGGATACAACAATGAATGAAGAGTATCATTCTTTACTAGAAAATGATACTTGGGATCTTGTACCTCTTCAAAAAGGAAGAAAACTTTCCAGATGTAAATGGGTCTATAGAACTAAGTATGCATCATATGGAAGTGTTGAAGGATACAAGGCTCGGTTAGTTGCCAAAGGATTTTGCCAAGTTGAATAAATTGACTATAATGAAACCTTTGCCCCTGTAGCCAAAATGAATTCCATCGAACTTGTTCTTTCTCTTGCTGCCTCACATAAATGGGAGGTCCATCAGATGGATGTTAAATATTCCTTCTTGCATAAATATTTGCAAAAATAAATCTACATGGAACAACCTCCTGGCTATGTCCAAAATGACTCTAGCCTTGTTTGTCACCTTAAGAAATATATTTATAGTCTCAAGCAAGATCCCTGACCTTGGTATGCCAAAATGGAAAACTTTCTTATTCCCATTGGATTCTCTAGATGATGGTATAGATCACTCAGTTGCCTTCTTCAACAAAACACTCAGAGATGCTGAACTAAGGTATGATCCTATTCAAAAACAAGCCTATGCTCTCATAAAATCTTTAAAACCCTTCAGAATTTATATCCTCCACTCAAAAGTCATTGCATATGTTCATTCACCCTCCGTGAAATATGTTTTGACTCAGCCTGATATCGATGGAAAGAGAGATAGATGGATCAAAAAGTTAATTGAGTTTGACATAGAAGTGAAGCCCACCAAATTGGTAAAAGGCCAAGGCCTTGCTAATATTTTAACGGAGGAAAACCATGAGTTGTTGGACATAAATTTCATAGGGGAAAATTCAGTGAATTTGCAGATGGAGGTGGCAGCAGAAGGACAACATAATAATCAACAGGTGGCAGAGAATTTGTCTTCTTGTGAATGGTACTCATGTATTATACATTTTTTACAAAAGCTAGAGGTTCCTCCTGAACTCAACATGACTCAAGCCCGAGCCCTTAAGCTTAGAGCCATCAAATTTTGCATTTACAATAATCTTTTATATTGGAAAGACCCTATTGGTTTACTACTCAGATGTTTAGACAAAGAAGAGTCAGTGGAAGTTATACATCAGTTTCTTTCAAGTGTTTGTGGAGGTCATCATTACTAGAAGACCATAGTTCATAAAATTCTAAGGGCTGGGTACTATTGGCCTTTTGTTTTCTCATATGTGTGTGCCTTCATCAAAGCTTGTGATAAATGTCAAAGATTCATAGGAAAACAATAGCTAAAATCTCTGCCCCTAAGACCTGTAGTAGTGAATGGCCCTTTTCAGTAGTGGAGTTTAGATTTTATAGGCGAGATAAATCCTTCATCTAGTGGTCAACATAAGTGGATCTTAGTAGCCACAAATTATTATACAAAATGGATAGAGGCAGTTCCCACCAGAAATGCCACTCACCAGGTTGTCATGAAATTTATTTATGAAAACATCTTGAGAATATTTGGTTGCCCCAAAAGGCTGGTAATAGATAATGAAACAACTTTAAAAGCCAATGCATTGGTTGACATGTGTGAATAAATGGGAATCCAATTGCTACATTCAACCCCCTACTACCCTCAAGGTAATGGCCTGGCCGAATCATCAAATAAGAGCTTATTCAGAATCATCAGAAAGTTGTTAGAGGAGAAAAAAAAGAATTGGGATTCTAAACTAAAATTTGCTCTGTGGGTAGACAGAGTAATTTTCAAAAAGTCCATAGGAACCTCTCCATTCAAATTGGTCTATGGGACTGATGCCATTTTTCCTGTTCAGTTAATTTTACCAGTGGCTAGATTTTTTCAAGAAGAGCAAACTGAGTCAAATGATATGGTAAGAAGAATGCTTGATTTGGTAGAACTATAGCAGGTCTGCGAACATTTAGTGGACAAATCAGAGGCTATCAAAAGAGGATCAAGGATACCTTTGAAAGGAAGGAAAAGGTAGATAATTTTCAGGTTGGTGATTGGGTTTTGAAATGGGACACCCTCAGACAGGATAAAGGCAAACATAACAAGTTCGATTCTTTTTGGACCGGCCTTTTCATGATAACTCAAGTACAAGACAACAACACGTTCATTCTGAAAAGTTTGGGAGGTGAATAATTGTTCGGTGGCCCAGTGAATGGGTGATTTCTGAAACTCTATTTTGTCTAAGGCTGTGAAGCCTTTTCATTGTAATTTTATTTTAGGTCTTTATTTTTACATAATAACTCCATGCCCAATGGAAACACTAGCAGATAGTTTTAAGTTTTCTTTTTTTAGGAAAGGCATTGGTTATGTGGTTCTTGAAACCTCACAGGGAGGCGTTCATCCCCAATAGGTGTAACAACCCTGGTTAAATATATGCATAGGGATGATTAATTATAATTAATTTGATAATCTGACTGTCCTAATATGTTAGTTAAACAATAATTATTTCTTAAATAATAATTAACTAATTAATTATTATTAATTATTTTTCCATATCTCTCAATGATTAATTAATTAATTGAGTAAAGAATTAAAGGGGGTTAATAATTTAATGTATTAAATATTTACCTTTACGAGGGGGGGGGAAGAAACATTAAATATGGGGATAAGATATTAAATATGGGGATAATATATTAAATATAGGGATAAGATAATAAATATAAGGGGATAAGATAATAAATAAAGGGATAAGGAAATTAATGAAGGGGGAATATGACGGGGAAGAAGTATTACGGGAAGGGGATTCTTTTGGGGGGAGGAGGAAGAATTTTGAGGAGGAGTTTGATTTTGGTGGATTTTGGGTGAATCAGAAGCAGGGGGCACCGGTTTGCTGGGGGATTTTGGCACGGGGGCTAGGATATCCTTACGGTATCCTGGAGCTAGGGAGATGGATAGGCTACTCTTAGATGGCAGGGAGGAAAACTTGGTTTTGGGCAGTGTTTGACACAGTTTCAAATTCAACAATTGACAACCAGATCAACGGGGGAATTAGCATCATGAAGAGGTAATTTATTTATTCTATTAAGTAATTCTTACACTGTGGATAAAATTTTAATTTATGCTTATTCGATGGTCAATGAATTACGTATGCAATGAGAAAGGAATTATGTGTTTAATTGTATGAAATGTTTTGGATTTAACTCTACACATGGTATCAGAGCTTCATTTTGAAGCACTGGAGCCTTAAGGGCCTATCCACCTACCCGCTTGTAAGAAGGAATAAGGAACTGTTCAACACTAACCCAGAAATTTAAATAACTCCTAATTGGTTATATTGAAACCCTTTTCCCTGAAATCCTAAACAATCCCTAAATAATCCGTATATGAAAATATATATTTAATTGTAAATATAAATTAGGGCCAAGCTCAGACTCAAAGCTCCAGCTCCACTAACCTGCAAAGCAATACCCAGAAATAAATATCAGACACACGAATAAAAAGGCACCTGTTCTATTGATTTTTCGCCTTTGAAAACCTTCTAACAATATAAAATTAAAACTTGAGAATAATTATATGGCAATTCCACTGTTTAATAGGTACAATGGCTACCAGACAATTGGAACACACNAAAAAAAAAAAAAAAAAAACTTCCAACCATGAACTTTCCTTTTCAAGTAATAAGCTACTAATTCTTCATCCGTTGGATGAAATCTAAACCCTGGAGGTAAAGACATAGGGTCCATTCCAACTAAATCTCTACGAAATTTTAGGGTTTCAACCTACAAAACTCCAAAAAAAAAAGAGAGACTATAAAGCTGGCTAAACTGCCCATGATTGCACATGTTATAAAAAAATATATAAGAAAGAAATTGATCCAAGTATGTATGTTGGAATGGAATATATAACACGGAATGTGTTGTAACCTTTAAGAGGAACATAAATTGTAAAATGAGGAGAAACTTGTAAAATGGTACTCAATAAATTCGGCTAACTAGATTTAAATACACGGGGAGAGAAACTAGAAGCCACCATTATGTTGTTTGGACTTTGTAAATATACACCTCCATAAACATAATCAATAGCTAACTGATAATCACCGCATAAAGCGAAAGAAATCGTTGTTAACAAAATAAAAATTCAATATATTCAAAAATAGCCATAAATAATCAAAATATGATATAATAAAAGTGAGAAATAGCTAGCAACATTGATCATGGAGGAAGCTAAAAGGTTACGTCTGCAAGCTGATAGAGAAGGTATGCATGTTTACCTATAAAAAATAAATGTGTGAGGACGACCCAATTCACGGTTTCTGACTGCAACAGTCTGTTCTGTGAAGCAAGCAAACCACATGGAAAAAGTTAATGAAATGTGGTGCCTCAGATAAAAGGAGTTGGAACTTGAGAAACACCTGCATAGTCGTAAATATTCATCTGAGCATCATAGAAGCTCCAAATTTGAAAGCTCAAGGCATAATTCGGAGGGTGGGTGTAATTCAAAACATATAGAATACACAAGTTCCAAGGAGGTTGAGGGAAAAGGAAATGAGTTCAATGGCTCAGAAAATGGCCATTCCTCAAAAATGCCAGATTTTTCTGAAAAACATCAACCCTATTCAACCAAGAGAAAGAAAGTACATAGGGATGAAATGGATTCTGTAGAATCAGGAGACTCATTGCACAATAATGAAATGTCTGGTGGCCTTGAAGATGAGGGTCTACTAGATAAAGAGATTGATGAATTCCTATGTTCAAGGGCCAAGCATGGTAGGGGAGTTGTAGGGTCACGAATGGATGAAACAGGACCCTACCTTGTTTCTCATGAAGGGAAATCATCTTCTAAAGTTATTTCAGATATGTGACTGAAGGAAGACTTGGAGCAACGTATTATTGATCAAGTATTCCACCTTTCACTAAGGCTTATGGATGTGTTGCTGGCATGGAGAAATCAAAACCAAAGAAATCTAAAGATAAAGAGAGAATGGATCGAGCTAAACAAGATTAAAAAATGCACAAGAATATAGATAGAGAGATCAAAATAACAAAATCAAATAAAACACAGTGAGAAACCTACCCATAAAAGGGAAAACAAAGAGAGCCAATGAAAAGTTAGTCTGGTCGTTCTCTTCCCTGGCGAATCTGTCTTGATTTCGTTTGATATTGGGATATTCTAATCAGAGGCAAGAAGCAAAAACACAATAGAAAATCTATCCATTAAAGAGCAGAGAGAGGCAACGAAAAATCAGTCTAGCCATTTCATTCAAACATGTTCTTCATTCATTTGGATTTGTGTTGTTGGGGTGCACCAGGCTTGCATTGTAGTGCAATGCACAAGCGATGCTCGAGAGCCCCAGTAGCAAGCTACTATAAATGGGCTCTCCCCCCCTAAAAAAATAATAGACCAAATCCAAGGGATGAGCCCACAAGGGGAATTACTTGCTCAACGCATCCGCGAGCTACCTCTAATCGCCCAAACGCTCAGAACACCGAAACCACATGGAGGAGGAGCTCACCGGGGTTTTTTATTTTGCATAAACACCCAACCTGTATATTGTATAGTCGCCTCCACTCTCCACAGATAAAAATGCACAAGAAACAAATTACCAAAGAAAGATGCAGAGAGAACGACCATGGCGGTCGACCATGTAGCCAAAAGAAAATGACGGGAATTGTAGAGTTAGGGTTTAGTAAAGGAAGGAACTAGAGGAAGCAAGGCGGGCATGTGGAATCTATGCGTGCCTGCACTTGTTTTTGTTTTTTTTAATTATTTTTTTTGTTTTTTTTATATTTTATTAAAAAATTTATATATTTATTATTAAATTTTGTGTGTGTTCATTTATAATTTTATTTATTTATTATTTTAGTGTAAAAATAGTTTAGGTTAATTTAGTTTAAATTAATTTAAAGTTAATTTAGGATAATTTAGTATAAAGTAATTTTTTTTTAAGATAATTATGTAACTTTAAAATTATTAGTGTAACTAATTATCAAAAAATATAATTAATTAAATTAATTGTATATTTAGTGTAAAGTAAACTACATTAAAGTTAATTAAAATGTTAGAGGGTCCATGGGTTTTGAACCCAATACCACCCACCAAGCGAAGCGCCTTAAGAAGAGCACTAACACCAATGCGCCACACATATCACTTTTACAAATAAATTCACATATAAATAGTTTAATTATCAATAGTAGCAAAGTACTATCCTGAAGAATAATCTTCGATTATCCAAGCGCCAAGTTCATGAGACCGTACACACAACTCATCGAGCCAACCGCCAAGTCCCTCCACTCCATTCCACCAGTCAAAGTCAAACACAAAGATTCAATGCAGCACCTTAGGCTCACTACATCATACGACCACAAGTGAGGAAGCAATACATAACCACAACGCACAAGTGCTAAGTTCCAATGCCAAAAGCCACTCTACAATCCTTAAAGACTTGCACCTACAGCCATCGAGATGCGCAATTCAACGCATATGTACAACACGCCTAGGAAATATCACAAGTCAAGCATCGAAGGATTATTAGTTGTAAGTGAAAAGTTTAAGGGACTTAGACTAGGATAAGCAAGAAGGAGGCAACATACACACTAGGAGAGTAAGCTAGAGGAATTGGCGAGTATGGCACAAGGCTAGCGTAGCTACTGGGCAAGGGAGTCAATAGTTTTCTTAGGAAAATAAATCAAGCTTATACGCTTAATCCTAATCCTAACCCTGCCAATCCCCTAAAGAGAGTAATGTTTGTTTACAGACAAGTAAAGAAAAACTTACGCCTAACCCTGTTTCTAGTTTAAGTATTATCAATTTGAAACGTCCTTAAACTCGCCCTGAAAACTTTGGTTGATGCAGGTTAAATCATACAGGATGGTTAGGACTCGAGGGAATCAAGGCAGAGGAGCGTCGTCGCAGGCACCACCAATAGCGCTAGTGCTGCCACCACCATCGCTCGANACAACCAGCAGGGACCGAAGTGGAACCCCGACCATCTGGAAGAGGTAATCCAGAAGTGTCAAGGGATTCAGGGGGAGGACCTCCACCCGAAGACATCACGCGAGAATTGCAGAAGATCAAACTTCTGGAGTTTGTCGAGGGTCGCGCCAGTGAATGCGCAGAAGCATGGTTGGAAGGCATGACAAGGCATTTTTCCTTAAGGGACTATGCTTCCAACTCAAAGGAGAAAATCACAATTTTTCAGTTAAGAAACAGTGCCTTGAACTAGTGGGGCAACCTGGAAAGACAACTGCACCTTACCGTAGACACATTATCTTGGGAACTTTTCGAGGAGAGGTTCTGAAGGAAATATATGCCAGCATACTATGAGGAACAATAGGTAGGGGCATTTCATACCTTAGTACAGGGAAACAGAACTGTAGAAGAATATGAGATCCAATTTATGGAATTGTTCAAATATGTTTCATATATGGATAATGACCAACGACAGGTAAAGCGCTTCATCTATGGATTGAACCCTAAGATAAGAGATATGGTGGGGATGTGGAAACCGTCTTCAGTAGCAGAAGCAGTGGAAAATGCACGTTACGCAGAAGAGCACATGAACTTAAACGGAGGTACGAGACTGACCTTTCCGCATCATCTTGGATTTGCAGGGAAGGCCCCTAGGACATTTCCCAGGGGAGGGGGATCAAGGCCACCTCCATATGGTAACAAAGTTGCACCAAGGACAGTAACCATAGGGATTTCAATGGAAGAAAGTGTAGTATCTCATTCATCACCAATGACACAGACAGGTCCATGGCCATCTCAGGGAACAACTAGTAGGGGTAGGGGTTCCAGGGGAAGGAACTCATTTTAGAGACAGTCACATAAAAGTGTGCAGGTTCAATCTCATGTTACCTATTGGGGATGTGGAGGACCCCATTACCAGCGTGACTGCCCAGAGTTACAATTAGGATTTGCGCATAGAGAAGGGAAGGCCCTGATGGGAAGAACAAGTAGCAACCACCAGATTTACACTACGGTTAATAATTTCCAGGCCGAACATCAATCCATGGTGGTGGAGTCATCAGGTATGCTAAATCATATCAATGTTAAGATTTTATTTGATTATGGTAAAAATAGATAGTTTCATTTCACCTTTTGCATTAGAAAAGAGTGGGTTGGCAGCCTACGAGCACGATGACTTTAAACAAGTCAATATGGCTTCGGGGGGAAAACAAGAGGTAGGACCTAGTGTTGATAATTGTATAGTAGACCTGGGAGTGTGTACTACCAGGTTGAAGGTATATGTCACTTATCTAGGGGAATATGACCTAATCATTGGAATGGATTGGTTAATAGCTCACCGAGCTTTGGTAGATTGTTTCGCAAAGAGGGTGCTTTGTGTCGACGATGAGGGAAGGCCAGTAGAGATCCAAGGTGTATGGAGAAAAGTGTCATTATGCTTTATATCAACTATGAATGTTAAGCAATTCTTGAGAAAATGGTGTCGATTATATGTAGTGGAAGCAATGAATGAAAGGAAGGGAGCCTCATTGGATCAGTACCTGGTATTTTCAGAATTTAAGGATGTTTTTCCGAATGAGTTACCAGGGTTACCTCATGAGAGGGAGCTTGATTTTACTATTGAGCTAAAACTTGGTGTAGAACCAATTTGCAAGACTCTGTATCAGATGACAGCGTTGGAAATTTGTGAATTGCAAATGCAGTTGAAAGAGTTACTAGACTTAGGGATAATAAGGCCCAGTGTCTCACCTTGGGGCGCACCAGTAATTTTTGTAAAGAAGAAGGATAGATCCTTACGACTGTGTATAGACTACAGGGACTTGAATCATGCTACAGTGAAAAATAGGTACCCAATGCCACGAATAGATGACCTCTTCAATCAAATGAAAGGAGCAGTGGTATTCTCAAAGATTGGTTTGCGATCAGGGTATCCTAAGTTAAGGATTAAGGAAGGAGACATCCCAAAAACTGCCTTTCGAACTCGGTTTGGACATAACGATTTTTTTGTCATACCTTTCAAATTGACCAATGCACCAGCAATATTCATGAGCCTCATGAATGGTGTATTCCAGAAGTACTTAGACCATTATGTACAAGTCTTTCTAGATGAAATCCTCATCTATTCCAAGAAAAAAAGAGAACATGACGATCACTTACGAGTAGTGTTGTCCTGCCTTAGAGAGAAAAAATTGTATGGGAAGTTGTCGAAGTGTTCCTTCTTCTAGAAAGAGATTCACTATTTAGGTCATATCATTTTTGGCGAAGGAATCTCTGTGGACCAAGAAAAGGTAAAGGCCATTATGGAGTGGCCAGTGCCAAAAAATGCCCATGAGGTGAGAAGCTTCATGGGGATAGTAGGTTATTATCGGAGATTTGTGGAGGGATTCTCCAAAATAGTGAAACCCATCACCACCTTGCAGCGCAAGGGGGTTAGGTATGAATTGATAGAACAGTGTGAAATTACATTCATTGAGCTTAAGAGGTTACTAACTAATGCACCAATTCTACAAGTGTCGGATGTGGAAAAGGACTTCATAGTCTGCATGGATGCCTTGAAGAAAGGGTTAGGGGATATGCTAATGCAGGATGGAGGAGTGATAGCTTATGTGTCAAGGAAGTTGAAGAAACATGAAGAGCTATACGTGACTCATGATTTAGAGTTGGTAGCTATAATTCTAGCTCTGAAACTTTGGAGGCACTATCTTGTGGGGTGAAACTTTGAGCTCAAAATGGACCATCAAAGTTTAAAACATCTCTTCACTCAAAGAGATCTGAATTCCAAGCAAAGGAAATGGAGTCAGTTTATGAGTGAGTACGATTTTGGTATTTCATACATCAAGGGAAAGGAAAATGTGGTCACAGATGCCTTGAGTAGGAGACCACGTATCTTCTCCTTGGTACCCTTAAAGGTCAATCTAAGGGAACATTTGTTGACACAACTCCAAGGAGACAATTGGTATTTAAAGGTTACTTCAAACCTCTAGAGAGCGAGGCAGTTAGATCCAAAGTATGAAGGATATAGTCTGGAAGTAGATGGACTGTTAAGATATTGAGGAAGGGTGTACATCCCTGAGAATGGGGATATATGAAGCATCATACTAAAGGAATCCCATAGAGAACTTTATTGTGAACATCTGGGTGTGAAGAAGATGTACGCAGACATGAGGAAGCTCTTCTTTTGGGTAGACATGAAGTGCGATGTAGTCCATTTCGTCGCCAAGTGCCTAGAATGTCAACAAGTGAAAGCCAACCACCATCACATGGCAGGCCTCCTACAACCACATGATGTTCTTATGTCCAAATGGGAATTCATTTCTATGGATTTTGTTGTGGGGTTGCCACTCACATCTCATAGACACAATGCCATTCTTGTGATAGTCGATAAGTTAACCAAGAGTGCTCATTTTATTCCGGTTAGAGACACTTACGATGTCATTGATGTGGCACACGTGTTTGTAAGTGAGGTTATCCGTTTGCATGGGATACCTAAGAATATCATTTCAGATAGGGACTCCAGATTCACTTCTAGGTTTTGGACAAGTTTGTAGTCAGCGTTGGGGACTCACTTGAACTTAAGCGCAACTTATCATCCTGAAACAGATGGGAAAAATGAGATAGTAAATCAAGTCATGGAAGACATGCTCAAGATGTATGTCATGGATAATCAAACCCAGTGGGAGAAGTACCTACCTTTGGTCGATCTTGCCTACAATAACAATTTTCATAGCTCCATCGGAATGCCACCCTACAAAGATCTGTATGGAAGGCCATGCAGAACACCATTGAGTTGGGATAGACTAGAAGACTGAGTAATAGTTGGGCCAAAATTGATTCAAGAGATGGAGGAACAAGTGATTCAGATTAGGCAGAGACTAAAGGAATCACATGATAGGAAAAAAAGTTATGTGGATGCACACATGACCAAGTGAAGTTATGAAGTGGGAGACCAGGTTTTCATTTGTATCAGGCCTAATAAGAGTACCATACGGTTCGGGAAGGGGACAAAGTTGTCACCTCGATTTCTAGGACCGTTCAGAATCCAAGAGAAAATTGGACCTGTTGGTTATTGTCTAGTACTACCACCCCACTTGCATAAAATTCATAATGTTTTTCATGTATTTGTTTTACGTCATTATGTTGTCGATGAATCACATAAACTAAATTGAAGGAATTGCAGGTATTGGACATGGGAACTCTCATGGTAGAACCATTATGCATATTGGACTGTAGATTTTGACAACTCAGGAATCGTCTGGTAGACCAAGTTAAGGTCCAATGGGACAAGTATAGTCCAAGATCTGCTACTTGGGAAGATGCCGAGACATTACAACGAGACTATCCCTCACTTTTTTTGACCACCTCGAGAATATGTTTCTCGAAGGTGGGGTGTATGTAACACCACCTTTTGACTTAGACAACCAAGATTTACCTGAGGCCTACTTATATTCTTTTCTCTTCACGATGAAAACTATTAAATGATACACTTAAAATTTTAAGACATATGAACCATTATGAATGTTTAAATGTTATTAATGATGATGAATATAGTGCGATCTACTATGTGAATGCAAATTTTATGAATGTGTAAATGTTATTGATGATGATGTATATGATGCGACATATTGTGAGAATGTAAATTTTATGAATGTTAAATGCTATTAGAATGATGTTGGATATGATGCAATCTATTTGGTAAATGATAATCTTATGAATGGGTCTCGAAATTGAATTATGGGATATTATGAGATCAATTTATAACTTGAAAAATTTGATGTTAAGTTGTCGGTACAGGGATACCAAATTGAAATGATGATAGTATGAAATTACGTGATGATAATGCAGAGAAATGCATGAGTTTTTGTTACAGACTAATCTGCAGGTTATGGGCTATGAAATAGCCAAGGGATAAGGATGATGAAAGTGGATATCATGACCACTAGCCGAGAAACATTATGGTACAAATATTTGTATGTGAAATTATATTGGTTTGGATGCATTGCTATGATATGTGGACCAGTGCAGGATTTCAGGTGATGAGACTGCCCAAAACCGAATAAACAATGACAAAACTGCCAACAACATGGTCCCACTGTATATTCCATTGTAGGGTGTGGACTCTAGTTATGATTAGGAGGGGTGGAGGCATTTCCCATGATGTATCCTCCGAAACCTGAAGTCATAGGAGGACGGCGTTAGCTCACGCTCCCCAAGATGTGTGATGATGACTGTCAGTTGGATGCTAGGGAAGCTTGGTCGAGATAGTGACACTTCCTCTTACGGGTTCTATTTGGAGTTAGGTCAATATAGTTGATGCTCCAAGATAGTCTAGGAGAGGAAGGATAGGAATGGAGATGGAAGTAAGTTAGGAAGGAAGGATGAGTAGAAATAGTAGAGAAAGAATGGAGATTTGTCTTATGGTGGAATTTAATGTCTTCCCTTCTAAAAAGAAAATATGTATATATGAATATTCATAATTTCGTAACTAAACCATAGTTGTCTAAATATAATTGTTGAACCGGATAATTGTAATTAAAGGATTTCTGAAACATTTGATTGATTTATTGTCTGTTATAAAGGACTAGTCTTGTTGATTGGATTGGATGCATACATAAATTACTAAAGGATGATAGTTTTGATTATTAGTACATGCACGGGACTTGTATGTACTAGCTACACATGCATTTCTTGTACATATACACTAGTATGTATGATTTTTCTTGACTTACTTACTGATAGTGTCGGTTAATTGTTATGAGTGTGTGAACCATGTTTCTTTTCCTTTGTAGCATAAGATACCTTAACTTCGGGACGAAGTTTCCTGAAGGGTGGGTGTATGTAACAACCCTGGTTAAATATATGCATAGGGATGATTAATTATAATTAATTTGATAATCTGACTGTCCTAATATGTTAGTTAAAAAATAATTATTTCTTAAATAATAATTAATTGATTAATTATTATTAATTATTTGTCCATATCTGTCAATGATTAATTAATTATTAATTGACTCATTAATTAATTGAGTAAAGAATTAAAGGGGATTGATAATTTAATGTATT
>ML780746.1:513872-524177 GCA_009831015.1 Picea engelmannii
AAGGGATAAGGAAATTAATGAAGGGGGAAGAGTCGGTGAAGGGGGAATATGACGGGGAAGAAGTCTTATGGGAAGGGGATTCTTTTTGGGGGAGGAGGAAGCATTTTGAGAAGGAGTTTGATTTTGGTGGATTTTGGGTAAATAAGAAGTAGGGGGCACCGGTTTGCTGGGGGTTTTGGGCATGGGGGCCAAGATAACCTTATAATATCCTGGAACTAGGGAGCCATACAGGATGCTCCTAGCTGGCAGGGAGGAAAACTCGGTTTTGGGTAGTGTTTGACATAGTTTCAACTTTAGCAATGGACAACCAGATCAACGGGGGAATTAACATCAGGAAGAGGTAATTTATTTATTCTGTTAAGTAATTCTTATGCTGTGGATAAAATTTTAATTTATGCTGAATATTTATGCTTATTCGATGGTCAATGAATTATGTATGCAATGAGAAAGGAATTATGTGTTTAATTGTATGAAACATTTTGGATTTAATAGAGTTAGGACTCTACAATAGGAGCCAGTGTTATCTCCTCAAATAAATTTATGGAGATTTTGCTTTTTAGGTGATAGATTGTGGTCCAAAAAAATTATTTGTAAATTTCTTTAGGTATGTTAGAGAGTCTATTTTCTATAAATAAACTTGGAAAGAGATTTTGATTTGGTTTTGTCAAGAAAAAGAAAGAATATTAGGTTTCGGTGGTTTAGGAGAGCCTGAATAGTGCTCATTAACCACTGAAAACCTTCGTTCTCGGTAGTTAAGGGGGAAAAGCGAAAATCCAGTTAACCACCGAAAAGAATTGCACGGGAAAAATGAAAAGCCCTTGCTTTCGCACGAGCTAGCTGTCAATTGCTGTAATCATGAAGACATAACCACTGAAAGTCTAGGGAGGTGGTAAGGTATGCATGATATTATTGCATCTATCCAAATATTGATACCATGGTGTCCTTTTAACTATATTTGTCATTTCAGAGTTAAGGCTCGACAGAGACACAAAAACTCATGTGTGATTCTTGACTAACAGAAATGATTAGCCACATAGCCCCTCACTATCTCCAGTCATGAGGACACAGATCCATTATGACCCCAATTAATCTCTTTTTTGATTCCATTAATTACCAATTTGAATCCGAGAGTCATTTTGACAGTCTTGAGCCCATGATTTCATCAAGTAAACACATATTCAGAGACCATAGTCCCTTTTTTTTTGTTGATTGCTGAGTGGAGTTTGTGTTTAGCAGATCATTATCAAGCCAATTTTCATACCAATCAATACAAGTTGAGTCATCAGGTAGTTCGAATTCCTACTGTTTCAATTTGATTTTACATCTCACCGAAAATCAAAATTTTTGGCTTGTATCCAGTCAGTCTGTTGTTTAGATTCGGTTAGTGGTTGATCTATGCAATCAGAACTTTCAGTCACCCTGCCTCATTTTTTTTACTCTAATTCATACTCCCTGTCACCCTAAATCATAGAATCTTTGTCTCCCTGGCATGAAGATTTTCCTAAATCACAGGTACAGGTCAACAATTACTAAATGCCAAAAGCAGGGCCAGTTCTAAGGGATGAATTGGATGGATTTTGGTACCTTGAGGCTCACCCTGAGGTGGTCGAGTTCTTCAAGAAAGCAACAATATATGCATATTGTGAAAAACTGGTAGATTTTCACCAACAGGTGTCTGAAACCTTTTCTATCTCATATGATGGAAGAGCAACAATAGTGGGAAAGGAGGAGTTTGTGGTTGATGAGGCAGCCATAACTGAGTTCACTGGTCTCCCTAGAACAGGGGATTGTTGGTTCAAAACAACTGTGCCTTCAAACATTGAATTTAAATCCTACCTAAAACCTCTGCACAAGGATCTTATATGGAAAAAAGACATACCAATGTCTTATCTGGAACCTAAGTGGCAATCTCTCCTGAAGGCAATCTTTGTCTATATCACCTGTGAAGATAGATACAACAGAGTCATGTTATACCACTTTAAAATTTTGAATCACTTCACAGGGAGATCTCCTATTAATTTACCATTTTACTTGCACAAATCCCTCACAAAAATGTCTAGGTAGGTCAAGGTCAAGCCCACTAAGGTGGAAAGTATATTGTCTCATCAAGGACTCATTACTCTCATTGTTAAAGAGTCATTAAAAAAAAAACAGGTAGATTGGAACTACTTCCTCTTCTGGAATGAATTCCAGAATGATTGGAAATAGGAGGAGAAGAGAAAAAAAGATGACACTAAGAATACCATTACTCCTAAGAGAAATCATAGAAAATGAAAGGCTATCTCACCACCAAGAGATCCGACAAAATCATTCTCTGCTAAAAGAAAAAGAACCAAAAGGAAGTTACAGTTTGAGGGTGAGAATACCAAGGACCTTGCTAAAGGAGATAACCCTTTGAACTTACCATACAGTGACTCAGAGCAAGAGCAGGAGTTAGTAGAGACATAAGGTGATGAATAGGTTGAGCAAGTTGCAGAAGATTATCCCAACTTGTCCTCACCAACTCCTACAGATGAACACAATCAACCATTAGCAAAATCTTCTTCAAGCAAGCCTAAAGCATCCAAGGCTTAGAAAATCAATAAACTTCTGAAAAAAATCTATGAGATGGAAGTCTTAGAAAGAGTTATTAAAAAGGAAAATACAAAATTGACTGAAAAAAATGTAGAACTTTTCAACATGAACCAAAGTCTCAAGGAAAAGCATGATAAAATCAAGGATAGAAACAGGGTCCTGATAAGGGAGAACATGAAGTTGTACAGGCAACTTAGACTTCTGAGGCTAAAGATAAAAGATTCTCAGCCTCCAACACGGGATCAAACAGGTTTGGAAACTATAGTCGAGCTAGCTACAACAATAGTAAATATACCACAGTCTTCCACACAACAAGTTGAAGTTCGCAGATCTGCACGAGGAAGAGTTGCATCATCAAAAAGACCTTGAACACTCAGCAAAGCATCAAGGTAATCATTTTTGAAAAGTTTGAAGTTTTGGACAAAGCTAAGTTTTCAGTGGTTTAGGAGAACATGATGACTATTCATTAACCACCGAAAGCAGATCTTTCGGTAGTTAATACACCCAAAATTCCTCTATGTTGACCACCGGAACCTGTAACTGGACAGAGAAAGCTAAATTTTGCACAGATCGAGGTTTTTCTGATCCAAATCATTTGAAAACACTCATGATGGATAGATGATGAATTATGTATTCAGTTTAAAGATCCATTTTTGGTGCATAAGGATTAGAAAAGGTAGCCAAGTTGGTTTTGGCACCTATTTTGGTGGCAACAAATTGGATTTTTTGCAGATCTCAGCAAATTTGAATTTTATCTCTTGGAAGAGTCATCAACCAACCTTGGAAGGCTATTCTTCACTACACAAGGAATCTACAATATCTAAAGACCATGAAATGTGGGATTGACTTCATTTTGAGGATCACTCCTTATCTTTTGCAAGTTAGTTTTGACTTTTTATTTTAGGCATATCTGATCCATTAATTCAGGATCTAGATACTATGTTGTAAAAGTTATAAAGATGGAAACAAAAGAGGAACACTAGGGTCGATTTTGAGTTCTATATTCTACTGTTTTGTATGAAAGACTCTTTCTTTAATATATCAACCAACAAGCTTCTTTCATTTGTTACTTTCAGACCTTCTTTCATCTTTGTCTATGCATATGAGTGGAATTCATTCTTTTGTCTCTGTTTAATGATCCTATGGTATCTGTCATCTTACTTTTGATTGTTAAGAAAGAATCATAAGCATCATTGGCTAGTTTGTTGACCCATCATATATATGGTTTATGTATGTTTTGGTTAACTGATTAGTTTTCTTATCCATCAATTATAAAAACCTATCTGACAATAGCTCTTGAAGGCCTTGTATTGCATGAATATAGTTAACCTGTCTTGAAGATACAATCCATAGATTTAGATATTCATCTTGATCCAAACCCACACCTATTATTGAGAAAATAGTTTCCAAAAAGATTAAGTTACCAGGCATCTCTGACTTACAGCCTAGGAGCGTTTCTTGGAGCGATAACACCATGGTCATTCATGCAGTCATATGGAGTAGAGGCTCGCACCTAGTGCTCATATGCGTGGGAAAAGAACTAACAAGGACCTATGGATTTTGTGTTAAGGGTTCTATTTCAGAACCAGGAGATCCATTTTGACTCCTGAGTCAAAGATATTGACCGAGAGGTCATGAAACCCTTAGGAGATATAGGGTGTTTTCATAAGGTGGTATCAAAGTGTCAATTATTCATTTGTATACTTCAGGTGAAGGAGAAAGAGAAAATGAGGAGACAGAGAACTCAAAGTTGTACCCTATCTGTGATAGGCAGTCAACAAAATGTTGCCAAGGAGATGAGGAGAGGCACCTTTAGCCAACTATCCTATAGAGAGGGAGATGTGAGAGCTTTGCACCAAATTGTAAACAATGGAAGCGACACAGAGAAGAGAAACTGATGTTGGAGACATCAGTGATGCACAAAGTGAAGAGGTTGAGGTTGAAGAAGATGCAGGAGAGGATGTTGTAGAAGAATGCTTGTTGAAAGTAGTTGCTAGATTGGGAGGCAAAGCTAAGATAGAGGTTCCCATGTATGAGGGAAATATAGATGCTGAAGAACTATTGGATTGGATAAGGTCCATGGAAAAACATTTCGACTATGAAGATGTCAATGAGGAGAAGAAGGTGAAGCAGGTAGTCACCGGGATAAAAGGGCATGCAACGCAGTGGTGGGACGAACTGCAGGCTGAGAGGAGAAGTAAAGGAAAACAAAGGATAAATATTTGGGACATAATGGTGTCCAAGATTAAGGCTAAGTTCATACCCAAGGACTATCATATCAACCTATTCAAGAAGCTACAAAACATGAGACAGAAAGGGATGATAGTTAAGGAGTACACCGAGGAGTTATATTGGCTGAACATCAGAAATGGACAAAGGGAGAGAGATCAATAAAAAATTCCAGATATATAAATGTCTTGAAGTATGAAATCGAGGACGAGATTAGCATGATGTCAGTTAGGATTATGGAGTATGCTTATCAGTTTGCATTGAAAGCAGAGGAAAAGATGGTCCAAAAAAATAACCAACAAGGAAGGGGTAAGGGTCTAGATCCGACAAAAAACAAGGGAGTTACCCATGACAGAGTGCACAAGTCTAAGGACGAGGCTGAGAAACCACACAATCACTTGGCACAAGGAGGAAGTTCCCAAGGAATATAGGATAGTGGAAGGAACTCTTCTAGAGGAAGAGGCAGAGGACGAGTAAGATGTTATGTCTGTCGAAATATAGGACACATGTATTGGGAATGTCCGGAGAAGAAGAAGGAAGGAGCAGAAGCTCAAATCTCAGAAGCACAACGAAGAGATGTTGAAGAAGAAGGAGCAGAGGATGGAGAATCCCTGATGTTGAGAAAAATTCTCTTAAAACCAGAGGTAGAAATTGAAAAATCGGTGCAGAGAAACAATCTCTTCAGGACAACTTTCAAGACTAAGGATAAAGTATGCAAGGTGCTCATTGACAGTGGGAGCACTGAAAACCTAGTATCCAAAGATATGGTGGAGAAATTGGAGCTGAAGAAAACTACACACCCAAATCCATACAAAGTCTCATGGTTGCAGAAAGGACACCAGGTAATGATTACTAAACAATGCTTGGTTGAAATTAAGATAAGAGGTTATAAAGATGAAATCCTATGTGATGTAATTCCCATGGAAATGTCCATATTCTGTTGGGAAGACCGTGGAAGTTTGGCATACATGTCATTCACAATGGGAGGAAAAATACATATACATTGGAGAAGAATGGGAGAACACATATGTTGTTCCCAATAGAGGAGAAGAGAGCGAAAGAAGAAGCCAGTACCAACATACTTCTCATGAGTGGGAAAGAACTCCTAAAAGAAGTCAAGGATGAGCAAGAGATGTAATTTTTTGTTGTAAGGAAACCCAAAGTTATCCTTACAAGTACATCAATGGATGAGTTGCATGAGGAAGTTTAGGAACTATTAGATAATTTCTCTAATATAGTGGTGGGTGAGCTGCCGAACTCATTTCCACCCATCAAAAGTATCATTCATCATATCGACTTGATACCAGGAGAAAGTTTTTTGAACAAAGCAGCGTACAGATTAACACCTCGAGAGAATGAGTAGGTGAAAAACTAAGTCCAGGAGTTGCTAGAGAAGGGTTTGTTTAGAGAGAGTTTGATCCCATGCACAGTACCAACTGTGTTGACCCCAAAGAAATATGGAGGATGGAGAATGTGCACAAACTCAAGAGAAATCAACAATATCACTATCAAGTACATATTTCCTTTATCGAGAATGGATGATTTAATGGATTGCTTAAGTGGATAAAATTTCTTTTCTAAGATAGATTTGAAAAGTGGATATCACCAGATCAGGATGAGAGAAGGTGATGAATGGAAAACAACGTTTAATACAAACAAAGGTCTATATGAGTGGCTTGTTATTCCATTTGTCTTAAAAAATTCCTCGAGCACTTTTATGAGCCTATTGAACAGAATTCTAAAAGATTTCATTGGAAAATTCGTGGTTGTATATATGGACAATATACTGGTCTTTAGCAAGACTAAAGAGGAGAATTTGAGGCACCTAATTCTAGTGATGAGGAGGCTACAAAAAGAGAAGTTGTTGATAAATCTGAAGAAGTCCTCTTTTATGAAAACATAACTCATTTATTTGGGTTTTGTGATCTCTTTGAATTTACTAAAGATGGATCCAGAGAAGGTGAAAGCGATCAGAGAATGGTTGTCATCAAGGAGCATGTTCACGGTAAGAAGATTTCATGGATTAGTGTGTTTCTATAGGAAGTTCATTAGAGACTTCAATGAGATTTGTTCACCAATGATGGATATAGTGAAGAAAAGAAACAAATCATTCAAATGGATAGAGGAGGATGAAAGGAGATTCAATATATTGAAGGAGAATATAAAAAAACGACCAATTCTGGTCTTGCAGAATTTTGAAAAGACATTTTAGGTAAGATGTGATGCAAGTGGAGTTGAAAAAGGAACAATTTTGAGTTAGGATAACATATCTGTTGCCTATTTCAGTGAAAATATGAATGAGACAAAGAGGAAATACTCCACATATGACAAGGATTTTTATGCCATAATTCAAGCCTTGAAGAAATGGAGGCATTATCTTGTCCCACAATAATTTGTCTTGTATAGAGATAACCAAGCTTTACAATTCATAACTAGAAAAGAAAAACTGAATCAGAGGCATGCAAAATGGGTTGAATTTATGAAAAACTTCACTTTTGTCATGAAACATATTGATGGGAATGCTAACAAGGTATGTAACGCCCCATATTTTGACCTTAGGTAGTTAGAACATTGTTGTTTACTAATCTTAATAATTCAAAGTTTAACATTTGTTTGGAGTCAGTTAGACTTTGTTAAACATTGAGATGTGTACCTCTAGTTCTATCTGTATGTTACATGATATATTCTCATGACAAAGATAGTTATTTGATTATTTAAACATGAAAATTAAAATGGGTAAGTTCGGTACATGTATACCAATTCAAGTTATGTTGTGAATGTGTAATAGATGCAATGCATGTTGTAAATAGGAATACATTTCTTAATTGAGCGTCAATGAAAATATGGATTCTTATATAAATTTGTGATGTATCTGCATCAATATGTGTTATTGATGAACTAACGTATAGGATGATGAGCTATGTGATAGCCAAAAGACTATAGTATTGAGGTAACTAGGATGTCGTAGACATCAAGAAGATATTGTATGCTATAAGTTGTACTTACTATTTAATTTATGACTCGAAATATTACTATGATCTATGGTAAGTGTCGTTTTGATAGGATGCACAACTTACCCAGAGTGGATGTTTGATGATGTGACTCTAAGAACAATAGTTGCATAGTATGGCTTGATGTGGGGTCTTGACCCTAGTTCTATGAGGAGGGTTGGATGTATTTCCCACCATTTATCCTTGAAACCTAGAGTCGTGGGAGGGTTGTGTGAAGTCACGCTCCCCTAGACATGTGATGACGACTGCTAGTTGCTTGTTGGGGAAGCTTGGTCGAGATGTATGACACTTCCGCTTACGGGTTCTATCTGGACTTAGGTCAATATAGTTGACTCTCCATCTTAGTCCAACAGAGCAAAGGATAGGATGGGAGATGGAAGTAGGTTAGGAAGGAAGGATGCTTTGATGTTATTTGAGAATATTGATTGGGGATTAGAGATGCCACTATTGTTTACTCACTTGGTTCCTGCCATGTTTAAAACCCTCTTTGATTTCCTATTGAGATTTTAAGTGTGACAATGAGTTATTGATGAATTGGTTTAATTTAGTTCGTTAAGATTATTAAATGATGCATTACTTGATCTGTTGTCGTAGATGTCTTGGTGATCATATAGGAGCTATGCACTAGAGGCAATGATTGTTTATTTTTAGTACATGCATGAGATATGTGTCTGCTAGCTACGCACACATACCCTACCCATGTACACTAGTATAAGTAATTAATGTATTAATTACTAAAATAAATTATTAACTATTTAATTGAATGTTTATTGAATATGTAAATTATATTGCATACAAATATCTAGAAGCATTAAATACCTTATTGACTTTGATATATGGTGGGTGTGATGAATTAAATGAGCATGGTGAGGTGTTATATACATTTTGGGGAAAATTATCAAATAACATTTATTAGCTAGCATGATAATAACGACTTTTTATTTTATTTATTGTTGTTTAATGCAAGTCATTTATATTTAGTTTTATTTTAATATTTTTCCAAAATATCTAGATAAGGGATGTTTATGTATAATAATGAGGGTGGTTGAGGAGACTTGGGGAAGTGTGTATGGAAACTTGATAAATAGGGAGATGAAGTAGAGAGAAGGGGGAATTTTGGAGAGGTTGGAGTATGATGAGAGGTTGTGAAATCTTTTGAAGATATATTTATTATGATGGTTTTGTTTGAACATTTGTGCTTTATTGTTCTTGGAGTCACGGGCACGGAGGGCCAAGAAACCGAAAGGTTTCTTGGAGCTAGGAAGGTGGCTAGGCTCCTATTTGGCAGGGAGGATTCCGTTGTTTCACTCTGGGAAAGAGGGAAAATAATGCTTGGAAGCGCCCAAGACAACATTACAACCGATGAGATTTGACAAGCTAAGGAGGAGGTATTTTTCGGTGGTATTTGGTTATTGATATTTTGTATATACTTTTGTTTTAAGTTCTAAATGATAGAATTAACATGTTACTTATTTCATTATGTTATTTAGATTTATCATTAAGAAAATGTAGAAGAATTGTGTAAATGAAAATCAATGAAATTATTCTAAAACAAAATTGTTATTTTGTATGTATTTAATGAATGATTAATTGCTTAGCATCCTAGATGGGTGTTACAGTTGTTGATGTATTAAGCAAGAGATGTTTAATTCTACAGGATTTCTAGGTGAAGACCTTGGGGTTTGAACATGTTAAGGATATGTATGGTGATGATACAGACTTGAAGGAATCATATGAAGCATGTCAAAACCCTGTGTTGAGAGATAGAAGTCAGTGGACAGAGTACATGATTCAGGAAGGACCGTTGTTCAGAGGAAATCAATTATGGGTAAAATCATGAAGCTGGGTAACACTTTTGCTTGTTTTATGATAAAAAAAACTGTATTTTCACAAGTTCTTCAACTTCTGGCATACAAAAGTATTTTTTTTATTTATAATTTCACATTACAGTAAAAACAAAACTTGTAAATAATTTTGTTATCTTTCCAATGAATTTTTTTTAATTTTTTTTTATCAAGATTTGATATGTCAATTTGACAATTGTTTAACAATATGTTCGCTAAATATGAAATGAATGATGATGAGTTATTGTTTTCCACAACAATGTATCTGTTATTAAAATTATGTTTTTAAGAAATGAAATATACAACAACAATCTACAGAGACTCTATTTTATTATGACTATAATTTTGAATCTAATGGATGAATATTATAATTTCTAGAATTTTTTTAAGTTGACCAAGTTGAAAACGTTGCATATTTTAAACACGTGTTTTTCTACAACATGTATCTATCTTAATTTTTACTTAAAAGTAAAATCTAAAAATACCCTTTTGATGAGAACATTCTAACAATTATGAATATAATTTTTCCATAATTTTCCGTTGTGTATTTTTAGAGATACGGTTTTTTCATTTCACCGAATCATAATCTCACCTAAAAATATTATGCAGTGATTTTTTTATAAAATTAAATAAAATTAGATAAAAAC
>ML780746.1:543897-557234 GCA_009831015.1 Picea engelmannii
TTTCACCCACATTTCCACCTTTTCTTTGTAAGGAGAGCAATCAGTTGAGGGCCTCAAGAGCCTTCCATTAGAGAGGGAAGGGACCCAAGTCCTCTTTCTCCATTGTGTGTCTTTGGATTTCATCAATAAGATCAAGCTATACATTGGTGATATGGTCCGTTTACATTTGTTTTTCATTTCTCTTATATGCTCATAGTTCCATTTAGTTTTTTTTTAATTCTTGTCAATAGCTTTATTGTTTTCTTTCTAACCTTTTACATCACAGCTGTCATGCCTAGCAGAGCCCAACTGGGCATGTAAGCACTCACTTTTTGATCACACAGTGACGAGAAGAGTGCAAACAACTGGTACACCTGAGGGTTCTCCCCATCAAACTGAAGTCCCAGTGGTTACTCCACCACACGGGGAAACAAGTGACGTTCCAGTTATCACTACACCACCTCCGCAAGTAGAACGAACTGACTCTCTAGAGGATTTTCGAATTACCAATACTAGAGAGGACTATCGCATTCGCCGTGGTGAATGACCTATTGTGTGATTAAATTCTTCTGACGAAGCCATTGTCACATCTTCTGAATCAACCGTTGGGCCTTCTCTCAGTGTAGTAGGCCAAGATCCTTTTTGGTCGGGTGATTTCCGATGAGTCCTTTTCGGTACTCAGTCAACCCCTGTCTACAAAATGAACCCTCCAGTGCCTTCTAAGACATAAACTACACCAGAGACTACCACTTATTGATTTCTTCTCCCTCCCGAGATGGCCCATATCGCGAATACTACGAGCGTCCAAACCGGAATTACTGCAGCTACTCTTGCTCCTATCAATACCCAACGAATACCTGATGTCAACCCAACACTACCACTCGGTTATCATGCATTGAATGCTTTGTTGAATGCTTCTAATCAAACACCTCTACAAACCCCAGCTGGTTCTCCAGGTGGTCCTCCTTTTCCTGGGCATCCTATTCCCGATTTTATCCCGACACTCCCTCTGTTTCCTTCTGGCAATCCTAATCCTAGTGGCACTATCCCCACTGTTGCACCAAACCTGCAGATTCCTGTTGGTGGACAAGATGGTATAGTTCCCTTTCCTTTTCTCGGACACAACACAGTTACTACGCAACCTACGGTTGGCACACAACTTCCGGGTGGAACTATACCTACGATAGGGGGACCAACTTAACCTTTTGGACAAAATATACCTCCTAGATTGGCCCAGTATTGGAATCATCTTCTACAAAACTTTCCTCAAAATGCTGGGGGGAAACAACCCGCCCCTACTATCAGCCAACCATACCCAGGTGTACCTAATCCTATTTGGGTTTAGGGTCAAACTACTCAACCCCAGGTCCCTACTCAAACTCAAGGTTACAATCCTTGGGGATACTATCCTATCTGGCCAACACCAAATCAGCCAGGGTCTTCCCTCTATGGACAGTCTTCTTATGGTCCTACTGGTTTGCCGACTGGGCTTCCACCCCAAATCCATCAGTACCCGCAAGTAAACCGACAGTTACCTTTTCTTGCTACCTTGGATTTTCCAGATTTGTCTAGGATTCTTAATGATCCTATCCGTCACTCTCCCCAATGGCCTTCTATTCCTGCTAAGCTTCCATCGGATATTTCGAAATTCGATGGAAAGGCGGGAGAGGACCCAAATAATCATGTCATGACTTTTCATTTATGGTGTTCATCCAACTCGCTGATGTATGACTCCATTCGTCTACGTCTTTTTCAATGAATCCTTACCGGTTCGGCTGCAAAGTGGTATATTGAATTGCCATGAGGTTTCTTTTCTAATTTGAACACCCTAGCTATGGATTTTCTTACAAATTACCAGCTACCAATCTGTTATGATACTGGGACTGAGATCTTAACTTCCTTTAAACAAACCAAAGGCACTCATATATCAGATCATATCCATGAGTGGCGAAGGAGAAGACGTCTTATTAAACTTGAACTCCCGGATTAGTTATTGGTAGAATGGTTTACGAAATCCTTTGTGAACGAAATTGGTAAAGACATTTCTATGGGTGGTGTTGTTATAGAGGAGCAGGCTATAAGTCGTGCTCAATATCTTGATCTCGTTTATTCGCAAACGGGAACACTTTACGATTTACTACCTGAACTACCTCGTCCTGGTACTTCTAGCACTTCAACTGCTCCAGCTGCCTCACATGCAGCTGATGGTGTGATTGGTACTACTCATGTCCACTCACACTCTGTTTCAACTACAACCTCTAAGTCTACATATTCTAATGTTCAAAATGCTTCGTCTCCTTCCCCTTCCACCGGTAAAAATTCTGAGGTGAACCCTGTTCAATCTACACCGACCGAAAAATAAATCAAAGAAAGGAAGAGGTAAGAATAATAATCAAAATGAGCAAACTAAAACCCCTCCTGTTGAAGATCGGGATAAGCGCAAACCACGGTACCCTTTCCTTATCTGTGGTGATGATCACTACATGAAGGATTGTCCTCGACGTGCCGAGGTTACTAAGTTCCTTCAAGGAACACCAAAACCATCTACGCCGGCAGTCTTGTCCCAACCCTTCCCGTCTCAGCAACAGGCCTCGTTGGTCATTCATGAACAACCCTCTACTTCTACAACATCATATGTTTTGATGTGTACCGGGGATTCTATGAAAAATAATGTTGCACTCACGACTAGAGCCAAAGTGTATACTCCATCTAAGGAGAAGGTTGACGATTTACCTCCTACTCTGGTTCAGCCCTCTCCACCGACTCCGCCTACGAACGGTCCTCTTCATCTCGAATGAACGAGCATTGATAAAGTTCTGCGACCACCCCCGAAAGGTGTCATTAAGAAATCGGCCTTCAATCCTCATGCTCGTGCGGCCCAAAACTATAGCATTGTCGAAGATCTGGCCCAAGCACCTTCAGCGATGTCTGCCCTTGAAGTCCTTCAGTCTTGTCCTGCACAACGAAGGGCTCTGTTGAAAGCTATAGGTGGAATTGATCCTACCAATACGAATTTAATATTCTTTGACTTAAAAGATCATATTCCAAGGTTACCCCCTCAACTTGCGTTTTAGATACAAGTTGTTATCATCGACAAGAATATTTGTCGAACTGTTATCGATGAGGGTGCCTCTACATGTGTAATGTCTTTTTCTTGTTGGAAAGCCATTGGCTCTCCTCCTTTAAATGAATCCCAGAATACTTTGAAAGCCTTCAATGGCTCTGGTTTTAAGCCTTACGGTGTTCTTCCGTCGTTTCCTGTTACTCTAGAAGGTAAGACGGTCCAAGTTGAAGTGGAAGTTTTCGATGATCCCCTGGATTATAATCTTCTACTTGGTTGTAGCTGGATAGATTCTATGCGCGCTGTTGTGTCAACACTTTTTCATGTCGTACGATTTCCTCATCAGGGAAAAGTTGTTACGGTTGATCAACTTGCCTTCTTTAATTGTGATACTCGTACTGGCAACGTGTCGTTTATAGCTAAAACCCCACCGTGTTACGAGAATGTCGGTGTTGGTCTTTTAAAAGAATCTTTGTTAATGGGCACTTTCCCCATACCACCCCCACCCGATATTTCACGTCCGTCAGTTGCTTCTATTAATATGATCTCCGCTGTACCTCATGAGCTTCTTGTGTCTTCTGACCCTTGGATAGTCCCCAATCCAGGATATCATACTCGTTTTGGGGATGTCTTGCCGTTAATTCCGGTTGAGTCTGCTTATCAAGCCATTCAATCGACAACCCTTTCTACACCATCTCTCGATGAATTGTCTCCCGATCCATTCTGTGTCTTCTTTCCTACTGAAGAGATGATCATGTCCGTCATGGAGGACACCCCTTGGGACGATGGACATCATTGCTCCATACTGTTTCTGGAACAACACACTCTCGAGAACTACCAACAGATTTCGACTCCGTCGACCGTTGTTGTCATATCGACCATTCCCGGATCTACACGTGATGTCTTTGCGGAAGGGAACCTCAGTAATATTTCTCCCACGATACCCATTGATATATCAGTTAAACCTAGGATAGTTGAAAATGTTCACATTGGAGCTTCGTGTTCTCTGGATGAAATTGTCACCTATACCTCTTTGTTCAAAGAATTTTGTGACATCTTTACCTGGAGCTACGAAGAGATACCAGGTATCGACCCTGCTATTGTTGTCCATGATATAAGTAATACCCTAGAGATAAAACAGTCCGACAGTGCCTTCATCCGGTCCATCCACGTAAAGCGACCGCTATCAAACTTGAAGTTGAAAAACTTCTCAAAGCCAGTTTTATTTATCCTGTGGCTCTGATAGAATGGGTTTCCAACCCTGTACCGATTTATAATAAAGGTGGTAGTATACGTGTTTGTGTTGATTATCAGGATATTAACAAAGCCTGCCCAAAGGACAACTTTCCAACCCCTTTCGTCGACCAGATCATTGATGATTGTGCCGGAAGTGAAATCTTTTCTCTCATGGATGGTTTCTCCGGTTATAATCAAATTAACAGTGCTCCTGAGGACCAACATAAAATGGATTTTATTTGTCCTTGGGGTACTTTCGCCTATAGAAAACTTCCCTTCAGTCTTAAGAATGCGGGCGTGATGTTCCAACGTGCTATGTCTTATGCGTTTCATGATATAAAACATATCTTTCAACCTTATCTAGATGATTTACCAGCTCATTCTTTACGCCAAGTCGATCACCCTACTCACCTCCGAGAAATTTCCGTTCGTTGTCGATTCTATCGCATTCGTTTGAATCCTCATAAATGCATTTTCTGCATAGAATCTGGCCATCTTCTCGGTTTCATTATTTCACGTCAAGGGATCCGGGTAGATCCTATTAAGGTTGAGGTGATTCTTAATCTACCTCCTCCTTCTTCGCTGCGCCAGTTACAAAGTTTGCAGGGGAAAGAAAACTTTCTTCGTCGTTTCATCCCTAATTACATCGAGATTACTCGTAGTTTTACAAGGCTACTAAAGAAAGGTTCTGAGTTTGTCTAGGATACCATGGCCAACAATGCTTTTGAGGCTTTGAAGTTGTCCCTCACGAAAGATCCACTTCTTTTCCCTCCTGATTATAGTCGTGATTACTTTCTTTATCTTGCTGCCTCCGAGTATACTATTGGCATGGTTCTTGTTCAGGAGGATGATGCACACGATGAACATGTTGTTTATTACTTGAGTCGAAGTCTTACATCCACTGAGATCAAGTACCAACATGTTGAAAAACTGGCTTTGGCTGTTGTTCAAGTAGTTCAACGTTTTCGCCATTATATTCTCTCCAGAAAAACTACAGTGATGTCACATTGCAACCCTATGCAACATATTTTGCAACATCAATTGCTAGGGGGCAAGTACTCCAAGTGGATTGTCATACTCCAGGAGTTTGACTTGGAATTCGATCGTGCCACGTCTAAGAAATCCTTAGATTTTGCTGAGTTAATATGTGATTTTCCCCACTCTGCCACAAAAAATGTAGCAGTAGATTCATTACCTGTTGAATCACTTTTCCTTATCAACACTGACGATATTTGGTATGGAGACATCATTATATATCTCCAAACCCAAACTTTCTGGCCTTCTTTGTCTAGTACTAAACGACGTCGTGTTCGTTATCAAGCTTGTCAGTACATTATTCTTAGAGATATTCTTTTCGTCGAGGAATTGATTCTGTTTTTCGACGTTGTTTGAATTTTGACGAAGCCGAGAAAGCTTTGAATGATTGCCATTCTAGAGCATGTGGTGGTCATATGTCTGGGTATGCTACTGCCCATAAGATAATACGCGCAAGATATTTTTGACCTTCCTTTTTCAATGACTGCATTACTGCCGTTCAAAAGTGCCATGCCTGCCAAACCTACAATCAAAAAATTTGGTCACATCCTGCTCCCCTTCATCCTATGGTCTCAGTTGGTCCTTTTGCAAAATGGGGCATTAATATCATGACATGTCACCCTCACTCGGCCGGGGGGCATGGTTACATCATTGTAGCTGTTGATTACTTTACAAAATGGGCCGAGGCAATGCCAACATTCGATAATACTGGAAAGACTGCAGCGTTGTTTCTTTTTAACCATGTCATAGCTCGTTTCGGTGTTCCTCAAGCTATCATTACTGATCACGGTAGTCATTTTAGTAATTTTATGATGTCTGAAATTACGGAAAAGTTGGGTCTTCGTCATGATAACTCAACACCCTATTATCCGCAAGCTAATGGCCAGGTTGAAGCAATCAACAAAGTTCTTATAACTATGCTTCAATGAATGATAGGAATTCATAAAACCAGCTGGCACACGATGTTGTTTTCAGCATTGTGGGCATATCGGACATCTGTTAAATCAGTTATGGGGTTTATGCCTTTTCGATTAGTCTATGGCGTGGAAGCCATTCTTCCGATAGAATGTGAAATACCTTCTCTGAAGCTAGTTGTCGAACTCTTACCCAATACCTCTACTGAAGAAGAACGTCTGTTGTATTTTATGTGATTAGACGAGACCAGACGTGACGATACTCTAGTAATAGAATCCCAAAAGAAACGTGTTAAGGTGCAGTATGACAAGAATGTCAAGCCTCGTGTTTTCTCTGAAGGTGATCTTGTTCTTCTGTATGAATAGGATAAAGATGTCTTAGGAGCTGGGAAATTCGAACCAATGTGGCATGGTCCTTACATTGTTCGCAGAGTGTTGGAAAAAGGAGCATATGAGCTAGTTGATTATGATGGTATACCTTTGAGTGAACCCAGGAATGGGTTGTACATGAATAAGTACTATGCATAAGTTATTTGTGCACAAGTACTTGTATTTTATGTATCATACTTTGTGTGTGTTACTTTAGTTTTCTTTTGACGTTATCTAGTCTCTTCCCTTATGTGACGTTGTGTTTGATTGCCAGATGTCGGAGTCTTCGCTACCTTATATTGGCTTCGTTGATTGTTCTAGTCGTAGTACTCGGAACTTAGCTTCCACTACATGGGAAATCTATGCCCCAACCAGTGAACTTATATCTTTACGAGGTGTATGTCTTGGCCATGCAACCAACAACATTGTTGAGTATAGCGTTGTTATTGAATTAGTGGTTGATGCTATCTTGCTTGGAATCCATCATTTGGTTGTGCGACTCGACTCGCAGCTTGTGGTACTATAGCTAAGTAATGTCTACTCTATTTGAAGCCCTACTTTATTACGAGTGTATTTGTGAATTCGCCTCTTGGAATGATATTTTGATCACATTGAATATCAACATATTCCTAGATGTCTTAATACATTAACAGATGCATTAGCTAATTATGTATTGGACAGACATTTGAACCATTTATAAATCAAACACATTTAAATTTACACAATATAATGTAAGACGGTAGAAGCCATCTGTATATAATGATCATAAGAGTTTGTTTTTACAAAATGTTTGTCCGAAGACCAAAATATCAAAAATTGAATCTTATAGCTTCTACAAAGTGACGTCACAGATGACGTTCATGGTAACACACTACTTCCCTAGCTACCTTGTGGAGCAGTCGACCCATAGCTGCTGATACCCCTACAGTGTGACGATGATCGCGTCGTGGAACCTCTTCCAGAGTCATATCTGGAATGTCTGTTGTCAGGCCTTCTAAGTTCTGTTCCACCACCTGGTAATCTTCGGCATACTGTAGTAATACTGCTACTGCTTCTCCTTGTCACTGGATAGGAGAGGTGCCAGGAGGTCTATATGGTCCAACATTTGTGTTATCAACAAATATTTTGTGTTAGTCTTCGAATAAATATATAAAACAAAAACATTTAAATATGACAAAAAATTAAAAAAAAAAACATTTAAAAAGAGAAAATTTGTGTACTTCTTACCGAGGTCTCCCCACTGAGATTCCTCAGGTAGTGCTATATCTAGATCTCCTCGGAAATCCAACCTGACATATGCGTAGTCATCGACCATTAGCATCTGGTTTTGCAACCAGTCAAAGAAAATATCGTCATATTTGACGATTGGTTTTGCCACGTGCCGGGCCATTAGTCGACACCATCGCAACATCCACGGATCTCTAGGACCTGGAAAGTCCCACTCAACTTCTAGTTTGAATATGGGGACTCTCTCGAGGAAGAAAGACACTAGTAAATATCCATATCCAAATTTTTTCAGTTCACCCCGCTTGCACTTGGTCAGTTGTCTTTTGATACTGCATAATACTGCATCAGCCCAGTTAAATGCTCGGGGCTCAGTACACTCGATGGAATACTAGAAATATCTCTGTAATGCCATATGGGGAGAGGCACTCCCATCCATATGAGAAATGGTAAAGAGAATAGTCTGGAGAGTCAAGTCAGTTACTGCCCAGATTGCCACTTTCCCTTTCTTTCTTTCGGCCTCGGGCACACAGTATTGATTGCAATATTCACTCATTTTTAACCCGCCTGCTCTGTTGTCGGTCAGACTGACATAAGACCTACGCCTGGATAATCTGGTCAAGAAGTATATGTCCTCTATGTCAATGGCTAATGTGTGAGCTCCTACAATAAAAACTTGCTGGTATGGGTCCCACATACGGACTAGATACTCCAGTAATCAGACTTGGGCTCTCATGCCCGGGATACAGAAGTATTTTAAGAGACCACAATATCTTAATGCAGCTATGGTGGGAGGATGATTCTCGGAATTTGTATTATCCTCCTCATGTTCTCGTTCTCACCACTCAAGCACCATGTTTGTGGCTATTTACCTGCATAAGAAACATATAAAGAGGATTAATGATTTTATTCATGAGATGAATCTTTTTCATTAGCTAAACTTTTAAAAATCAATTGAGTTATGCACTTCTCACAGGTTCCTTATTATGCACAGTGAGAACACCTCGCAGGTGGCTTAAGGCCCACTTGCAAGAA
This sequence comes from Picea engelmannii, assembly GCA_009831015.1. Lineage (NCBI taxonomy): Eukaryota > Viridiplantae > Streptophyta > Pinopsida > Pinales > Pinaceae > Picea > Picea engelmannii. The sequence goes on from ML780746.1 coordinate 552,751, forward strand.
TGAGTCATTCTCGCAGGTCCCGTATGGGCCACCTGGGATAATGCCTCCACGCACATATGGTTCAAAAAATCACTTAAAACAACAATTTTAACCAATGAAATCAAAATTTTAAACCATGAAAAGATCAAGAATGAATAAATTACCAAAATGCTGCTGACAACTCGTCAAATGGTCTATCGTAGCTCCCGAAAATCAATGCCGAATTCAAAGGGTAAAATGAGGGTTTTTGGATCTCTATAGTGAAATTGTGAAATGATATGGTAAAATTGGTTATTTACTCATTTAAATTACATTTTACTATGTCAATTTGGGTTTTTAATGTTTATTTATTGATTAAACCTAATGACTAATATGAAAATGAGTGTTATGACTTGTAGGTGTGAAACATTGATGATTACAAAAAGGATATGGACATATTTTTCTCCGTTATGGTGTGATTTTGATTGTTTTTTATGGTTTTTACATAAAACCTCGAGCGTCTTTTTGTCCGTTCTTGCGCTCGTGAGAACATAAGAACGTGATTGAGCATAGTTTTATCACTTTTTTGGGCTCACCATGGTTATACGAAAAAGGAACCCCCCTGGAGTTTTATTTAAGCTCTTTTCAGACTCTCTAAATAGGAAAAGATTGCCGAGCGACCTTGCTATTTTCACACTCGATAAAGTATTTGAAGTATGCGTCTTTCGAGCGATAGTTTAACCCTTTTTCGGTCTCGTTGGACTACTGTACGAAAAAGGAACTGAGAGAGTCCTTTTTTAAAGTGTTTTTCCAAACTCTATAATCTTGAAAAACCTTCGAGTTTACTATCTCTGGACTCGTTAAACAAACATTGACAGACCTGTGATGGGACCAAACCACTCCTTCTTAGGGTTCGTTAAACATACTCTGAGGGACTCATCTGAAGGATGATATTATATCAACAAGCATATGTGATCCTCTTCAATCTTGCGTAAAAATAAAGAGGTACTTTCCAGAAATGGTTGGGGAAAAGTTGGGAAAGGGATATGTTTCATCTTCGTATTAATTGGCAGTAAGAGTCTCTCTTGAACATGACACCCCCTATTCATCATTTGAAGCCGGTTTGGAAAATCCATTTGTCTCTCTTTCGATTGTTTACAAGGTCGTTTCATGTGTCGTTTTTGAGTCAATGTTGCCAAATCATTGGTCGTGTCGTTCATATGTTCAAGAGAAGTCCATTTGAAACCTATATTGAGTCGACCATCTGCAGTTATCCATTCTCTCCGTGTCGGCCTTCCTTGTGTCTAGTCCAATTGCCACATGCTATGTTTCAACTTTAAAATCTGTTACGCATTTCGTGTCATTGATGGGGGATACATCAAGGCCCTCCTGTGACGATTTTTTTCTGTCGACTTCAACTCATTATCCAGAATCAAAACTTAGAAATTATTTAGTACCTTGGAGCTTGCATGCCTCAATGGAAAGTTTCCTTGCTTTCAACAGTGGGTTTACATCATTGACCCCTTCTTGAAAGATTTTGTTAGATGTTCGACATCAAATCATCTATTCACACTCGATGGATTGTACTGTAGTACCTTGGGAGTCATTGACATCAATGGTGATTTCCCTCGCACTTGTTAACGGTTGCATCAATGACCGGTAATCAAGTGGTTTATGCCATGTTTGAATTCAACACATGTAATCATATGGTTAGATTCGTACTTTGGCGAATGAGGTTGAAGACCCTGGATATCCTCTTTGTAATCCAGGTTGCGATGGAGTATGTATAATTTGCGACACATAGATCCACTGTGTATGTTTCGTGGCTATGTCATCTTGATTAAAAAATTGTCACATAGATCCACAGTGTATTCAGGTGGCTATGCTATATTTTGATAGCATGGATCCACAGTGTATGATTGGTGGCCATGACCTTTGTTTATGATGTCATCAGTCTATGATCTGAGTATGGGAATTCCTACCTCAAAATTGGTATATATGATATTCTGCAGATGCTTGGATGTTTGCAGGTTTCTGATTAGATGTGCTCTTGGTTCTTGACACACACATGCAACTTACAAAGTCTATCGACTGTCACTGGTTCCAATCTCAGACTTTGGGGGGCATTCTGTTATCCATAATTTTGGTCGTCATGATGATGTGATGATGTTGGTGATCTCAGGATTTTCATTAGAACTCTTTCCTGAGAAAAGTTACCTTTGTCTCTTTCCAGAAATCACACTTTTAAAGGATGTTCGTAGGCAGACAATACATTTTCCTGCGAGAATGTATGATTCTTGTAGGCTGCATTAAGACAGAGTGTGAGGGGTTCGCACTGTACCTAACTGCTAGGGTGCGAACATCTTCTAAAGAAGGGAAAAAGATAGATTCTTGAACCTTCTAGAAGGGAATCTTCTAGAAGGATGAGATGGCATTCGAATGGTTATCTAAGTACTGGCTTTCCTGATATCTTGGGATCATTCCTATCCAAGTAACTAATCCCTTCTCTCTTATAAATTGAGGGGAATGCTCATGGAAAAGGTTAAGGAGCAAACTAGCAAGAGATTTATTGGAGAATTAGTGGAATATTGTATGAAGGACTGATGCTACAATAGCTAGAGACACCAACGAGATTATCAAAAGTGGTTGATCTTGTTCATGCATGAGCAAGTGTGTGTGTCAGAGCTAGGAGCCATCGAAATGAGACTTACAACATCAAGGCTTAGGTTGTAATTCTTTCTTTCTATCAATTTAATACAGTAATATGTCTCTTTCCCATAAAGCTAATGTCACTTTATTGCATAACTCCTTGATCATATGCATAGATTAACTATTGAATATATTAAGTCGTTTTCACTTCAATTGGTTTGAGCTGTCCTGATCTTGACAACACAAGAGCATTGGAGCGAAGCTTGGAACAAAAGAGACCCAAAGAAGCGATCATCAAGTATGTTCATGATTCTTGCCTCCTAGTTCATTCAATAGTCTAAATCTAGAGAAAGAGTATTATTCTATCCTGTTTTGTTCTAGATCCAGGTGGATCTAGGGAGATCGGTTTGTGTCCGCACTTACGGATTAATCCTGAAACATGGGTTTTCTTCCATAACTTCAACACTAGAAGTTGCAACAGATTTTTAATCCGCCTTAACTCAACGCCAGAATTTACATTTTTCAGGTATGCTTGAACCACTGCCAGAATTACCCTTTGAGGCACATTTTGGAAATTGCAAGAAGAGAAGAAGTTTCCACTATGGCTTTAGATTGATACTGGTCTAAGATATCCAGTAAATTAAGTTTTATAGTAGATAAGTAGGCATGGAAAAACCTAAAAGTCCCTGGGAGTTAAGTAGAGGTTGGGTATGCCTAGATAGGGTTAACTGCAATACAGAGGGAAGTAGGTAGTACGAGAACTGCAAGTTAGAAAAAAAATGGAAGCTCTAAAAACTATTGTAATTTGAATGTGTTTATAGCCATTTTGGCAGTTGTGAATATAATAGAGGGAGATTTGATCCAATTGTATGGTGTGTGAATAATTTTTTTCAATTTCCTGGCATTTCTATTTTTATGAGCAAGTGAATGAATCTCCATAGGAGAGGATGGAACTCTAAATGTTAAGTTTTCAATTACAATTGTTTCTCTTCATTTGAAACTCTGCAAGGTGTGCATTGAGCCAGAGGAGAACACCAGGAGATCGGGAGGAATTTCTCTGTAAGAAATCCCTTGTATCTAAGCTATCAAGATCCCTTAGACGCAAGGAGTGCACGGGAAATCAAGGTTTGTACAAGACGAATCGCAAGAGGAAAAACATGTCAATAAGTGTTAGTGAGATCCAAGAATCCCAAAATATCAGGAAAGGTGAAGGTTGAAACCTTCAAAGACTTAGAAAATCTTATAAGTCTAAAAGAACAAAGTTCCGGAGAGTCGGCACCAAGATACTTGGCGAGGGTTAGTCAAGGACTTGGACAGATGGTGGAGAGCCTTCAAGGAGGAAATTTTGATATCCGTAAGTCATTGGATCAAGTCAAGCCATGTGGAGGATAATAATGAGAGTCATTCAACTCTCAAAGCTCAAGAGGGATAAGAGTCATTGATCTAAGACATATATGGACCGTTGGCCCATTTCGTGAAATTGGGTATCGTGAGTTGGGAGGACAGAGGTCCTTGATTTCTAAACCCCTGAAATGTGAAATCACGATTCGCGAGGATAAGATGTGTACTTCTAGATCTTAAGGGGATGAGAGTCATTGATTTCCTTCCTAAAATCGAGAATCGAGAAGTAGAGAGGGAGAGTAGAGGAGGCTGTAATCCAAAATCCTGATATGTGAAATCTCAAGGCGCTCATATGTGGGCCCCAAGTTTCAGAGAATGGTGACATATGTGGGGGAGATAAGGATCGTTATCCCTTTTCGAGGTTTTGATACTTGGAGGAGCAAGCACCTTGCAACGCAAAGTCCTGACATCGCGAATTGCGACGCATTTGGTGATAAAGCTTGTGGTCACAAGTGTGTGGTCACACAAGCAGAGAA
>ML780746.1:557311-569985 GCA_009831015.1 Picea engelmannii
GGCTAAGCCTATGGTCATGCCTACGATCATGTGGAGTGGAGGCTCATGCCTAGTGTTGGTTTGCGTGGGAAAAACATCAACAAGGACCTGTGGATTTTGTGTTAAGGGTTCCACTTTGGAACCAGGAGAGCCATTTCATCTCCTGAGTCAAAGATCGTGACCGGGAGGTCACACAACTCTTAGAAGATATAGGGGGTCTGCATCATATTAGTACATTAATAATACATTATTACAATACTAATAAATTAAATATATTAATAATTAAAAAAGTATTAAAACATTAATAATACATTATTATATCAATGTAATGTATAAATTAAAGCATAACTTAACATATTATTTTATTTTATTTTCGTTAGATTGTCCAGGACCTGTTGGACTAACCTGTGGCTAAGAAGCCATGACTCAGGGGCATCTAAGCCATCAAAATCACTTGAGGATCCTACCCAACTTGAGCCACACCAACCCTTAACATGGCTGTATTTTTTGTCCCCACAAGTTTCAAACCGGTCACTTTAACATTAGGGAGTGACTTAACAACGCACTTTGTCACCGACTGTCCTACACCTCGGGGATTAACATATTAAATTATTAATACCTTCATAAATACATTATTAAAATAGTTATACATTAATAATTTATATTATTAAACTATTAATACATTTATTGACAATTATCATTTAATACATTAAATGCATTGATAAAGATATTATTAATACATTATTAATTAATACATTTATAAAGTATTACTAGACAAATTAAATAACACATTTTTAATAATATATTTATTAATATTATTAATAAATTTAAGCATTAATAAAGTATTAATATAGTAATAAAGTAATACATTAACAAAGTAGTAATACATTTATTTTAATGATGTTAGTACTACATTAAAGTATTAATACATTACTAATACACTATTGCATTAATGAAATGTATAAATAAAAGTATTAATACATTAATGTATAATGTAACATAATAAATTATTAACACTTTACTAGAGTAATAATACATTAATAAATACATTTTTAAAGTAGTAATACATTAACAATACATTATTAAAACATTAGTATATTAATTGACAAGGTTTATGTTAAGTATGGTTGACAATGACCATGGTTTCTTATGGTTGACCATGACCATGGTTAATTGTGGTTGACCTTGGATTACCCTAAAGATGGTTGATTATGGTTGATCGTGACCATGGTTAATGTGTGTAGACATTCACTATGATTGACCTTCATTATGCATAAACTTAACTATTGTTGACCTTGGTTGACCATTACCATGGTTGATATGGGTTGACCATGGTTAACAATGGTTAAGCATGTTTGAAATTTGTTATCCATATATGACCATGGCTAACCATGAACATGGATGGCATTCATCATGTTTGAGATTAACTATGACTAAGGTTGACCATTACATTAACTATTGTTGACTATTGTTTACCATGATGAAGAGTATGGTTTAATATAGTTGATGTTGCTTGTCATTGTCTATGGTTTTCCATGGTTGATTATGGTTAAACATGGTTGAGCTTGACGTGGAACAAAGTTTAGTATGGTTTTTCATGGTTGACCTTCAACATTGCTGACTAAGTTTGACCGTGGCCATGGTTGACTGTGGGTGACCATGCCCATGGGTGGCCTTCAAAGACCATGTGGCATTGATTATGATGGACCATGTTGATTATGTTTAACCATGGTTTACTACAACACTATCGCATTGGTATGCTAATCAAGTTTTGTTCGTCAAATTGCGACATCAGGTTTTGTTTGTCACATGACATCATAAGGTTATGGTTATCACATTGCGACGTATGGTTTTTGTTGGGCACGATGTTTCATTCAAATAGGTTTCTCAAAGTATAATAGTGGGTTATATTCGTCCTATAGTGACATCAAGAAATGGGCATCTTGCTGGAATGTCAGGATATGTTTGTCACATTACGACATTGCATTGTGTAAATCATATTACGACAATAGTTTATGTTCATTAGACAATGTCATTTGGAAATTTTCCTCACATTGTGATGACAAGATATTTGGGTCACATTATGATGTTGAATTTATGGTAATCACATTTCCACAACAAGGCTATGTTCATCACATTGAAACAATATGGCTATGTTGTTGACATTACGAATAGGGGGATATGTTCGTCACATTGCCATCACGGGGATATGTTTGACACATCGCGACATTGATATGTTTTTCATATTATGACACTACTATGTTTGTCACATTGAAAAATTACTATGTTCATCAATTTGCGACGACAATGCCATGTTAGTAACAATTTGTTTACTATGAAATTATCACATTGCAATGTTGATAAGGTTTTGTTTGTCACACAAAATCATAGGGTTATGGTCATCACATTGCGGCGTAGTGTTTTTGTTTGATACATTGTTTCATTTGAATAGGTTTTTCACAGTCTAACAATGGGTTATTTTCATCACATAGCAACATTTAGAAATGGTCATCTCGTTGGAATGCTGGGCTATGTTTTTCAAATTATGACATTGGGTTGTACACATCACATTGCGAAAATAGTTTATCTTCATTAAATAATGTCATTTGGAAATGTTTCTCACATTAATAATACATTATGAAAGTAATAGTAAATTATTAAGTAATATATTAATAATACATCATTAGAGTAATAATACATTATTACAAGACCAAAGGGGTTGGAGCTAATGGTGGAATGCAAGGATTTTTCACTATTGGGAAAGGTTCAATTCATGTGAGGGATTTACCTGCAGTCATGGGGGCACCTTGAGGTAGTAGTTGAATTTGTGGTTGCACCGAGAGATACTATGTTGAATTGTATCATGACCCATGCACACATAAGTGGATCAAATACCACCCCCATGTCCTTCAAATTTTAAGTCCCCATGGTGTAACGAAGTCATGAGGGAGTTCGTTGTTAAGGAACTTCGTAAGTGAAGTCACAATTTATAAACCTTTGGGGATACCTCAATTCCAACATGTTAAGAAATAGTGCAGTTGAGGTCAGGTGAGATCCCCGCATGATTTTGATGAATTAGATGCCCCTGGGTTGTGGTATCAAAACCAAAAGCCAATCCATTGGGTCCATAAAAGATAGCCTCAAAATTCAGATTTGATTAGCCATAGAAAATGTTTACACTTCACTAGTCAATATTGTGTGGATGAAATGGGACTGGAAAACAAAAGAACAACACCCATGTACTTTAATAGTGATAAGACGAGGTACAATGAAAAGAGGAAATTCAATCACATTCCTCTTTCTTATATTATCAAGATCATCTTAATGGGGACCTAGAAACGACATTATAGGCATGTTTCTTCTTATTATTTTTGAATTTTGAACATTCGAGTGGATCCAATCCCTAACAAAATTTATTGAAGGGTCCATCATTTGGGAATATTTAGTATCTTTCATTTAGTTTCCAAGAAGTTTAGTTTGTTGGATAGTTAGCATTCAGATAAGGATGTTGACTTTACCATGTCTAGATAACTAAAATGCAATTGAATTATAAAATCATTTAGATATACAGCTGAATTATAAATTTTTTTACGGAGTCTAATGTGAATATTCTATTTTCAAACTCCAGTTGAAATTAATTTTTGTTTGATGGCTTATAATGAATTTTTCATAGGCCCGACAAACCTTCTATTGAGTGGCAGAAAGAAACCAATGTTTTGAGTGGGGCACCAATGTATTTCATTCAGCAAGGCCACTACAACTTGCTTGACCTGGTCTAAGCCTCCACCTTCTTTCATTAGTTACTTAATTTATATTTGTGTTTTCTTATATTTATCTCATACAACAGTAAAGAGAAGCATACCAAACATAATGTAATTGAAACATGTATGTGGATGACCAAACCTACCTAATATCCAAGTCTTTTTATAATCAAGAATAACAGTGTGCCAATACAAGATAGTGTGACACACAAATAAGGTTATATAAAGGAGATTTCCTTCTATTACAAAGAAACTATGTGAAAACTATACAACTCTACTTCAGATATCTTCCCTTGCGAGCTCTTTCTTCGAATTTCCTTAGTCAGAAACCTAAACTAATCTCTCCTTCATGCTTCATCCTTTTGAACCTACAATTCCTTTCCTTAATTCACCTTTTGTCGGTTCAGACTTTCCTTTACAATCTAACTTCTTGGATCTTTACTTCTTCCGTGAATACCAAATGGATTCCTACTTTGGTTATATAGGTGCACTACCTTGCCAAAAGATACATTAGTTGACTATGAAGTGATAAAACTCTTAGCTTCATCCACTCTTTGGTCTGGGACGACTTCTTCCAAAGGGTGAGCTTCTATTGGGTGAGTATGCCAACTTAGCCTAGAGCACTCTTCCTTTCTTATCCAGACTCGACACCTTCCTTACTTTGGCACCCAACTCAAGATCAAGCCCACTTTTTGGTCCTATCTTGTCTATAATTCAATGCATTTTTTCTTCATTTGGTCAATTCCCCTTAGTGTGGCGAGCTCCCAAGGCATCTAATATAGCCACTCATGTTTTCCTTCCTTTTCTCATATCCCCTTGGCACGAAGAGCGCCCAAAGCATCTGAGATAAATAGTCACATTTTCTTTTCTTTGGTAGGTCGGGTTGCCTCTTAAACCATTTCATATTTTTGGTGGGGCACCCATTGTCTCCATGGAGGGATGTCATATCATCGAATTATTCAAAAAATAATTATTTTAAAGTTGTTATTCGAAAAATAAATTCCCATTAAAATAATTGATTTTTGAATAATTCTAGGATATCATATATAATGTTGGAGAACATATTGAAAAACCATGTTAAAAATAGTTGAATACGACTCCATGAGTGGGGAACAGGTTTGAGTTAAGTCAGAGATGATTTTTACAAGTGTTAGAAGTTGAGTTATGTTACTAGTAGCCCCTAAAAATGAGGGATTTGTAAATTTGCAAAATTTCCAAGGAGGGAAAGGAATGGAAAGTCCTAGGCATGATATAAATACAACATATGTGGGAGGCAGGACACTTCCTAGTATGTTGGGGAAAAAAATGTTGTTCCATTTTTCTTTCCAGTTGTTCATATATGTATCTTAACTGAGTATTTTCATTTTTTCTAAGTGTTATATGGATGTTGTTATATATATATTAATATATGTAGGTGTGCCTCATGGACATAATAGTTTTATTGATTTTCCTACTACTTGACTTACCAATTAATGTTTCTAGTGGGATTTGAGTTGAATTGGTTACCATATATGTATGTTGTTGGAAGATTGGTTGTTGTCATTGATGTCAACCCTAGTCATGGGTTTTGGAGCACAAGATTGATGAAGGTATTTGGACATGAAGGAAAATGCACATGCAGATACAAAACCCATCGATGGATACTATACATCATGTCATTTTCGGTGGTATGTGGCATGTCACGTGGATCCTCATGGTTGAGGAGAAATGAATTTTTGAAGATGACAAAGTGAATTGAAGAAGGAAGTACATGTAGGCCCTGGAGATAATTAAAGAAAATAATTACAAAATAAGAAAGTGTCAGGTCAACCCTAATGATAAAAGGAAGTGACATAAATGGTATAAATAAACATCATTATACATCCATTTGATACAAGTCGAATTTCAGAGAAAATAAGAAGAAAAGAAGGCCAGATTTCAATGGAGGATGAAGTCTTTTGGTGATGTGTTCTAAGGTATGCTATTTTCAGGTCATCTTACCATTTTTTATATAACGTTTTTTCTAAAACAATTCATATGGTGAAATCGCTATGGTATTGAGAAGACATATCAAGGTACCTCTAGTAAAAATTTCAGCTCTTGATTCTCTATAATTATGGAGATACACTCTGTGGAAGATAGGGTTTCTGACCAATCTTGAAGCTCGTCAATAAATAGGTATTTCGGGTAAAACAATCATAACTTCTTCATAGAGAATCCAAATGAAGTGGGACAAATTTCATTGGAAATCATACGGACTTTAGTTTCTTGTGTGCGAGTTTCAAAATCATATGTGAATTATTGAGTGCGGTGCATTCTGTGCAAGTTCACTCTCCTGAATAGACCAGAATTGAATAAAGTCTACCATTCTTTCTATAAACTCTTTTTGGGGAGGATTCAAGGAGTGAAAATTGGAGGAGTTTCAGAGAATACATTGATTAATATTATCTACAGGATCAGAGTACTCCAAGAATTAAAGAATTGCAAAAATTGAAGAAGTCTAAGGAAGCATTATCAGGTTCTATGTGATGATTGGTTGATGGTGATGATTTAATGTAAAGTTTTATTATCTCTCATATATTCTTAGGTGGAATGAAGGGGAAAGTATGGAGAGTTCAAATATCTATTGATATTGGAGGATTTTATCTTCCTCTTGGAGGTTTATCCCTCCCTTTACATTTGGATGTTGTAGCTACCTTTGGAAGTCATTACTTCCCTTGAACAATAACTATTGATTATTTCTCATATATTGTGCATGGTGTATTATGGTGTATTGGTGTAACTCTTATACTATTGTTCATTTCTCATTGGATATAGCTGAATAGTTTAAGTATAAGTTGAAAAAGGTTTTAAATTGTACTTGATACTGATTCAACCCCCTCTAAGTATCGACAATTGGTATCAAAGTAGGCTATCTTCAGAATAGTTTAACCACTGGAAGGAAAATCCTGAGTAGAGATGGATGACCATGAGAACATTTCAAATGGGATTCAAAAATTTGATGGAAGAAATTATGCATACTGGAGTGATAGAGTGAAAACATACCTAATGTCTTTGGGAGTAGACATTTGTTACTGAGTTGTTAATGGCTATGTAATCCCAAATAATGCTCCAGCCGATCCAAATGAGAAGAAGCTTATGAGTTGTAATTCAAAATCCAGACATGTTATTCTAGCAGCATTGGCACCAACCATTGCTAGAAAAGTGATGGGATGCAACACTGCTAAAGAGGTATGGGACAAACTCAAGAATATCTACAAAGGTGATCCAAAAGTTAAGCAGGTCAAGCTTCAACGACATGGATCAGAATTTGAAAATTTGAAGATGAATGAAAAGGAAGATATTGCAACCTATCTTCTTAGAGTTGATGAAGTTGTTAATTCTATCAAAGGATTAGGTGAAGAGATCGATGAATCATTGGTTGTACACAAACTATTGTGATCACTTCTCTTGAAGTATGATGCTAAGGTCTCTGCCATTGAAGAAACTAGGGACTTGACCAAAATGACAACGGGTGAATTACATGGGACTCTTATGGCACATGAAATGAGAATAGGTACAAAAAGTGACCAGACAAACAATGAAGAAGCCTTTAAATCCATAAAGAAGACAAAAGACAAGGGTAACAACCTTGATGAAGAAATAACAAATTTTGTAAGAAGGTTCCAGAAAGGAAGTGGAATATACAAAGGTAAGTCTCCTCTCAAATTTTTTAATTGTGGTAGAATAGGACATATTATTGAAAATTGTTACTATAAAAAGAGAAGTCTCAGCAATAAAAAGAGTTTCTACTCCAAGGATGATGACATCTACTCATATGAGAGTGATGAAGAATATAATGATGGAGGAGAAGTCCTCTTCATAACCCAAGAAACCCAGGATGATGATCATAAGAATTGTAAAGAAGAAGAAATAATTTGTGAATAAGATTCAGATGAAGAAACCAACCTTGATTCCTTTTGGGGATACAAAGACAATGCAGAGAGTGAACAAGAAGATGAGAATCTTGAAAAGTTGAAGCATGTTGAAACTGAAAATAACAAGCTTAGAAACACAAACATAATACTAAAAGGTGAATTGAGTAGTTGTGAAGAAGAGAATTACAAGCTTGAAAAGACCATTAATAGCTTGAAGGAACAATTAGAAGATTATGAGAAATTGAAAGAAGAATTGGATCACACAAAAGGGGAGCTACTATTGACAACAAAAAGTTGAAGAAGTTCGAAAAAAGCACTGAAAAATTAGATGAGATCCTTAGCAGTCAAAGATCTCCAAATGAAAATACATGACTAGGATACAATGACAGTTTGAAGACAACAAAACAAGAGAAGGAAGTTGAAAATGATGAAACCAACAGTCCATAACAAGTTGAAGAAAAAGATAGAAAACTAGAATTCAGAAGGAATGAGACATCAAGAAGATCCTCTCCCATCATGTATGAAAGAAATCATTATGAAGGAAACTATAGAAGAATAGATCGTGAACCCAGATGGAACACACCACAAAGAATATCACTTATGCCCAGGTATCAAAATTTATTATTGGACATTGTTATACTTGTGGAAATTTTGGACACAAGGCAATCAATTGTAGAATCAATGAAAGGAATAACTATGCAAGCTACATGACTGGTGAAAATAGTAGATATGAAAATATTTGTAGACCTTTCAATAGAAATTATAATCTATTTGACCCATTAATGGATCAAAATATTGTATGTTACAAGTGCAATAATCTTGGTCACAAAGCACGGGATTGCAGAGAGATGAAGGAAGATAATCATATGCCAAATGTCTACATACCAACTACAACATGGAAAAGGAAAGAAATTCCACACAATGAAAATTGTTGAATAGAATTAGTCGCTAAAGAATGAAAAGAAGAAGATGAATGGTTCATAGACAATGGGTGATCATCTCATATGACTGGATATCAAAGAAAATTTGTCATCTTGAAGAAAAAGGGTGGAAATGTTGCATTTGGAGATGACTCATCTACCAAAATACTTGGAAAAGGAACTGTAAATCTTGGAAGTGAAAATTTAAAAGAAGCAAAATTCCTATTGGTTGAATATTTGAAGCATAATATCCTTAGTGTTAGCAAAATATGTGATCAAGGATACACTCTTACGTTTGACTCCCGAAAATGTAAAATTCAAGAAAATAACTTAGGAAGATTGGTTGCAACTGCAACAAGAAGACCGAACAACATATACATCCTAGACATGAATAAGAGAGAGAATACATAAGGCACACAAAAGGATTCAAAGGAAGAAAAAGTCCCAAAGACCAAAAATAAGGATGAAATATTATTGAGTGCCACATGTTTAGGAGGAGTAGCCCCAAAGAAGAAGGTTACCTTTTGCCATTAAACTCAGGGGAAGAAGCCATACCCTTTTCCATTGATGTCAAAGGGGGAGATAAATTGAGATCATGATGATAGGGGGAGCATGAGTGTTTCCATCAATGACAAAGGGGAATATTGTTGGAAGATTGGTTGTTGTCATTGATGTCAACTCTAGTCATGGGTTTTCGACCGCAAGATTGATGAAGGTATTTAGACATGAAGGAAAATGCACATGCATATACAACACCCATGGATGGATAGTATACATCATGTTGTTTCCGGTGGTATGTGGAACGTCACTTGGATCCTCATGGTTGAGGAGAAATGAATTTCTGAAGATGACAAAGTGAATTGAAGAAGGAAGTACATGTAGGCCCTGAAGATAATTAAAGAAAAGAATTATAAAATAAGAAAGTGTCAGGTCGGACCTAATGTTAAAAGGAAGTGACATAATGGTATAAATAAACATCATTATACATTCATTTGATACAAGTCGAATTTCTGAGGAAATAAGAAGAAAATAAGGTTGCATTTCAAGGGAGGATGAAGACTTTTGGTGATGTGTTCTAAGGTATGTTATTTTCAGGTCATCTTACCCTTTGTGCTATAACATTTTTTCTAGAACAATTCAGATCATGAAATCGCTATGGTATTGAGAAGTCATATCAAGGTACCTCTGGTAAAATTTCATCTCTTGATTCAATATAATTATGGAGATACACTCTGTGGAAGATAAGGTTTGTGACCAGTCCTGAAGCTAGTCAATAAACAAGTGTTCCGGGTAAAACAGTCATAACCTATTCATCTATAATCCAAATGAAGTGGGACAAATTTCATTAGAAAGAGTAAGTACCTTAGTTTATTTTGTGCAAGTTTCAGAATCATATGTTAATTATTGATCGGGGGGCATTTTGTGCAAGTTCACTCTCTTCAATAGACCAGAATTGAATAAAGTCTACCATTCTTTCTATAACCTCTTTTTGGGGAGGATTCAAGGAGAGAAAATTGGAGGAGTTTTAGAGAATACATTGAGTAATATTATCTACAGGATCAGAGTACTCCAAGAATTGAAGAATTGCAGAAATTGAAGAAGTCTCGGGAAGCATTATCAGGTTCTATGTGATGATTGGTTGATGGTGATGATTTAATGTAAAGTTTTATTATCTCTCATATATTCTTGGGTGGAAGGAAGGGGCAATGATGGAGAGTTCAAAACTCTCTTGATATTGGAGGATTGTATCTTCCTCTTGGAGGTTTATCCCTCCCTTTACATTTGGAAGTTGTAGCTACCTTTGGAAGTCATTACTTCCCTTGAACAATAACTATTTATTATTTCTCATATATTGTGCATGGTGTAATGTGGTGTATTGGTGTAACTCTTATACTATTGTCCATTTCTCATTGGATATAGTTGAATGGTTTAAGTATAAGTTGAAAAAGGTTTTAAATTGTACTTGATACTGATTCACCCCCCTCTCAGTATCAACATATGTAGGCTACATAACTGATTTACATATACTAAATAATCACTTTATGGATATTTTTCTCACACGAAACAAACTACTTAAAAAAAATAAAAAAGTGAAATTAAAGAAAATAGATTGTATCGAAGCAATAGTAAGTAAACTGTGTAGTTTTACTTCTACCTACATGTTATCTCTCGAATGAGTGGAGTGTGGAAAACTCATGTGGTCATAATTGATTATCAAAGTAGATGAATTAAAAGTCCCAAATATATACATATATATTAACAAAAAGGTTATATGTACATTAAATCTCAGAATTCTTGTTTAGTCGATAGTGTAACATCCCGCTTTAGCGCACTAAGAAAACTTATTATTTAGGACACTTGCTCGCAAGTGATCTGGACTTTTCTGATGTTAAACTATTTATCCTTGTTTATGATGCGTTATGATAGATGACATGATGCTTTTACTACTTTGATGTAGACAGGTGCTGCTGACTCAATTTCATTGAGTGTGAAGGGTTTCGGACCTTGAGGATGCAGAGGCATCGGTGGAACCCCCTTGGACTCCAGATTGAGTCAGGGAGTGTGCTATTTGGGTTGATTTATTTACTGTGATATTTATTTGATCTGATGATATGATTTTGACATGTTTTGACACGATTGTTGATGATGCAGGATGACGATAGCTTGCCGACCAGACTCACATATGGAGTAAAGGGGCCACAGACGATTCCAGCGAGGTTGAGGGAGAGGGGTGGACAACAGCCCTGCCACCGCCTACTAGCACTCCTGTCGTGGCTTGAAATGTAGGTTAACGATTACCTAGTTTGAGAGGATCCACGATGTCGTGAGGGCAGACTGCGACAGTCGCTCACGGTGATTCTAAGGGGTGCACAATAAGGTGGGGTCCTTATTCCTTCGATCCCTTAGTCTCCCACAAGTTCACCTGGCGGAGTGTTGACTCCATGGGTTATAGATGTCTACCAATCAGTCTAGTTGGTGAGTGGCACCCTTGGAGCACGTGGTGCATCCTGAAGGGCACGTCACACAAAAGAAACACAAGAAGAGAGTGGAACCCTTGGAGCATGCGGTGCATCCTGAAGGGCACATCGTGCAAAGGAAATGAACGAGGCGAGTGGCACCCTTGGAGCACGTGGTCCGTCCTGAATGGCACGTCGCATGGATGTTGATGAAGGAAACAAACCTAAATATCCCTAAGATAATAATGCCTTAAGAAATCCTTGAACAACTTCCCTAACCCCGTGTCGGCCAGTTCAGAGTCTAAGTGCTAAGTCTAAAACTTTTAGGGTAACATTTTAGTCTAACCTTAAGAGCAGACCTTGGAATAAAAATAACAAATTAAACAAAAACCTAAGTAATATTTGGGTCTTCATAAAATTCTTGGGGCGATGACGAGGGTAAGATTTAAAGTAAATCTAATAGTTTTAAAATTTTACAACGAAGAAATTAATTCCTAACTTGTGGAAGAATGACATCACCTATGTAATATAACATAAAGAAAATTCCCCCCAAAAAAACTAAGAGCGTATTTATATTTCATTACTTCCTCTTTATATGCATATGTGAGAATGACATCACCTATGTAATATAACATAAAGAAAATTCCAAAAAAAAAAAACTAAGACCATTATCCTCTCATTATCCCTGTCTACATTACTAAACTATCATCCATAACCTTAATCTTCCAGTATCCATTTCCCATTTACATGTCCATTTCACATTATTAAATCACTATCCATCCCTTTAATTTCTCATTATTCCTCTTTTATGTTATACATCTACATTTCCCATATACATGTTGTCATCACTTTAATCTTTCATTATCCTATATATATATTAATGATAAATTGTAATGAGGGATGATGATAAATTAAAATGATGAATAACATGCATGTAAATAGGAAAAATAAAATAATATATATATATTATAAACAAATTGTCGCGTATTCCATAATCTCTAATTTATTGAATAAAGAAAATTTAATAATGGATTCTCTTTATGTTAATTTATTAGTCCCTACCACATCTACCATTAATAAAAAGTTACGAATATAAAAATAAAATGGATATATTAAATGGCGCATTTACCTTTTTGGTTTTAAAGAAGGGATAAATATATA
>ML780746.1:578883-642710 GCA_009831015.1 Picea engelmannii
AATGATGAATAACATGCATGTAAATAGGAAAAATAAAATAATATATATATATTATAAACAAATTGTCATGTATTCCATAATCTCTAATTTATAGAATAAAGAAAATTTAATAATGGATTCTCATTACGTTAATTTATTAGTCCCTACCACATCTACCATTAATAAAAAGTTATGAATATAAAAATAAAATGGATATATTAAATGGCACATTTAACTTTTTGGTTTTAAAGAAGGGATAAAAAAAAAATATAGGGAAACTAAGTAAAAAGGGAAACATAGACAATTAATAAGTTAAAGAAATTAATTGTGGAAAAAGGTGGGCGGGATGAGTGACACTTGTAAGATAGAGAAATTTTGAGGGTTTTTCAGTAAAACTTAAATTAAAAATGATTTAGGGTTTGAGACTCCATAAAAAGAAAGGGGGAAGGGGGAAAGGGGAGGAAGGAGCTATGAGGTATTGTTATGCTGCTGAAATGGGAAACTGGACTGATTGCTTGTGAGGAGTTGGGAATTTCTCAGCTTGTAATAGAGTGGTAGCTCAGCCGTGGAGGTGCGCTGGGAATATAGGTATACCATTTGGACAGTGTGTCGCCCCTTTGCGGCTCGGGGGGCTAAGGGGGAAGAAGAGTACCCCTAGCGTTTGGCTGGAAGGTACCGGTGTAGTCTCTACGGTCGACGAGCAGGAGCAGCACAGACCAGGAGTGACACAGAGTGCAGAAGACATCGCGGAGGGCTATAAGGAAACGGTATGATTTTAATTTGCTAATATAGAATGCAAAAGGGTTTTATGATATAGTATCTGCTGTAAAAACATTTTGGGCATTTTTATTGCCGGGGCATTTTTACATTTCCCTGGGCACTTTTTTTATTGTCGTGGGTGTATTTACCTCTGTGTGGGTGTGTTTACTTCTGTATGGGCATGCTTTCTTCTGTGTGGGCGATTTTTCATTGCCATGGAAGTTTTGCAATTTTCCGTGGGTGTATTTACCTCTGTGTGGACGTGTTTATTTCTGTATGGGAGTGCTTTCTTCTGTGTGGGCAAATTTCATTTCCATGGACGTTTTGCAATTTTCCGTGGGTGTATTTACCTCTGTGTGGGTGTGTTTACTTCTATATGGGCGTGCTTGCTTCTATGTGGTAGATTTTGCATTGCCATGGATGTTTTGCAATTTGTTGTGGGTGTATTTACCTCGGTGTGGGCGTGTTTACTTCTGTATGGGCGTGCTTGCTTCTGTGTGGGCGATTTTTCATTTCCATGGACATTTTTCAATTTGTCGTGGGTGTATTTACCTCGGTCTGGGCGTGTTTACTTCTGTATGGGCATGCTTGCTTCTGTGTGGGTATTTTTGCATTGCCATGGACTTTTTGCATTTGTTGGGGGTGTATTTCCTTGATTGTGGGCGTCCCAATTGAGACTGGGGCACTTTATTTAACTGTTGGCTGTCGTTTCCATTGATGCAAATATAGTTAGGGTTTGAAGTTAGCTTATCTGTATGTGTTAATTCGAATACAAGTTTGAGAGCTAATTACAGCTTCATAGATAAGGTATGTGATCGTTTTGCTAGTGTAGAGCAGAGTATAGTTCAATAATAATTTGTCTTTGATTAAATGTGTTAATTTGGCTATGGTTGAGCATACTTTTTCCCTCCATTTCACTTCGCCCTTATCCTCTAGATTCCATTTGAGCACAGAGTTGGCCAGGTCTGTTTGAAGAAGTATTTTTTTTCGTTGAATGCCCATAAAAATTTGCATGACTAACAACTTGTAAAGCTGATTACCCATCAACTTCTACAAGTCTGGTTCAACAAGAGACTCAATGCATTGGTTGTACATTTTCTCCATAAAATACACAGTAGAGGGGAAACTTTCTTTCTTATATGTCTAGAATACTATCTCCATGCATTTCATAACATTTATGGGTTATTATTTTGAACCATTCCTATGCGAGGAGGTAAAAAGGGAACCCTCTGTTCGCTAGATTCTAGACCCTGTATCCTTCGTTTTTGCTGATTAAAGAGTACCCTGTAAGAGGAACCTTCTCTCCACTAGAATTTGTATGAAAGTTATTTCCCTGAATAACCCTCTCTGCCCTCTAGACATTGGTCTAAACTATTGCTTTCCGTGTGCGTTGTTCATGGAATAGTTCAAATCTTTTAATGAAAACTCTTGCTTTCAATCTACGTTTACTTATGGGTTTTAATGAAAATAGTTTAATCCTTAAGCATTTAATCTATTCAATAACGGTTATGCATTGAATGAAAGTGAAGGTTATGATTTCAATGCGTTAATGAACCTTCAATGGAAGTGGTGTTAAATGAAATTTATGCCTTCAATGAAATCATTGTATGAGTTAACTCAATCTATTATTATATGTATATATATATATATATATATATTTAAGACAAATTTATGTTCCAATTTGGATAAAAGTTATGAGTTCAATAAAAGTTAAATGCTTCAAAAGATTATGTAAACCTTGTGTTTTTGATATATTTATTGATTGCAGCATGTAATGGTGATGCTTTTACAATATGAAAAAAGGGAGGATTATGGTTATTTCCTTTACAAAGTTATTATAGTAAGAAAAAGAAGAAAAAGAAAAATAAAAAAAAAATAAAAGAAATGGTTAGTTCACTGCAGGGCTATTTAAATTATTCTCTTTACATCATGTAAGGGTAAGGTCTTGAAGCTACATACAATAAATTATTACGATCTATTGAGGGGAAGGTGAAATCAATTCTGTGTACTTAATTTTAAGGTTAGGGTTGGTAACTTGCCTACTAATGGATGTTCATTTCATAGATTGTACCTTGAGATATTATGTGCATTAGACTTACATGGAAAGGCTCACCTTGGAGGTTGGAATAAGTTGTGCTAACTTCCTTCCGACTTTATTAATGGTCATCATCTTGATATGTAAATGTTATTCCTGCAACTTTTGTAACTTAACAGGAAAATGTGCTACCCTATTAGGGCATTGATTTTGTAGTTGTGTTGTTGGGAAACACATAGAATATAAGGTGATTGTTATTTTTGCGGAGTTATTGGGATATAAATGTAATATGTTTACTATGTCATGAAAACTTCATTATAATTTTAGTGTTAGACATCATATGAAATATAATGGAATTGTGGTCTTATCATAATGCCATTGAATCTTTAGTTATTGATGATTCATAAAATATGAGGTTCCTTGAACTAAGCACCATAGAGTATCATGAATTAGTAAATGAGGTTTCTTGTTCATTTATATAATCCTGAACATGGTGGGTCGATGTCTGAATCCTTCTTACTTGCGCCTTCCTAGAGGACGGGTTGTTCATATAATTTGTGTTGTACGAGGTCGTAATCATTTTTCTGCTTGTTCAGTTTTGTCGGGCGCGATGTAGACACCTCCGTGTAGCCTAGTATATAAGTCTATGTGAGTGATTATTTGTGTGAAGAATCATGTGTCGTATAAAGAGTCTCGGGCCCTTTAAAGGCAGGGTTTCCACTCTTGCGACACACCTGGCGGAGATTACTAGTTTCTGCCTGAGCAGTCGGCCAGGAGCCTATTTGACCTTCTCTCTCTCCAGAGCAGAGAACTAAGATTAAACGCCCTGCTTTCCTGTGCAGAAATAGTAAACTCTACTACTATGGATTCTTCCTTCCATGTTTGTACTGTGCATAACCCAGTATGTCATTAAATTCTTGTGTTGTGCGCCTTATGTCTATGGTCGTTTATTGCTTGTTGTTACTGTTGTACGTCATATGTCGTCTTGTTGGGTTCGTCTGGCTTGCGCCTTGTTAGGCTTCGGGTGGTGACGTAGAGTCAAGTGTGTCTGTTACTTCCTACACATGCGCACACACCTTAACAAAAAAAAATTGCACCTGTTATCATAGTTGTTGTCGTGACGAGGAGGTTCGCTACAGATAGGTCGTTGATGTACAGAGGACCTTGTAGATTGTTTTCGAAGAAAAATATTAATACATTTGAGGTTTTATATATACCCAATAATTTTGTATCTAGTTTAAACATAACTTAAAGAATCTACATCAACTTTTATAACATAAGTAAACGAGCAAAAATATCTCATCGAATTGTGGAGGTGACTCTTAGTAAGAAGCCATGGAACCCGAGTACCTTTTGAATACTGGACATTTCCCTTAGTGAATTCAAAGCATACTTTTTCAACCTGTAAAAGGGAAAAACAAAAGTATTAATACTATATCCTCAATTAATTAAAGGAATAAGATAAATAAAATGAGAAGTGTAAACTTATCTGAAGCCTCGATGGAAACCCGATCATTCTTTTTTTTACCCTTTCGAAGTAAGAGGTCCACAAATCGGGAGGAGGAGTAGGCTCATAGTAGCCTGATGTATTCCCTAGCAAGAAAAGGGATCCATCACTAACCTTAGATCCATACATAATTCAAATATGAATTTAAGAAAAAAGATACAGTAGATGAGATCTGTTATTTTTTTATAAATCCTTTACATGATTCATGAATTCCTTAAAATAGAGAGGTTACTATGAAGTTATCCAGTACAATATGAAAAGTAATTTATACCACATCGTATTAAAAGGAAGAAATTATGGAGACTATTAAAATGAAGTAATTACCTGAACTCATTTACATAGAATAATTTACAAGGGAGTAATTGCAGTGAGTACTTTACATAGAATAATTACCGAGAATAAATTACATAGACATGAAAACAACTTGTATGCATGGATTATTCCAGAGAAACATTTTTTTTCTTTTTTAAAACATGTCAGCGCAAATATGCACCAACCTTTTCAAAACACACTCATTGTTCATACACCATGAGATTATTTTTAATGATATAATAGGATTTATAGAAACTATCAAAGAAATAACAAGAACACCCAATAAAGTGGCATGCATGGTATTTGATATGAGTTCCAATTTATGGAAACAATTTATGTATGGATTTTTAAGGGATACAACATGCATGGTTAAGAGACAACATTAGTAATCAAAGGAATGAAAAATGTCAATGCTTCCTTGAGAAGTAGACAGATCCCCTAGCTTATGGAACCAAGATATATATGAATTAATTACAGAGGACAGAGTTAGACACGTCAAAGTTTCCTCACAAAACCGACAGAGCCTTACCATAGGGTAAGTACATAGAACGATATGTTTTTACATGTTGATAGGGATACACCCAACGCCAAGGGTCGCATCCCATTACAAGAAAAACAATAAGATAATCAAATAATTATTTTGATGGGCATTCTCGGAGATGCGCTACCAAAATGATTGGGACTGACTTTCACCGTGGTTACTAAGAAAACCATCTATGCAAATATTCAAGAATGAAACTAATTGTTTATATAAACTCTTTAAAATACACAATATCTCTCAAAAGATGGTACTACAGTATGTCCAGATCTACAGAGGGTGTGCTAGTATTACATACAGTGGAAGTTTATACATGGAATTTGAACTTGGAAAATATTTCAGAAAGATATGGAGCATAGTACCAATTTTTTGTTTAAACCCTAACAAAGAAAAAAACATAGCATTGGGCCCCAACAACTCCCCCTATATTTTTACAAAATTTAAAGGGCCCCTATTAGAATCTTGATAATTATAATGAGCTAGAGAATAAACCTTTTCAAATAATTCCATTCCTTGGATTTCTTTGAGACAAACTTAAGACATTCACTTTAGGATGAGACATTTATTACAAGATTATATGTCAAAAGTTATAAAGGAGCATAAAATCTCAATTTAAACAAAAACGTTATTTTTTTTCAAGTGTTTACTTTCGTTTAAATTATGATTATGTGTTCATTCTTTTGCTCATTAGAAAGTTTGATTATTTTGAATAATGTGTTCAATACTTCATCAAATAATATCTTGGTTGGTTTATCATTTTCATGAAATCATTTGGTGATATTAATTGATTATTATTTTTTTTTTCATTTTGCATCTCATTTCAAAATAATAATAATCAAAGAATTATCTATCAATTGTTTGATTTTGTAAAAAACTAAAATTAATATTCTTTATCCATTAACTTGAAGCTTCTAGATCATATTTGAAAACAAATTATAAATAATGTTTGTTTATAAGTTATAGTTAATTTAAATTCATTTTTTGTTTTTCTAGATTTTGTTTTATTCACAATTTTTAGGTTATTAATTTAGGTTTATTTTTGTTTCACATGTTTCTATTATCAAATATTTGATATGGATCTGATCAAGGCTTTATTTTATTACCAAATACGTTCAAGATGATTGATCCAAAAATAATTTAGGATTGCTACAAATAATTTTGTGAGCAACAACAGATAAAATTTGGAAAGGCGTCAAGATCAGACAAGCGATTTTGCAGAACTGATTACAGCCAAACCGTGAAGAATTTGAAGAAATAGTTGAAAACCCATAACCAAAATGGACCCATTTACCTTCCAAGAAATGATTTTCCCAAACAAATGCACGATTTAAGAGATATTTGGGTCTCTTTTAGAGGCAAATTTGAGGTGGCAGAAATTAATAGTGACGCCCAGACTGTTCATTCATTTTATAAATATATGAGAAAGATCAGAGCCAAGGGGATGAAGGAATTGGAGAGGAGGATTTTAATCCTTTCTCTTTTGTATATTATTGTTTTTTTAAACATTTTATTTCTTTTCAAATGGAGTAATGGATGGTTGGAATCTTTGGGAGAATGGACGAATATTTTCAAAGAAGAATATGGAATTCCAGGTTGCTTAATGGCTTTTGTCCTGTAAGTAAAATGATTTTATTTTCATTATAATATATTCATATTCTTTGAATAATTGATTATGCATTGATTTAAATAGCTTTAGTCCTTTTTATCAATACATGGTTAATTATTATCATTTATGTATTAATTTTTTCAATCTTTAAAGTTTATTATCCAAACAATTTCTTCGAGGACTACAGAATGAACAAGTGATTCCAAAAACTTAATAGAACAACATATATGCATTTTGGCTTTATCCTTTTGTTTATAATGTTTTTATTTATGTTTTTTCTAATCCTGTTACATGTGCAGGCCTAATATCTTTAGATTAAATGATCTATGATGTGTAGGAGGTTTATATTATAAATACCATCAATCATTTGCTTCATCAAAATACAAATGTTGTGATTATATCTTCGATTTAAATAATGAGATTTACCTTTGAGTTTTAAATTGAATGATAAAATGCATAGATTGTTTCGAGATTTATCTTGTTGTAATAATGTATAATTATGAGATCACATGTTTATGTTTGTGATTAATTTTTTGTCATTAAAACCTAAGCTGCCAATACATGTTCTGAATTTATTTAGAACATTCATAAGGTTCACTGCAGATTTCTCTCTTGGACATGGCAGTTGGATGTTCAACACTCATGCAGATGCTTGGATACACGTCACTAATTCATTGACATGATATCTTCTTTGTATTCTTATGTCATTTGCATATTGTTGAAACTACAATGTATGGTTCAGCTTTGACTATCGAGATGGTCATGTTTCATTAAATTTTTTTTGTAAGATTCTTTAAATTTATAAAAGAAAAACAATAAATATTTTTATGTGCTTTCTTTATCTGCTTCCTAGAAGAAATCATTTTTCACATCGATTTTCGTAAGTTTCAATTAAAACTTGCATCTTGTAAATCATGTAAATAAACAAGACTTGTATATCTTCTTCTTAAATACAACTACTATAGTTATATTTGAACATATGTATATATATAGTGTGTGTTTAGTAATTAGTTAGTTATTTCAACTCTTTTATTTTTTTTATTTTTTTTCTTCTGGGACTTTTCGATTGGCCAACGGAGCCATTAAACCCATCAGAATGAGTTACACCAAACGGCTTGGGTTATTTAGACAACCTTGGACCGGACTCGCTCTTCCAGTTGATGGACGATCAATTTTCGTCCGTTAACAAATGGCACTAGAAGGAGGGTTAGACTGACAAACTGGCCTTATAGGAGTCTTTGTTTCAAATTTAATTAATTTCCCATGACTCCCCAAATCACTGTGTTGGAACATGCTTTCCACTTCTCATTACCTGATATTCCCAACAAGACAGTCTCTCTCTTGTCCAAACTCACCTTTGATGGTGGGGGGAACATATCTACAAAAGACCATATTAACAAGTTTTGGTGTAAATGCATCAAGCATGATATTTCTGATTTAAATGTTTTGTGCAGATTGTTTGCTTTTACTTTCAGGGGTCAGATTAAACATTGGTTTGAGTCTTTTCCAGTATATCACATTTTTTATTGGTTTCAGTTTGTAGATGAATTTTTAGATGCTTTTGAAATCTATGATTACAATGAATTATGTGAAGAATTTTAGACTTTTCTAATCAATGGTGATTCATCTTCAAAAGGCTTTTCGACAAGAATCCATCATGTTCTTTGTAACTTTGTAAATTTAATCTTGATGACATGTCATTTTTATTAAATCACCTCTATGATGCTTTCATCTAGTCATATTTGATCGCAAATGATGAAGCAGCTATAAATACTATCACTCAATTGCAAGAAGAATTGTGTTCACAGGATGAGAGGGATCCATCCAAAAATGTTGAACAAGCAAGGGAGGTAGAATCTATTGAAAATGTTTTTACTCACAATCAAATTGGTTTTTCCTCTGAATCATTGTATTTTCATTCCTCGACCATCGTGGAAGAAGATTCGATGTTGGGTCAAGGTGAATTTCTTCGTTCTCCTGACTCTTGCTCTAATCAATATTTAAATTCGGTTATTGAAGAAGACTTAGGTGATGTAAATGATCTTAAGCATTCTAGCATTCCAATGAAACTGATTAGGGATGTAGATTTGCAATTGGAAGAAGTAACCTTAAACCCTCATCTACAAATCGTACCTTATCAACAAGAAAGATCATATGTTTTCCATGAAAGGTTTGAATTATCTATCGTACAGGAGGCAAATTTAGATGATCATATTATGTTGAATAATTTATCACCAAAACAAAGTGAAAGTTTTAAGGAAAATGAAGAGGAATGTCTTGAGAATACCATTGTTAAATATCATATCTCAAGATATTCTTTTCATGTACTTATTTCTGATTCTTTTTACTCTTTATATCCCGGTCTCTTCTTAGATTTTGGTGGATTGGATACTTTACCCACGGTATCTTACTCTTTGCCACCACAATCCAATCTTTTTGATATGCCAAAATTTGGTGAAACTAATTCCAAACATAACACTTATCAAGTCAGATTTGATACTCTTTCACTTTCGTCACTCTCATGGAAAAATGACATGTTGCAAGATGATTTTACGCGATTTATTGTTGAAAAAGACATTGCACTCATCCTTATGGAGATCAAATATTTTGCATTGCATATTCATTCTTTGATTAGTTCAAATTTTAATGTTTATGCTTCACATTTTGAAACGATCAATCTCATCAAAGGAATCATTCAAAACAATAATCTAATTGATGTCATGAATCCTCTTATGATGTGTTCCCCATTGATATATTCATTTCATCAAAGTCATAGTTTTCATCCTAATTTTTATGACAGGATCTTAGAATGGCTTGAAGATTCATATCTAAAAAATCTTCATAATAAAGATAAAGTCATGCTTTCTTTGTTTTTACCTAAATATCTAGGAAGTAAGCATCACATGATTTTTTTAGATCCTCTGTGTGAAGAAATTGATGAAAACTTGAAGAATTGTGAGGAGGATGGGGCATTTTAGCATTGGTTGATGGTTATATCATGTCCCCATAATATTGATAAGTTTTCCAAACTTACTTACACTCTTACATGCCATTATGACTCATATCACGTCCATATTGTAGAATGGTTGGAGGATTCATACATCAAGAAGTTTCAAAAGAATGGTAAGGTCATGCTTGCTTTATTTTTAAATAATGATGATAAAGGTAAGTATGATATATTTTTGTTATTTTTCAATATACTACCATTCTTGTTAGTAATATTTGATCTCATTTCCATTGCAGGATTGGAGTTATTCCGATGGCTACATTGGAATCATGACTTCACTTAATATTTTTTATTTGTTTAGTGGTTAGAGTAGGTTTAGGAGTAGGTTTTCCTTTATTTTTATTTATCAATATTTCTTTGTGTAATAATGCAGTTATGAACACAAGCGGGCACACCAAGAGAACCATAATATGAATGTTGTCAGGGAAGTCCACTTTAAATCTTTTTTCTCTCTATTTTTCATTGAATATTTATTTTCGAAAACGTAGTATCAACATGAAAATTTTAAATGGAAAGTAAAGAGATAGGTAAATTTAAACTATCAATTCAACCCTAACCCAAGGTGCCACGAGTAGGACTGCACTCATCTTAATGAGATTTTTTTTTATTTTTAGTCTCTTTTATTTTTAATAATAATGCTTGGTCAAAGTAACATATTATACATCACTATCTTAAGAAAATAACTTGATCGCACATGATATTTTATATGATTTAGTTCTTCCTTTATTTTACAGTGAGATGATAGTGGATACAAAAACTCAAGTTTATCTTTGGCCAAAATCATTTCCTGAAAAGTGTTCTTTTGTTGTTTTGATTTTGTGTACTTCTGATTTTGAATCCCATTAATAAAATTTGATTTGGTTTGTTGTGTTCTTTTGTTTTCTTTGATTAGTTTGAATGAGTTTTATTCATATTTTTCTTTTTGAATCAATATATTTCTGATCAAAGAACTATTGTCGAAGGAAGCATTTATTTTAAGACTTGTGTTTTTCAAGCAAATTGAAATAGTTCAAAGAGGTCCTGATATTAAGATATAGCTTAGACAATTGATTTTTAAGTCAATTGTCACTCTCATTTTGTCCTCAAATTAACTTTGCTAGAGTATTACACCAGAGATATGGTTTAATTTTTTGAGAATTACGATGATCTTTAAACTTTTTATGCCGTCCATATTCTTAAGGAATCACTTTTAAGTGCTTCCCCATTCTCTAGATGATTTATTAAAGGAAATATAAAATATCTAAACCATGATAAAACTTCCAGTTTTGAAAGAAAATAAATAAACTATTCACCTCTATTGCAATTAACCTCCAGTATCACCTCACTCTGTTTGTCATAAAAAAATCTATAATTGTATTATTATCTAAAAGTGGCATAAGAGAGTTGAAAGCACTTAAGTGTGGGAAGTGTCTGTAAACCCGTCGGGGTACTGAACAGGCTCGCTGGCAGCAGGTAAATGCACACATGATACCAAGACAACTTCGTTAGGGTACTGAACAGGCCTGCTGGCAACGAAGCAATGTCGGGTCGAGAGGTAGCAAGTACATGTTTTTAAATTATCTTTTATGGAAGTATACATCATGTGGATACAACTATTGGATGGGATTAAAGCATTTGAGTGGGTTAAATGACATCCCTGTCGAGGCTATGGATGCCTGTTGGCAGCAGTGGCTCTATCAACAGTATTGAAGTTCTTTTATAAACATCGTGACTCTTTGATTAAGACATTATTTCAGGTTATAATCCCTTGCAAAGAAAATTCTATTGTCTAGTTATAACATTGAGCTTATCCTAATACCATATGATCTCAAAGTGAATTTATTTCAGGGAGGTTAAATCATTTTTCAATTCTTATTTTTTTTCTTCCTGAGATGAAATATTACCAGATCATAGATAACTGCTTCACCCAGTAAGTCACCATTTGTTGGGCCCCAAAAACTCCCCCTATAGTTTTACAAAATTTAAAGGGCCCCTATTAGAATATTGATAATTATAATAAGTTACAGAATCAACCTTTTCAAATAGTTCCATTCCTTGGATTGCTTTGAGAAAAACTTAAGACATTAACTTTAGTATGAGACACTTATTACAAGAGTATATGTCAAAAGTTATAAAGGAGCATAAAATCTCAATTTAAACAAAAACGTTAATTTTTATCAAATGTTTACTTTCGTTTAAATTATGATTATGTGTTCATTATTTTGCTCATTAGCAAGTTTGAATATTTTGAATAATGTGTTCAATACTTAATCAAATAATATCTTGGTTGGTTTATCATTTTCATAAAATCATTTGGTGATATTAATTATTTTTTTTTTTTTTCATTTTGCATCTCATTTCAAAATAATAATAATCAAAGAATTATCTATCATTTGTTTGATTTTGTAAAAAACTAAAATTAATATTTTTTCTCCATTAACTTGAATCTTCTAGATCATATTTGAAAACAAATTATAAATAATGTTTGTTTATAAGTTATAGTTAGTTTAAATTCATTTTTTATTTTTCTAGATTTTGTTTTATTCACAATTTTCAAGTTATTAATTTAGGTTTCTTTTTGTTTCACAAGTTTCTATTATCAAATATTTGATATGGATCGGATCATGGATTGATTTTATTATCCAAATACGTTCAATATGATTGATCCAAAAATAATTTTGGATTGCTACAAATAATTTTGTAAGCAACAACAGATAAAATTTGGAAAGGCATCAAGATCAGACAAACGATTTTGCAGAACTTATTACAACCAAACCGTGAGGAATTTGAAGAAGCGGTTGAAAACCCAGAATGAAAATGGACCCATTTACCTTCAATGTAGAGATTTTCCCAAAACAATGCACGATTTGAGAGATATTTGGGTCTCTTTTAGAGACAAATTTCAGGTGGCGGAAATTAATAGTGACACCCAGACTGTTCATTCATTTTATAAATATCTGAGAAATATCAGAGCCAAGGGGATCACGGAATTGGAGAGGAGGATTTTAATACTTTCTCTTTTGTATATTATTGTTTTTTTTTAGTTTTTATTTCTTTTCAAATGGAGTAATGGATGGCTGGAATCTTTGGGAGAATGGACAAATATTTTCAAAGAAGAATATGGAATTCCATGTTTCTTAATGGCTTTTGTCCTGTAATTAAAATGGTTTTATTTACATTATAATATATTCATATTCTTTGAATAATTGATTATGCATTGATTTAAATAGATTTAGTCTTTTTTATCAATACATGGTTAATTATTATCATTTATGTATTAATTTTTTCAATCTTTAAAGTTTATTATCCAAACACTTTCTTTCAGGACTACAGAATGGACAAGTGATTCCAAAAACTTAATAGAACGAAATATATTCATTTTGGCTTTATCCTTTTGTTTATAATGTTGTTATTTATGTTTTTTTTAATGTGCAGGCCTGATATCTTTAGATTAAATGATCTGTGATGTGTAGGAGGTTTATATTATAAATACCATCTATCATTTGCTTCATCAAAATACAAATGTTGTGATTATATCTTCGATTTAAATAATGAGATTTATCTTTGAGTTTTAAATTGAATGATAAAATGCATAGATTGTTTCCAAATTTATCTTGTTGTAATAATGTATAATTATGAGACCACAGATTTATGTTTGTGATTCATTTTTTGTCATTAAAACCTAAGCTGCCAATACATGTTCTGAATTTATTTAGAACAGTCATAAGGTTCACTGCAGATTTCTCTCTTGGACATGGCAATTGGATGTTCAACACTCATGCAGATGCTTGGAGACACGTCACTAATTTATTGACATGATAGCTTCTTTGTATTTTTATGTCATTTGCATATTATTGAAACTACAATGTATGGTTCAACTTTGACTATCCAGATGTTCATGTTTCATTAACTTTTTTTTGTAAGATTCTTTAAATTTATAAAAGAAAAACAATAAATATTTTTGTGTGCTTTCTTTATCTACTTCCTAGAAGCAATCATTTTTCACATCGATTTTCGTAAGTTTCGATTAAAACTTGCATTTTGTAAATCATGTAAATAAACAAGACTTGTATATCTTCTGCTTAAATACAACTACTATAGTTACATTTGAACATATGTACATATATATAGTGTGTTTAGTAATTAGTTAGTTATTTCAACTCTTTTATTTATTTTATTTGTTTCTTCTAGGACTTTTAGATTGGCCAACGGAGCCATTAAACCCATCAGAATGAGTTACACCAAATGACTTGGGTTATTTAGACAACCCCGGACTAGACTTGCTCTTCCAGTTGACGGACGATCAATTTCACCCGTCAACACATAGTACCAAAAAAATATTACAAAAAAGATGATTAAAACAAAAATATCTTACATGGTCATACAAAACCACATCGTTGTCCCTACGACACACTCCTGCATCTATCTACACCTAGGGTCGAACTAGACAGAGTAATCTAGTCACAAAGAGCAGAACGGTAGAGGGAAACCTAGTGAAACAAGACAAGAATGGTCAAATATGATGAGCATAATAGGGCCTCGACCCATCATCCATGTTGTAAAGGGTGACAGATTATGCCCCCCACTGCCATGTGAAATCATTGAAGTGGAGAACTTGCATTGGATAGTTTCCTGTAGTGTCAGAACTTGGGGTAAATGGTAGCTAATCCTTATTTAAAGAACCTTATTTACCTTAAAATGTGAGTTAGGAACAGTGTTAGGTCTTAACTTCAGAGGTACAAGATTGATTTGGCATCCACTATTTCATAAAGATCCACCATGCCCCTTTTATTTTCTAATTATTGGGACCAAAGGTCGTGTTAGGACATGATGTCACCTATGTCGAGTAAGCTTAATACCTAACATAACTAGTTTAACATATGGTCCCTTGGTCACGAATTGGAGAAAAACCTTTTGTTTTTCTTGTTTAAAAATATGTATAAACTTATATGGGGACGACTCATATAAATATCAAATAGCACAATCCATCGTTATAGTTAGGAATTATTTCTCTTAGCATAAAATAGCACAAGTTATGGATTAACCTTCATGCACTATAGAATAGTGTAATATCATAGAACAATACAAGCTATGATTGGGATTTTATTCCTTCTACTTTAGGAATAAACTCTTATAGAAAAATATTGATTCGACTACCAGAATAGGGTAAGAGTGATGTGAAAGAGTGTTATTATAACGAGAGTAATTAATTTCCCCTCTTATGATTAATGGTATAAATACAATTTTTAAGTTGAAAAACAAAGAGTTGATTCGAGTAATGAATGGTGGAAAAAATTGGATAGACTTATAATGTATTTCACAACAAGACTCATAGTTGTTCCCCTCTATAATAAATTTTTTTGTAGCTAATTTTGCGGTACATTACATATGGTATCAAATATGTAGGTTACAACACTTAGGCCTAAGGGAAACACAAGAAAATTATTTTGTTGAAGGAAGAATCTAACAAATAATATTTACTCTTACAAACATAAAAAAAAAAATTGGTATTTTCTAAAAATTTTAGCGCAAAATGGAGAAGCAGACAAACCTGATAGAAACTGCAATCAAGAGATCCCTAGGAGTGAGGGAAGTTCAACCACCCACGTATTGTAAAAAATGAAGAATATTATTGTGGAACTCTAGGTGTTTAAAGATGATAATGAAAAGTTAAATAAAGCTCAAGAAGATCAGTTGGAAATAAATGAAATGTTGTTACACAATATAAAAACAAACAAGAGTCCAAGAAATAATGAGATGGAATACGAGGTTAGTAAAATGTTGTCAATGAATTCTAGTAATGAAACAAAAGGAGAAGACAACTCTTCCGAGGACATACACATGACAAAAAACAAGGCATCTACAAAAAATAAGGCATCTAGAGGAAAGAAGAGAAAACAATTGGATCACATCGAAGGTGCATTAAAAATGATAAGACCCTCCACCTTTGTTGGGGAATCAAATATTGGTGAGGAAGATAAAGCTTGGCTACTATACATAAATAATTACTTTCATATTTATAATTACTCTAGTAATATGAAGGTTAGAATGGTCATTTATAACTTAAAAGGAAAAGATAGTATCTGGTGGCAAGATCTGAGACTAGCAAAAGGATTGAAATAAAAATGGATGGAATGGCCAGAATTCAAAAATAATTTCAAGAAACAATACCTATCACAAAGTTATTATGAAATAAATACTAAATAATTTTACGAATTGCGACTAGGAAAAATGGATATGGATGATCTTATCTATACGTTTCTAGATCTATTAAGGTTTGTGTCATATATGAAAGAAAATAAGGTAGAAATTCAAAGGTTCTTGAGTTGTCTATCACAGTATTATAAAGAAAAAATTGAATTGATAATCCTAAGTCTTTAAATGAGGTATTTATGAAGGACTGAATGTGTTATGAAAAGTATAAACATAGATCTGAAACTCCCAAGGCATAGAAAGATAAGAAGTAGGATAAATTGAATCAATGCAAGAGAGGCTTCCAATCGGCCCATTTTCATAACATGACTAAAGTATTCCAAATAAAAAACTATCCCTCTAATACACAACATACTAAAGGGGGAAATAAACTAGTTAAATTTTGATTTAAGAAGGTAGGGGATAGTCCGAGAGAACCATTGAAATGTTGTGAGTGTAGAGAACCCCACCTATGGAGAAATTGTCCATGCTTAAAGCCATCAGTAAGGAATTTAGTCCAATATATTCAAGAGGCTTCAAAAGTTGGATATATTGGAAGGAGAATGCATAAGATCAATGCAACTTTGGATGGAAGGAAAGGAGATCAGCAATCCACTATTGTAGAAATTGAAGGTAAAATTTATAACAAGAATGTCTATATGTTAATTGACCCATGAGATAGTATAAGTTATATTTATCCAACCTTAGTAGAATTGAACAATATAAAGAAGGTAACACATTCTAAGTCTTGGTTATTACAGCTAGCAATAGGGACAAAAATAAAGGTAACATAATTTTTTTCTGATTGTGAACTCAATATAAGTGGTGAGAATCAAAAGTTAAATATGAATGTATTACCCTTAGGGTCATATGAAATAATTATCGACATGGATTGGTTAGAATGTAATAAAGTTATATTGAACTATTATGAAAAGTATTTCGTATACAAGGATGAAAATAATACAACAAGATCAGCACAGGGAATCAGAAAACCAGTTTTTGTTAGACAAATATCAACAATGCAATTCAAGAAATGTATTAATAAGGGTTTCAAAGTATATTCTATTCAAATAACTAATATTTTAGAAAAAGAAAGCAAACCAAGTTTGGAATACTTTGTAGTCCTTCATGGGTTTAGAGATGTATGCGTAGAAGAGATACCAGACTACCTCCAAGAAGAGAAATAAATTTATCTATTTATCTACTACATGGATCTTTCCTAATATCAAACTCACCTTATAGAATGAGTATTCCTGAACTGACATAACTGAAAATTTAGTTACATGAACTATCAGATAAAGAATACATCAGACCAAGTGTTTCACCTTGGGGAGAACCAGTTTTGTTTGTTAAAAATAAATATGGAACACTAATATTGTGTATTGATTATTGTCAAATGAATAAAACGACGATTAAAAATAAATACCCTTTAGCTAGAATCAAAGATCTCTTTGACCAGGTTGAAGGAGAAAAATTATTCTCTTAGCTAGATTTGAGATTTGGTTATCACCAAGTGAGGATAAAGGACGAAGACATAAACAAAACAACATTTAGAACACATTATATACATTATGAATATGTAGTGATTATGTTTGGACTTACTAATGCACTAACAATTTTTATGTACTTGATGAATAGTATATCCAACAAGTATTTGCATAAATTCATACTGATTTGTATTGATGATATACTAGCCTATTCAAAAATCGAAGAAGAACATGAACATCATTTGAAAATAATATTACAAACTCTAAGAGAACATAAGTTGTATGCTAAGTTTTATAAATGTGATTTCTACCAAAGGAAGATACAATATTTAGGGTATGTAATACCGGAAGACCGCATTGCGGTAGACCCTAAAAATATTAGACCCATTATGGAATGGCCTATTCCTAAATACATAGAAGACATAAGGTCATTCACAGGTATTACTAACTATTATCAGAGTTTTATCGAAAGATTTTCCAAAATCTCCTATCCAATTACATCACTACAGAAAAGGGCATAAAATTTAATCAGTCTCTAAAATGCCCAGAAAGTTTTGATAAACTAAAAGGGTTGTTAACTACAACATCAATCCTTAAGGTAGAAGACCTAGATACAGTATTTACAATTTATATGGATGCAAGTAAAGAGGAATTAGGAAGAGTGATAACACAGGATGGACACGTCATATGTTATGAATCATGCAAATTAAAGTAACATGACCAAAACTATGTAACTCACTATCTAGAGTTAGCAGTTGTAATTCATGCATTGAAAATGTGGTGGCATTATTTAATGGGAAGACAATTTCTATTACTAACAGATAACAATGGTGTAAAACTCTTGTTTATTCAACAAGATCTCAATGCAAGAAAGGTGAGATGGTTATCCTTTTTAAGTGAGTTTGATTTTGAAGTACGACACATCAAGGGAAAAGAAAATAAAGGTGAAGATGCACTAAGTCGAAGGACTAATAAACTATATGAAGTAATTATCAACAAAGTTAAAAATGATATTGAGGATAGGATTAAATATGAAAACATAAATGATGAAAAATACATCAAAAGGGAAAAACAATTACAAACAAAATGAGGAAAGTATGCAAAGTACATATCTCAGTATAGATAAAAGTGGGTTTTTAAGGTTAAAAAATAGGTTATATGTACCTAACTCTACTGAATTGAAGATAATAATTCTTGATGAGCTTCACAAAAGACATACTTTGGTCATCCAGGATACTAGAAAATGATAACAGCCTTAAGAAAACAGTTTTATCGGCCTATCATGAAAAATGAAACAGTTGAATACTTGTCTAAATGTTTATATTGTCAATAGGTAAAGGTTTAGTATCAAGATCCGATAGGTTTGTTACAACCTCTTCCTATACCCGAATGGAAGTGGGAAATTATTCCAATGGACTTTGTCACAAGTTTTCCTAAGACTCAAAGACAAAATGACTTGATTATTGTAGTAATTGATAAGCTAAGTAAGTCTACACATTTTATACCTGTGAAATCTAATTGCAAAGAGATTAGTATTGTTGAAATTTTTATGACTGGAATATTTAGGTTGCATGGGGTTCCTAAGATGGTGATCTTAGATAGAGGTACCAAATTTACATCCAATTTTTTGAAAGAATTGTTTACAGGTTTGGATACTAATTTGAATTTCAACACAAGTTATCATCCACAAACAGATGGGAAAACATAATGAAAAAATCAAATTATCGAAGACATGTTGCGAATGTATGTAAGGAAAAAACCAACTAAGTGGGAAGAGTCTTTGCATTTAGTCGAATTCACATACAATAATGTGTATTAGGCATCAACTAAGATGAGTCCCTTCGAAGTCTTATAGGGAAGGAAATGTACAACCCCGATCACTTGGGATAATCTGGTTGACGAAATTATGGTTGGACCATAAATGCTCCAAGAAATGGAAAGGATGGTCAAAAAGGTACAACATTACTTGCAAGAGGCACAATATCGAAATAAAATCTATGAAGATCTAAAAATGAGACATTCATAATTTAAAATTGGAGAGCACGTATATCTCAAAGTCAAAGCGAGGAGAACCTCCCTTAAACTATGGATTTGTTTCAATCTGGCACCAAGATTTTGTGGTCCTTTCGATATCTTAACTTTAATCGGACCAGTGGCATATCAACTAGCACTCCCTGCAAATTTAAAAGTTCATAATGTTTTTCATGTTTCACTATTAAAAATATATATGCATGATCCTACTCACATGATCGTTTGGAACATGGTGCAGGTAGAACCAGAAGGAAACCTCCAAGATAAACATCTATGCATTATGGACAAGAAATAAACAATACTTTGGAATAGAGCCATCGCCCAAGTAAAAGTACAATGGAAGCACTTTAGTCATGGGGAGGATACTTGGAAACTGGAAGAAGATATGTGAAAATCTTATCCAATTTTGTTTCAAGAGACGATTTGAACACTGAGGACAATGTTATACTTAAGGGGGAGAGGACGTGATATTCTCAAATTATTCAAAAATAAATTATTTCAAAGTTGTTATTCTAAAAATAAATTTCTATTTCTAGAAACTCAAATTTTAGATTTTGAAAGTATGTAATTATTATTTTATGACTGTTGGAAAAACATTTGACTTGCCAACTGTCCTCTTTTGATGGACACATGTATGAGACAAATATTTTTAATAAATTTAATGCTGGAGAACATATGGAACAACCAGGTTAAAAATATCTGACTATGACTCCATGAGTGAGGAATGGGTTTGAGTTAAATCAGAGCTGATTTTTACAAGGGTCAGAGGTTAAGTTTTATCACTAGTAGTCTCTAAAAAAGAGGGATTTGTAAAGTTGTTAATTTCCCAAAGAGAGAAAGGTATGGAAAGTTCTAGGCATGGGATACATACAAAATATGTGGTAGGAAAGAATTTGTTTAGTATGTTGGGGGAAAAAAAGGAATTGTTTTGTTGTTATGAGCACATTTGGTGTTAGGAAAACAATTTTCTAAACTATTAAGGGAGACAGTGGCTAAGGAGTGATGAGTACAACTTATCGTGGGTGTTATGTATCTATGGTTGAGAGGAACGTGGTTGTTCCATTTTTTCTCCAGTATCGTTGTTCATATATCTATATTAATTGGGTATTTTCATTTTTCTGAAGTGTTATATGGTTGTTATATATATATATATATATATATATATATATATATAACTAAGTAGGTGTGCCCCATGCCCATGCTAGTTTTATTTATTTTCCTACTGCTTAACTTACTTGTTAATGTTTCTGGTGGGATTTGACTTGCATTAGTTACAATATATGGATGTAGGCTACATAAATTATTTACGTAGACTAAATAGTCACTTTACGGATATTTTTTTCACATGAAGCAAACTACTTCAAAAGAAGAAATAACTGAAATCAAATAAAATAGATTGTATAAAAGCAATAGTAAGTAAATTGTGTAGTTTTACTTCTACCTGCATGTTATATCTCAAATCAGTGGAGTGTGGAAAACTCATGCGACATAACTAAGCATCAAAGTAGATGAATTAAAAGTCCCAAATATATACATATATATTAACAAAAAGTTTATATGTACATTAAATCTCAGAATTTTTTTTTAGTTGACAAGTCGTTGATGTACACATGACCTTGTAGATTGTCTTCCAAGAAAAATATTTATAGATTTGGGGTTTTATATATACTGAATAATTTTGTAGCTAGTTTAAAAAGAACTTAAAGAATCTACATCAACTGTCTATAACATAAGTAAGAGAGCACACATCTTTCATCGAATTGTGGAGGTGAATCTCAATATGAATCCATGGAACTTGAGTACCTTTTGAATAACAGACATTTCCCTTCACGAATTCGAAGCATGCGTTTTCAACCTGTAAAAGGGAAAAACAAAAGTATTAATACTATATCCTCAATTAATTAAAGGAACAAGATAAATAAAATGAGAAGAGGACGTGATCTTATCTCAGGCCTAGATGGAAACCTGGTCATCCTTTTTTATTACCCTTGTGAAGTAAGAGGTCCGCGACTCGGGAGGAGGAGAAGACTCATAATAGTCTGTTGGATTGCCTCTCAAGAAAAGGGATCCATCATTAGCCTCAGATCCATACATAATTTAAATATGAATTTAAATAAAAAAGGATATAGTAGCACAGATCTGTAATTTTCTTATAAATCATTTACATGTTAGGATATTTAGACATTAACGTGTCGTTAGGTAAAAGTGTGTTTCTTAGTGCATTTATTTAGTATGGATTAGTATGCATTTGCAGTTAGGAAATCCCCCGGTCACGATATGTTCCCGACATAGAGTGATCTGATGGTTCATACTCTCCTCGATCTTAACGGTCATTGATCCATGGATTAACACCCGATTGGTCCATGATCTCTATTTAAATAGCATGGAGGGTCATTTCATGATGATCTATTGTGAGAAAATATCTAGTAAAATCTCTTTGTAATATTTTTCTTTTGCATTAATAAACTCCTCCAAGTGGTCGCATTGGTTGGGGTCGTGGATGTTTCCCTGAAGGGGTTTTACCATGTGAAAACATCGATGTGTTGATATTTCATATGGTTATGTGAGTGGTTATTGAAGGTGTTCATCCTCTGTTGGAATACCTATGTTTTCGAACATGGTATTAGAGCCTGTTTGAAGATCCACTCTTGTTGTAGATTAAGATCATGAAGCCGAGTTGTCTCATCTGCATTTTCTGTCATTTTCGTATGTTTCTGGGCTGACAAGACTATTCCATCTCACCCAAAGCACTTGTTTCATTCAGGAACATTTTTTGTTTCACTTGATAAGTTTTTTTTTTCCCAAGATACGACCATTACAGTCAGATACAGAGGTATAAAGCTTGAATACACATTTTTTAAATTTTTTCAGAGTAGTATTTTTGTTTTCTATTATTTATTTCTGAGTTTCTACTCTTTTAGATCTGCGTATTCTCTTTTCCCCATGCCATGTGCAATCTCAGAAAATCAGAAACAGATAGTAAAAGGTGCATTTTTCGGGTAAGCTAACCAAGATCTAACCCTTGTTGTGATCGAGAAGAATTTTTTTTTCTTGTGTGAAAAGAGTTTTGTTTTAGCATGCTCTCCAAGGTCGTGTTCCACAACAACAACAACAACAACATGCTCAATCCTCCTTTTGAACATTACAATATGTTTTTGTAGACCATTTGGTTAAAAATTGCCTTATTAAGTAAGAGGTCTTGAGTTCAAGTCTCCCTTTTGTTACTTTTTTTGAAAAGGTTCATGCTAAAATTGTAAAGTGTATTTCACTTCCAGTATAAAAGTGAATCACTATAAGTAGATTTAATATTTTATTTTAGAGTTATTTATTTTTCATGAAGTATATTAATTGTAAAAGTGATCCCCGCTTCTCTTTATAAAAGATGGGTCACTTCATAAAGCAACTTACACGACCATGTGGTCCTTTGGTTATCGTTTATGCCTTTTTTTAAAAGGGCATAACTCTTGCATTCGAAGTCCATTTTAAGTGTTGTTTTTTTTAAAACCACATAAATTTTCTAGATATTTCCATTCAGACCATCAATATTAGTTTTCAAATCCATATTATATGTATATTTAATATGGATTCTACAAGTAATCTCTTACTTACGAACACCAACTACTTCTAATGGAAATATCATATGGAGGATTTATTGAGAAGTAAAGGCTTGTAACTGATTACCTTGGGAAAGGAAACAACACCAATTGATGCTAATAAGAAATCCAAATGGGATAATAGGAATGATGAAGCAGGTGGATTAATCAAAATGTCCATCTCTCCTGATTTAAGGTTCCACCTTTAATCAATTGATAAACCCAAAGTAGCTTGGGAAAAGATTGAATCTGTGTTTGGTAAACACAATATTATTTGAGCACAACTATTAGAAAATCAAGTACTAACTTTAATTCCATGTGATTTTTCTAGCATTGAACACTATCTATCTAAGTTTAAAACACTCAGAACTTTATGTGAAGAATGTAGGATAAAGATAGATGAAGATCATTGCATCTATCTTATTCTTTATAAGCTAGGCATATTATGTGTTGTATCTAGCTTTTATGCCATGCAAGAGGCTCTAGGGTCAGCTTATCAAAAAACCCATATTGAGAACTTTTATGATGCTTTGATTAGAGAGAAATATAAACTAGTACAACTTGGAGTGATCAACACTGGAGGTACCTCCAACAAAGCCTTAGTTTTCCATCAGAAATATAAACCCAAGAATCCCAAGAAGCAACATCCTCACCACACCAAAAAGAAATATAAGGGTCCCAAACCCACTCAAAGAACTTCCGCTCCTAATGGAGACAAAGGAGAAAAATATAAAAATAAGAAGACTGATAGACATTGCAATTTTTGTGATAAAGATGGTCATGATGAGGCCAAATGTTTCAAGAAGATTGCATCTTTAGAAGCAATGATGAAGAAGCACAACACTAGTATTGATTATACTTCTTCTTCTTCTTCTCATGGACATGCACTTTCAGCTTATGGTTTCTCCTTCAATACAACTTCTACTTCTACTTTTGATGAGTGGCTTATTGATTCTGGAGCATCTTATCATATGGATAAGGATAGAGACATATTTTATACTCTAAATGAGTCTAACACTAAGAAAATATTTGTTGGTGATAATATATCTCTTAGTGTTGAAGGATATGGAACAATTCAAGTAGAAAATGGTCATTTCAATGATGTATTATGTGTTCTAAGTCTTTCTTGTAACCTTCTATCAGTATATCAAATCACTCATTCAGGTGAAGGTAAAACCATAGAGTCTTCACCTCACCAAGTTGTAATCAAGGATCTAAAATATACTAAGCATGTTCTTGCAATTGGAATTGTTGATGATATTACCAAGTTGTACAAGTTTGACAACTTTGGGTCATCATATTTTTCATCATTTTTTGTTTCTCATTGCGATGACTTGAGAAAACTTTGGCATGAGCGGTTTGGTCATCTAAACTATCCCTCATTGTTGCAACTATGTAATCAACATATGTTGACTAGTCTTCTTGTTGTTTCATGCAGAGATGGTGTTTGTTTTGGTCGTTTTCTCAACCAACATCATCAAGAAAGTTTTGACAAACGTGCCTCTTAGAAAACCTCAGGTCCATTGCAGCTTGTTCATAGTGATTTTTGTGGTCCACTTTCTTCTCCTTCTTTTCTGGGTGAAAGTATTTCTTAAATTTCATTAATTAATTTTCCAGACGTACTTAGGTTTACTTCTTCAAACTTAAGAGCGGAGTTTTTGACATGTTTTTGGCCTACAGGGCCCTTGTAGAAAAGCAATCTAGACATCAAATTCAAAGGTTAAGAATAGATAATGGAGGAGGATATGTGAAAAATAATTTTACATGGGATCCAAATGCAACACATTGTTCCATATACACCACCAAAAAATGGTGTTGCTAAAACAAAGAATTGCACATTAAAATAAATGGCTAATTGTATGATCCAATCTAAGGGATTAAGTCTAAAGTATTGGGCAGAAGCCATCAACCATGCAACTTACATAGTAAATCACACTCCCAC
This sequence comes from Picea engelmannii, assembly GCA_009831015.1. Taxonomy (NCBI): domain Eukaryota; kingdom Viridiplantae; phylum Streptophyta; class Pinopsida; order Pinales; family Pinaceae; genus Picea; species Picea engelmannii. Next base: position 603,851 of record ML780746.1, read on the forward strand.
AAAGGATGTAAAAAATATAACACCGAAATAATCTTGGACTAAAATTAAACTAGATGTAAGTCACTTCTGTGTATTTGGCAGTATAGCATGGGCTCACATTCCTAATGAGAAAAGGAAAGCATTGCAACCTAAAAGTGAGAAGTGTATATTTGTTGGTTATTCTGAAGACGTCAAAGGTTATAGACTTTTTCAAACACATTGTAATGAAATTATTATTAGAGGATATGTTAAATTTGATGAAAATCTCTTGGCCTGCGAGCCTAATTCGACATTTGTGCCTTCTTTGGCCTGTGATCCTAATTTGTCGGTTGTTCCTTCTTTGGCTTCCGAGCCATCTTTGATGTTTGTTCCTTCTTATGTTCTGGTTTCTTTTTCATATGATGACAGTGAGGATGAAAATCCACCTCTACATGCTCACCTTCCTCTAGATGAGTCCCTTGAACCTGAACCAACACGAGCTCCACCTCTTCCTATATGGGTTCGTTCAAAACGAGAAGCAACTTGTCATCTTATTAGTGATCCTTCAGATCAGTGTCAAACACATTCGCAATTCCAACAAGCCTCTTCTCTTTTGGCTCAAGTTTCAGAAAATCATGATCCAAAGACATTTGCAGAAGCTTCAGGTCATCCAAATTGGAATACAAAAATGAATGAAGAGTATCATTCTTTAATGGAAAACGATACTTGGGATATTGTACCTATTCCAAAAGGAAGAAAACTTTCTAGATGTAAATGGTTCTATAGAACTAAGTATGCATCATATGGAAGTGTTGAAGGATACAAGGCTCGGTTAGTTGCCAAAGGATTTTCCCAAGTTGAAGAAATTGACAATAATGAAACCTTTTCCCCTGTATCCAAAATGAACTCCATAGAACTTGTTCTTTCTCTTGCTACCTCACATAAATAGGAGGTCCATCAGATGGATGTTAAATATTCCTTCTTGCATAGAAATTTGCAAAAATAAATCTACATGGAACAACCTCCTGGCTATGTCCAAAATGAATCTAACCTTGTTTGTCACCTTAAGAAATATCTTTATTGTCTCAAGGAAGATCCCCAACCTTGGTATGCCAAAATGGACAACTTTCTTATTGCCATTGGATTCTATAGATGCCATTATGATCTTAATGTCTATACCAAGAAAGTAGGAAGCCATATCATAATCCTTATCCTTTAGGTTGACGACCTTATGATTACTGGTAGTGACTCAAAAAATTTAAACCATGTCAAAATCAGCCTTAAGAATAAATTTGAAATCACAAACTTAGGCTTTTTGCACTATTTCCTTGGCCTCCAAGTTTTGCAAACTAATGCATGAATTTTCTTTCCCAGTCCAAGCATGCTTGTGACCTTCTTTGTCGCTTTCACATGGACTATTGTAAACCAACACCTTCTCCCTTCCAGTCTGGAGTCAGTCTTACTGCCACCTGTACTTGTCTCGACGTTGATGCCACTCTGTACCATCTGTTATTTCGTAGCGTCTTATACTTGACTCATACCCATCCTGATCTTTCCTTTATTGTTGGTCTTGTTGCCCAGTATATTCAAAAAATTCATAAAAGCCATTGGAATGAAACTAAAAGGATACTTCGCTACGTTTGTGGTACAGTTCAGTTCATGATACATTACAATTCATGGTGACTCCTTTATTGGTTGGTTTCACTGATTCAGATTGGGCCAATGACCCTCATGATCAGAATTCTACTAGAGGTTATGCTTTCAACCTTGGTTCATGACCTGTCACTTGGGCCTGTAAGAAACAATAAGCTATTGCACTTTCTTCAGCGGAAGCAGAGTATCGAGAAATGGTAAATGCAAGTCAGGAAGCCTTGTGGCTTTGACAGATCCTTTCAGAGTTTGGATTCCAGTAGCAGCATCCTACCAGTATTTGGTGTGACAATAAAAGTTCCATCAAGCTCGCTAAAGACCCAGTTCAACAACAATGTAGAAAACACAATGAACTACACATGCACTTCATCAGAAATCTCATTCATGATCAAGTTATTGAAGTGCTCTTTTTCCCTACAAAAGATCAAGTTGCAGACATTTTCACAAAGTCTCTTATAGAAGAAAAGTTTTCCAAACTTCGATCTATGTTAGGAGTTTAGTAAGTTATAATTAAGGGGGGATAATGTCTCCTTCCCTCTCCTATTATGTCACCATTGTAAATCCTTAAATCCTATCCCAAGTTGTTCGTAAGGGGGGATGTTAGGATATTGACGCAACCTCTCCCCACTCGTTGGAGAACAGTCGCGATCACCAGGACCTTCTCTTTCTCTAAGGCCCGAAGAGTCACAGAACTCTTCCTACTCCTCTCGGGAGTTCTCTCTACCCACAGCTCTCCTTCGACAATATCCCCTTTTGCTTCTCGGGAAATCGGGACTCGCGGGATCGCGATTTCAGTGTTCACGGGGTCGGGTCTTTCTATTCCCTGAAACCCGATTGTCAAGGGTCAACGCCTTCGTATGTCGGGGGTTTTCCTATCGGGAAATCGACACCATTTGATGTTGCGATCCGCTCACTCCACAAAACCCCGAACTCCCAACACCGATGCACGTGTGCTATCCACCTATCATGTCACCTCTCCCTTTGTATATCGGGGATCACGTGATCGTGATTCTGTCGTTCCCAATTCCTTTGCGATGGAAAGTCTCGTATGCCGAATCCCGACCCTCTTGGATCTCATGCCACCTGTCCACTACACAATTGATGGCTCCAATTTAATTGGGGAATCGCTACTCGCGATTTCAACGAGTATAAATCCTACCTTGACAAACACTGAAGGCCGAACCCCGATAGTCGGTTCCCTCCTTGCGCCTAAGGGTTTAAATCCCACATAGTTTCCTCACGATCTGGCGGTCAGTGGGACTTCGCGAATCCGTCCTGCGAACCCTGGCCATTGATTCTCCTCCTTAGAGATTTCTCCTGCTCCATTGCTCCTCTTCTGTTCGAGCTCTCCTGGGTCTGTTCCCGCAGTACTTCACGAAGGAACTATCCCTCCTGATCTTGATTTCTCGCACTCCTTCACTTGAAGGTTAGCGCACTCCTTGCGCTCGGCGTCCAATCACTCTCTAAGTGTTGGATCTTCTGGGCTCTGTTCCCTTCCGGCAACAGTAATCCCTGCCTTCCTTTCCTCAGACTAACCGTTGAGATTTCACTCTCGGCCTGCACTTCTACTGCACGACACGAGTAACCCAATTTGACTTCTGGGAAGATGAGAATGAGATTTTAACTGTCTAGCCACATCAACGCACTCTATGCGGATGAATTTGACTGCACTCTATGCAGGAATCTCCTGGCTCAAACAGAGAAACAATTTGAAACTCATTCTCTCCTCTCTCACACAGATTCCAATTCAACTATGAAATCACATATACATCATATCAAAACAAATGCATGACATAAAGAAAACAACCATGAGCATAATATCAACACAGAGAAACAACACAAACCATGAAGCTGAATCAAAGGCTCTCTTCTATTAATTCAATCTGTACATGGGTGTTCTTCAATAGTTCTCTGCTCTGCTCTCTTTCTCTCTATGATAATGAATAACACAATAATACAAAGGAGGGTGCCTATACTCCATTTTCCCTCTCGGAATCTACAACTATCAAATATATAATGAATTCCTACCTAACAACATTAAAATTAATAAATGCCTTCCTATCTACAATACAATACAAGTGCGCTTCGTTACATTAATTCATTAATGCTCGCGCAACAAATATCAAGGTAAGACTCAAAAAGAAGTTTGTTGGCTTGTCCAGCTGTCTTTTCCCTGCTCCACGCGTTGGCTCGCTTAATGAGTGAGCGATGCTCCTGCATCATACTCCTCGGCTCGAAAGATTTCATGGGCTCATGTCCATGAGCTCCTGCACAGTCTGCCCATGTTTCTGTATCACTGCCTTAGTCTCCCAGCTGGCATCCTCCACTGGGTGATTCTTCCATTTCACCAGGTATTCAAAATACTACTTCTGCCTGGTCTTCCTGCCTACTCTTTTATCCAGTATGCACTCCATCTGAGGCTTCTGTGCAACTGGCAATTGCTTCTGCCACTGGACCACTGGTTCCTCAGTTCCAGTGCCTGCTTCATCAGCCCTGTATGGGTATAAATCCGAGATATTGAAAATCGGAGATATCCCGATGCCCTCTGGCAACTCAAGCTCATATGCATTCTCCCCGAATTTCTTCAGGACTTTGCATGGCCCAATTTTCTTCATCTTGAGCTTGTTATATGTTCCCCTTGGGAACCTTTCCTTCCTCAAATGTGCCAGAACCATGTCCCCAACTTTGAATTGAAGTTGTCTCTTCCGTTGGTCGGCTCTGCACTTATATTCCTAGTTTTCATTCATCAATCGCTACTTCACCTGCATGTGAAGTTCCTCCATCGCTTCAACGAATTCTTCAGCACGAGTGCTAGTAGTTTCAACCTGTCCTGACTCCCTGAGCTCAGACACTCCTCTCGGCTATGTTCCATACAAAATCTGGAATGGGCTTCTTCCTGTACTCCGATTCACCGAATTGTTGTAAGCAAACTTTGCCTGTGGCAATATCTGATCCCAACTACTCTGGTGCTCGGTCACTAAGCTTCTCAACAGATCCCCTAAGCTCCTGTTGACCACTTCCGTCTATCCATCTATCTGGGGGTGATAAGCAGAACTAAATGCCAATTCAGTTCCTAGCTTCTTCCATAGCGTCCGCCAAAAATGACCTATGAATTTTGTATCCCGATCCGAGACTATGCTCCTCGGCAATCCATGCAATCTGACGATTTCTTTGAAAAACAAGTTCGCGATGTGGGTTGCATCGCTGGTCTTCTGACACGGAATAAAATGTGCCATTTTGGAAAACCTGTCCACCACCACAAAAATGGAATCAACTCCTCGTTGCGTCCTCGGCAGTCCTAACACAAAATCCATGCTAATTTCCTCCCATGGTCTCTCGGGTATAGGCAATGGATGATAGAACCCTGTGTTCTACTTTTGGCCCTTCGCATGTTGACATATTCGACACCTGTCAACAAACCTCTTTACATTAGTGTGCATCCCCAACCAATAATATGATTTTCTCAACTTGGCAAATGTCTTATCATGTCCAAAGTGACCTGCTAAGCCTCCGCTGTGTTTTTCCTTTACCAAATTCTCCTTCATGGAGCAATTCGGTATGCACAGTTGATTGCCCCTAAACAACAATCCTTTCTGGATCATAAAATCTATCCATGGGCTCCGATCTCTGAGAACTGGATTCTCAACTGCCTCGTATGCCTCTCCGAAATCTGCATCACCTGCATACATGTCTTTCAGATTTTCAAAACCCAAGGTTTTGACTCTGAACTCCTGCAGCAACAAACATTTCCTTCTCAAGGCATCAGCCACCTTGTTAGCAGTTCCTGAAATGTGCTTGATCACAAATGTAAAATTCTGCATGTACTCTACCCATTTCGCATGCTTCTGGTTCAACTTCTCCTGTTGACTCATGAACTGCAATGTGTGATTATCGTTGTACAAAACGAATTCCTTGGGTATCAAGTAATGCCTCCACTTCTTCAATTCCTGTATGATGGCATAAAACTCTTTGTCGTACGTGGAGTATTTCATCTTGGCATCATCCAATTTCTCGCTATAATAAGCCACAGGTCTGTCATCCTGACTTAAGACCCCTCCAACAGCATACCCACTGGCATCACATTTCACCTGAAATGTTTTCTGAAAGTTAGGCAGCACCAACACTGGTTGCTCTGTTATCTTCTGCTTCAATAGATTGAAGCTCCTTTCAGCCTCTGTTGTCCAATGAAAAACTTTATGCCGCTTCTTCACCGTGTCCATCATCGCGGTGCTAATTCCACTAAAATTCCAAATGAATTTCCTGTAGAAACTATCCAAACCATGAAAGATCATTACCTCAAAAACATTCCTCGGCGATGGCCAATTCCTGATTACTTCTACCTTCTCAGGATCCATCTTCAATTCATTCGTCGAGATTACAAAACCCAAATAAATGAGTTTTGTCTGCATGAATGAGCACTTCCTCAAATTTATCAACAGCTTCTCCTGCTGTAGCCTTCTCATCACAATGGCCAAATGTTTCAAATGTTCAGCCTTGATCTTTCTGAAAATCAGTATGTCATCCAAATATACGACCACAAATTTTCCAATGAATTCCCGCAGGACTTCATTCATCAGCCTCATAAATGTGATCGGCGCGTTTGTCAACCCAAACGACATGACCAACCATTCGTACAAACCTTCATTTGTTTTGAATGTTGTTTTCCATTCATCTCCTTCTCTCATCCGGATCTGATGATATCCGCTCTTGAGATCAATCTTCGAAAAATAATTTGCCCCACTTAGGAAATCCATCAGATCATCCATTCTCGGCAGTGGAAATCTGTACCTGATGGTGATTTTGTTTATCGCTCTGGAGTCTGTACACATTCTCCATCCTCCATCCTTCTTCAGACTCAGTACTGTCGGAACAACACATGGACTCATACTTTCCCTCAGGAGTCCTTTACCCAGCAAATCTTGCACTTGCCTTTTGACTTTCTCGTTCTCCTGAGGTGTCAACCTGTATGCTGCCTTATTCGACAAACTTGCTCCCAGTATGAGGTCTATATGGTGACTCACACTCCTCATTGGTGGCAACGAACGAGATAGTTCATCCACGATGATATCAGCGAACTCTCCCAGCAGTTCTTGAATCTCCTCTGGTAAGTCATCCAGTCTTGTGCTTGTCAGGACAATTCTCGGTTTCCTAACAACAAAGAATTGTGGATCTTCGTTTTTCTCCATCTCTGTGAGAATTTCCTTCCCACTCATAAGAATTATGGTGTTGGTTACTTCCAGCTTCACTTCTTTATCTTTTATCGGAAGTAACCTGTGTGTTCTCCCATCCTTTTCCAAGGTGTATGTGTTCATCCTCCCATCATGAACAACATTCATGTCATACTGCCATGGTCTACCCAGCAATATATGACATACATCCATGGGAATGACATCGCACAAAATATCATCATGGTAATTCCCAATCTTGAATTTAACTAAGCATTGTTTAGTGACACTTACCCGGTGTCCTTTCTGTAACCACGAGACTTTATATGGACTCGGGTGCTTAGTCATTTCCAGCCCCAGTTTTTCCACCATCTCGGATGAAAAGAGATTATCGGTGCTCCCACTGTCCACTATGACCTTGCATTTTTTGTCCTTGGCTGTGCAAGATGTTCTAAACAGTCTGATCCTTTGCACCGTGCTTTCCACTTCTTTCTCACGTGTCAAAAGAATCTTACGCATCCCAAGCGATATTCCGCTATCTGCATCTTCATTCTCAGCATCACGCCTCTGCGCCTCTATGAAGTGAGCTTCACTTCTGTCCATTTTTCTGTCTGGACAATCCACGGCTTTGTGTCCATCCTTTCCACATGTAAAACATGTGATGATTCCTCCACGACCTCTTCCTCTACCTCAGGTACAAGGAAAAGTATTCACGTCGGTGTATCCGCCACCCTGCTTTGTATGTTTCCTCCTCGGCTCAGCATATTGCTGCCTCTGTTGTGAGGTTCCGCCTCTCTCAACTCTACCCCGAGGTTTCTTCCATTCCTCCTTGGGCAACTGCTTTGCCTCTGGGCTGACTCCTTCCTCGCCCTTGCTGACCTTGCTTGCGGCTCAACTTATCCTCGGCTTTTAGAGACATCTGGTACGCATCCTCAACTGTTCGGATGGTAACCATGCTCAACTCATCCTGAATGTCATACCTCAACCCATTCAGGTATCTCGCCACCTTCTCGTCATCACTCTCCCGATGACCAGCTCTAATATTGAGCCTGTAGAATTCCTCGGTGTACTCTTTCACCGTCATCAACTTCTATCTCAGGTTCTGCATACGCCTGAATAGAGTGATCTGATAATCTCTCGGGATGAACTTTTCTTTCATCTTAGCGATCATCCTGTCCTATCTCTTAATCTTTTGTTTTCCTTTGGAACGTCTGTTCGCCTGTAGCTCATCCCACCATAAGGCTGCATGTCCTTTCAACTTGGTAAATGCATGCCTTATCTTCTTGTCCTCTTCAATTTCCTCGTAATCGAAGTAGGTATCGAGTGCTCGGATCCAATCCAGCAACTCATCTGCATTTAGACTTCCCTCATAGACGGGAATGTCCATCTTAGTCTTCGAGCTCATTCTAGCGATGGCTCTAATCAACCTCTCTATTGATGCGTCCTCTGCTGAGACCTCTTCTGCATCATGTCCAGCTTCTTCTTCCACCTTGGAATCACTGAACTCTATGGCACCAGCTCCATGCCTTTGGGTGGTCTCCATCTCTTCGAGTCTCGCCCTGAGATCTCGTATTTTTCGTTCCATCTCTGGATTCCCTGCCGGCCTACCTCTTCTTTGGGCATCCCTGTCTTCTCGATCATGTGAATGCCTTTCTCTTCTAGGTGGCATTATGCAATCCGCTTCTCTTTGCTACCGAAACAAAGAGAACTCTTCTCCCGCTTTGATACCACTCTAACACAACCTCTCCCCACTCCTCGGAGAACAGTCACGATCACCAGGACCTTCTCTTTCTCTGAGGCCCGAAGAGTCAAAGAACTCTTCCTACACCTCTCGGGAGTTCTCTCTACCCACAACTCTCCTTCGACGATCTCCCCTTTCGCTTCTCGGGAAATAGGGACTCGCGGGATCGCGAGTTCAGTGTTCACGGGGTCGGGTCTTTATATTCCCCGAAACCCGATTGTCGAGGGTCAACGCCTTCATATGTCGGGGGTTTTCCTATCGGGAAATCGACACCATTTGATGTTGCGATCCGCTCGCTCCACAAAACCCTGAACTTTGAACACCGATGCACGTGTGCTATCCACCTGTCACATCACCTCTTCCTCCGTATATCGGGGATCACGTGATCATGATTCTGCCGTTCCCAATTCCTTTGCGAAGGAAAGTCCCGTATGTCGAATCCTGACCCTCAGGGATCTCGTGCCACCTGTCCACTACGCAATTGACGGCTCCAATCTAATCGGGGAATTTCTACTCGCGATTTCAACGAGTATAACTCCTACCTTTCCAAACACCGAAGGCCGAACCCCGATAGCCAGTTCCCTCCTTGCGCCTAAGGGTTTAAATCCCACGCAGTTTCCTCACGATCTGGCAGTCAGCGGGACTTCGTGAATCCGTCCTACGAAACCTGGCCGTTGATTCTCCTCCTTAGAGATTTCTCCTGCTCCATTGCTTCGCTTCTGTTCGATCTCTCCTGGGTCTGTTCCCCCAGTACTTCACGAAGGAACTATCCCTCCTGAGCTTGATTTATCGCACTCCTTCACTTGAAGGTTGGTGCACTCCTTGCGCTCGGCGTCCAATCACTCTCTAAGTGTTGGATCTTCTGGGCTCTGTGCCCTTCCAGCAACAGTAATCCCTGCCTTCCTTTCCTCAGACTAACTGCTGAGATTTCACTCTCGGCCTGCACTTCTACTGCACGACACGAGTAACCCAATTCGACTTCTGGGCAGATGAGAATGAGAGTTTAACTGTATAGCCACATCAACACACTCTATGCGGATGAATTCGACTGCACTCTATGCAGGAATCTCCTGGCTCAAACAGAGAAACAATTTGAAACTCATTCTCTCCTCTCTCACACAGATTCCAATTCAACTATGAAATCACATATACAACATATCAAAACAAATGCATGACAGAAAGCAAACAACCATGAGCATAATATCAACACAGAGAAACAACACAAACCATGAAGCTGAATCAAAGACTCTCTTCTATTAATTCAATCTGTACATGGGTGTTCTTCACCAGTTCTTTGCTCTGCTCTCTTGCTCTCTATGATAATGAATAATACAATAATACAAAGGAGGGTGCCTATATTCCGTTTTCCCTCTCGGAATCTACAACTATCAAATCTATAATGAATTCCTACCTAACAGCATTAAAACTAATAAATGCCTTCCTATCTACAATACAATACAAGTGCGCTTCATTACATTAACTCATTAATGCCTGCGCAACAAATATCAAGGTAAGATTCAAAAAGAAGTTTGCTGGCTTGTCCAGCTGTCTTTTCCCTGCTCCACGCGTTGGCTCGCTTAATGAGTGAGCGATGCTCCTGCATCAGATATTTAGACACTTAGGATTTAGTTAAGATCTACTTGGTCTAATGTGTCGTTAGGTAAAAGTTTTTTTTTTAGTGTGTTTCTTTAGTATGCATTAGTATGCATTTGTAGTTAGGAAATCCGATGGTCACGATATGTTCCTGACATAGAGTGATCTGATGGTTCATACTATCCTCGATATTAATGACCATTGATCTATGGATTAACACCCGATTGGTCCATGATCTCTATTTAAAGAGAATGGAGGGTCATTTTCTGATGATTGATTGTGAGAAAATCTCTTGTAAAATATCTGTGTAATATTTTTCTTTTGCATTAATAAACTTCTCCAAGTGGTCGTGTTGGTTGGGGTCGTGGATGTTTCCCCATAGGGGTTTTACCACGTGAAAAAATCGGTGTGTTGATCTTTGATCTGGTTCTGTGGGTGGTTATTGAAGGTGTTTATCCTCTGTTGGAATACCTGTGTTGTCGAAGATTACATGTTTCATGAATTCGTTAAAACACAAATGTTACTGCAAAGTTAACTAGCACAATATCAAAAGGAATTTAGACCACATCTTATCAAAAGGAAGAAATGACTGATACTAATAAAGAGTCTAATTATGGAGAGTATTTACAAAGAACAATTACAATGAAGTAATTAACAGAACTCATTTACCGAGAATAATTTACAGAGAATTAATTGGAGTAAGTATTTTATAGAGGACAATTATCGAGAAATAATTATAGAGACATAAAAGGCTGCAACCTTTATGCATGGATTATTTTGGAAACTTTTTTTTTTTTTTTTTAAATCATGTGGCAATGTAAAGATGCACAATATTTTGCAAAACACATTCATTGTTCATACAACAGGAGGTTATTTTGAATGATAGAATATGAGATATAGAAACCATCAAATAAATAAAGATAAGACTTAATAAAGTGACATGCATGGTATTTGATATCAGTTCCAATTTATGGAAACAATTTATGTAAGGAGTTTTAAAGGATACAACATTTATGGTTGAGAGACAAAATTAGTGATCAATGGAATGAAAATTTTCAACACTTCTTGAGAAGTAGATGGTTCCCCTAGCTTATGGAACAATGATATATATGAAGTAATTATAGAGGACAACGAATGTGCTCAAAGGATTTAGACACATCATCGTTTTCTCATAGAACCAACAGAGACTTACCATAGGGTAACTACACAGAACGATATGTTTTTTCATGTTGATAGGGATACAACCAATGGCGAGGGTCATGACCCATTACAAGAAAAATAATAAGAGACCCAGATAATGATTTTTATGGGAATTCTAGGAGACATGCTATCAAAAGGATTGGGAATGAATTTCACTATGGTTAAGAAGAAAACCCTCTATGAAAATATTCAAGAACAAAGCTAATTATTTACAAAACCTATTAACCATACACATTATCTCCCAGAGACATTACTACAGTCTGTCTATACCTAAGCCAGGTGAAGTAAGACTTAAAAGGGATAATTGTACAAGAGAGCATGAGTATTACATATAGTGGAAGTTTATCCATGGATTTTGAACTTGGAAAAGAACTTAGAAAGATATGGAACATAGTACCAGAATGTTGTTTAAACCCTAACAGAGAAAAAAACATACTACAACAAAAATCTTCAAAACAAGTTGATTAACAAATAGAGAACTTACTTGATCATATGAGACCACATCGACATCCATATCGCATGTTGTTGCATCTATCTACACCCAGGGATGAACTGTAAAGAGTAATCTGGTCACAAGGAACAACACGGTGGAAGGAAACCTAGTGAAACAAGACAAGAATGGTCGAATATGATGAGCGTAATGGTGCCTCGAGTCCATCGTCCATATTTTAAAGGGTGACAAAGTACGCTCCCCCACTTCCATGTGAAATAGATGAAGTGGAGAACTCGCATTGGATAATCTCCCAGAGTGTCATAAATCGGGGAACATGGTAGGTAATCCTTATTTAAAGAACTTTATTTACCTTAAAATGTGAGATAAGAACAATGCCAAGTCTTAAATTCTGAGGTGCAATATTGATTTGGCATCCACCATTTCATAAAGAGCCATTGTGTCCCTTGTATTTTCTAAATAGTGGGACTAAAGGTCATGTTAGGACATGATGCCACCTATGTCGGGTAACCTTAATACCTAACACAACTAACTTAACATATGGTCCCTTGATCGTGACTTGGAGAAAAACCCTTTTTTTCTTATTTAAAACTATGTGTAAACTTATATGGCGAGGAATCATATAAACAAAAAATAGCACAATCAATTGTTCTAGTTAGGAATTATTCCTTCTGTCATAAAATAATACAATTTATGGATTAACCTTCATGCACTATAGAATAGTGTAATAGCATAGAACCATACAAGTTATGATTGGGATTTTATTCCTTCTAGTTTAGGGATAAATTGTTATAGAAAAATCTTGATTGGACTATCAGAATAGGGTAAGAGTGATATGAAAGAGTGTCATTATAGTGAGAGTAATTAATTTTCCCTCTTATGGTTAATGGTATAAACAAAGTGTTTAAATTGAAAAAAAAAGAGTGGATTTGAGTAATGAATGGTGGAAAACATTGGACAAACTTATAATGTATTTGACAACGAGACTCATAGTTGTTCCCCTCTATAATTTTTTTTTTTAGCTAATTTTGGTGTACATTACAAGGGCCAACCTATCCCACATCCTCTATGAATCCATTCATATCCAAGTAGCACTTCTTTTTTCATCATGACAGTTTAACATGTGTTAGCAATCCATCATCCCATACTTCTGAGTAACTATTATGATAAACTATCTCTGTCATAGAAATTTTTCACCATGCTTCTATTGTATATGAGATACTCTGCATCAAGTTGTTTGAATCCATACAAGGTATTACTATATCTGCATACATGGGTCTCTTTCTGGTATAAGCTTCTTTCTCACTTGATTTATTGGGAAGAACAGTCTTTTACATGTAAATTCCAATCCATGGATACTACAAGAGGTATATCTGGTATACTGGGACAGGTAGTTGTCATAGTCTTCTCCCTCCTTCTGGAAGAAACTATGAATTTTGCAATGCTTCCATTCATAATTATTTTTCACATTTTCTTACATACATTGTTCTTTATCATAACTTCCATTTCTTTTTATTGATTTGTTCTTAGTGGGATCAAACCACACTTGCAGTCTTGTGATTCTCGGCATAATAACTCATTATTTTTTATTTTCTTTCATTCTTGGAATATTCATGTTTTTCCTCATGTCTCTCTTTAGCTCTTGGGTCCATGGGTTCTTCTATATTCCATGAAGATTCCAAATTCTTCCTTTCATTATAGAATCATGGATCAGATGGACAACCAAGGATACTTTAAGGCTTCTTTTTTAAGAATACTTATTCTAGAGTCAAACTAAACATGTGTTTCTTATCATGGTTGCTACTTTCAATTGGAACATGGAAAGATACTTCATAATCCTCAATGGATCATATTTTTGGATTACTAAGAGGCTGGGGTGAATCTATAATGAACAATTTGTTTGACAACACAAGTATTCCAACATAGGACGAACACCTTCAATAACCACTCACACAACCAGATCAAAGATCAACACACCGATGTTTTGACGTGGTAAAACCCCTATGGGGAAACATCCATGGCCCCATCCAATGCGACCACTTGGAGTAGTTTATTAATGCAAAAGAAAAATATTACAGAGATATTTTACAAGAGAGTTTCTCACAATCGATCATCTACAAATCGCCCTCCATGCTCTTTAAATAGAGATCATGGACCAATTGGGTGTTAAGCCATGGATCAATGGTTGTTAATATCAAGGAGAGTATGAACCTTCAGATCAGTCTGTGCTAGGAATATATCGTTACCTTCAGATTTCCTAACTAAAAATGTATACTAATGCATAATAAAGAAACACACTAATAAACACACTTTTACCTAACAACACATTAGACCAAGTAGATCTTAACTAAATCCTAAGTGTCTAAATATCCTAACATACCCCTTTAACAACAACTTGGGATAGGATTCAAGGATTTACAATAGTGACACAATAGGATAAGGAAGGAGGAAATAGAGACTACCCCCCCTTAATGAGAACTTCTTGAACTCCTAACATATATCAAATTTTGGAAAACTTCACTTCTGTAAGAGACTTTGTGAAAATGTCTGCAACTTGATCTTCTATAGGGAAAACAATCTCTTCAATAACTTGATAATGAATGAGATTTATGATGAAGTGAATGTGTAACTTTATGTGTTTGTTGCGCTGTTGTTGAACTAAGTCTTTGGCACACTTGATGGCACTCTGATTGTCGCACCAAAGGTTGGTTGGATGTTGCTGATGGAATCCAAACTCTAAAAGGAACTATCGAAGCCACAAGGCTTCCTGACTTGCATTTACTATTGTTTGGTACTCTAATTTTGCTGAAGAAAGTTAAATAGCATGTTTTGTCTTACAGGACCAAGTGAAAGGTCTCGATGTAAGGCTGAAAACATAACCTATAGTAGACTTCATATAATCAGGGTCATCGTCCCAATATGAATTAGTGAAACCAACCAATAAAGGATCCGCCTGAAATGTAATGTATCCCAAACATAAATGTACCATAGACATAGTGAAGTATCCTTTAAGTTTTTTTCCAATGGATTTCATGGAGTGTTTTCATATATTGAGAAACAAGACCAATAAAAAAGGAAAGATCAGGATGGGCATGAGCCAAGTATAAGAGGCTACAAACTAACTAACGGTACAGGGTCGAATCAACTTTGGGAGAAGTACATGTGGAATTAAGCTTGACTCCAAAATGGAAGGGAGAAGGGGTTGGTTTACAATCATCCATGTGAAAGCGACGAAGAAGGTAAAAATCATACTTAGACTGGGAAATAAAAATTTCTTCATTGGTTTCCAAAACTTGGAGGCCAAGGAAATAGTGAAAAAATCCTAAGTTTGTCATTTTGAATTTCTTCTTAAGGTTGTTTTTCACATGGTTTAAAAGTTTCGAGTCACTACTAGTAAGTATAAGGTCATCAACATAAAGGAAAAGTATTATGAGATGACTTCCTACTTTCTTGGTATAGACATTAGGATTATAAAGGAATCTAGAGAATCCAATGTCAATAAGAAATTTGTCCATTTTGGAATACCAAGCTTGGAGAGCTTGCTTAAGACCATAAATATATTTGTTAAGGAAACAATCAAGGCTAGAGTCATTCTGGACATATCCATGAGGTTGTTCCATGTAGATTTCTTCTTGTAAATCTTTGTGCAAGAAGGAGGATTTAACATCCATTTGATGGAACTCCCATTTATGTGACACAACAAGGGAAAGAAAAAGGCGTATGTAATTCATTTTTGCTATAGGGGAAAAGGTTTCATTATAGTCAATTCTTTCAATTTGGGAAAATCCTTTGGAAACTAACTGAGCATTGTGTCTTTCAACACTTACATTTGATGCATACTTAGTTCTGTATACCCATTTACATCTAACAAGGTTTCTTCCTTTTGGAAGAGGTACATGATCCCATGTATCATTTTCCATTAAAGAATGATACTCTTCATTCATGGTTGTATCCCAATCTATATGAATTGAAGCTTCTACAAATGTCTATGGATCACAAGTCTCAAAAAATTGATCCAAAAGAGAAGAGGCTCACTAGAATTGTGAACGCGTTCAACACTGATATGAAGGATCACATAAAAGACCACCAACTACTTCTTGTGTTGAATGGACCCATCTAGGAAGTGATGGAACTGGTGCTGGTTCAGGTTCAAAGGAATCATCTGGAGGAAGGTGAGAAAGCGGAGGTGGATTTCCATCATCATTGTCATCATATGAAGAATAAACCAGAATAGGAACATAAGAAGGCACAAACATCGAAGATGGCTCGTAGGCCAAAGAAGGAACAATCGTTGAATTAGGCTCGCAGGCCAAGATATTTTCAGTAAATTTAACATCTCTTCTAATAATGATTTTATTACAATGTGGCTGAAGAAGTCTATAACCTTTGACATCTTCAGAATAACCAACAAATATACACTTCTCACTTTTAGGTTGCAATGATTTTCTTTTCTCACCAGGAAAGTGAGTCCATGCTATACTACCAAATATACAAAAGTGACTTACATATGGTTTAATTTTAGTCCAAGATTCTTCGAGTGTTATATTTTTAAGAGCCTTTTTGGAAGTGTGATTTACTATGTAATTTGCACAGTTGATGGCTTCCACCAAATACTTTAGACTTAATACATTATATTGGATCATACAATTAGCCATTTCTTTTAATGCGTGGTTCTTTCTCTCAGCAACACCATTTTGTTGTGGTGTATATGGAACAATGTGTTGCATTTGGATTCCTTGTGTAATGCAGTAACTTGTAAAAATTTTGTTCACATATTCACCTCCATTATATGTTCTTAACCTTTTAATTTGACTTCCATATTTCTTTTCTACAAGGGCCTTGTAGGCCAAAAACTTGTCAAAAACTTTGTTGTTAATTTTTAAGAAGTAAAACCAAATACGTCTAGAAAAGTCATGAATCAAAGTTAAGAAATACTTGCACCCAAAAAAAGGAGTAGAAAGTGGACCACACAAACAATTGTGAAAAAGATTCAAAGGGCTCGGGGCATGCCAAGGGGCACATTTTTCAAAACTATCCCGATGATGTTTGTCGAGAACACAACCAACACAAACACCATCTATGCATGAAACACGAGGAAGACCAGTCACCATATGTTGATTACATAGTTGATGCAATGAGTGATAGTTTAGATGACCAAAACTCTTGCCAAAGTTTGCTCAGGTCATCACTATGAGGAAGAAAAAATGATGAAAAATATGATGACCCAAAGTTGTTAAACTTGTACAACCTGGTAATAGCATCAACAATTCCAGTTGCAAGAACATGATTGGGATATTTTACATCCTTGATTACAACTTGGTGAGGTGAAAACTCTACGGTTTTACCTTCACCTAAATGAGTTATTTGATATACTAATAGAAGGTTCCAACAAATACTTTGAACACATAATACATAATTTAAATGACCATTATCTACTTCAATTGTTCCATATCCTACAACACTAAGAGATCTATCATCAACAACAAATATTTTCTTGGTGTTAAATTCATTTAGAGCAGAAAATATGTCGTTATCCTTAGCCATATGATAAGATGCTCCAAAATCAATAAGCCACTCATCAGAAGAAGAAGTAGAAGTTGTATTGAAGAATAAACCATAATAAGAAAGTTCACGTCCACGAGAAGAAAAAGAATAAGTAGAATCAATATTGATTTTTTGCTTCTTCGTCATTTATTCTAAACCTCCCATCTTCTTGAAACATTTGGACTCATCATGACCATCTTTATCACAAAATAAATATTTGTTAGTCTTCTTATTTTTATATTTTTCTCCTTTGTCACCATTAAGATATGAAGTTGTCTGAGCAGGTTTGGGACCCTTATGTTTCTTGTTGTTGTAGCGAGGATTTTTCTTCTTGTGATAATTGGGTTTATCTTTCTGCTAGGAAACTAAGGATTTGTTGGAGGTACCTGTAGTGTTGATCACTCCAAGTTGTACAAGCTTATCTTCCTCTCTAATCAAAGCAACACAAAAGGAATCAATAGTGGGTTTTTGATAAGATTTCCCTATAGCCTCTCTCATGGCATAAAAGGTAGATACAAACAAAGAATGTGCAGTACCTAGCTTAGAAATAATAAGATAGATGAAACGTTGTTCCTCTATTTTTATCTCACATTCTTCACATAAAATTATGAGTGTTTTAAACTTAGATAGATAGTCTCCAAGGAAATAAAAATCACTTGGACTTAAGGTCAGTACTTGAATTTTTAACTATTGTGATCAAATAATATTGAGTTTACCAAACACATATTCAATATTTTCCCAAGCTTCATTGGGGTCATCAATTTCTTTAATGTGAAACCTTAAATCAAGAGAGATGGAAATTCTGATTAATCCACGTGATTTGTCACTCCTATTAGCCCATTTGACTTTATTATTATCATCAGTGGGTTCTTTGTCCTTTCCCAAGGTAATCTGGTATAACCTTTACTTCTTAATAAATATTCCATATGAGATTTCCTTTGGAGTAGTTGGTGCGAGTAAGAAAAAGATTACTAGAAGAAGCCATATTAAATCTATAGATAATGCAGATTTAAAAAAAATGGCACTAAAAATGTATTTTGGATGTGGAAGTTATGCTCTTTTTAAAAACGACATAAATGGTAACCAAATGACTACGTGGTGGTGTAAGTTTCTTTATGAATTGACCCACTTTTATAAAGAGAAGTTGGGATCACTTTTACAATGAAGTTATTTTATAAAATATAAGTTGCATGTGTTGAAATTACTAAGACAACTAAGAGGGGGGGGTGAATCAATTGTTATTGAGCTTAAACAATTTTAAGTCTATTAAAATATTCTTAATCTTTCTTAAAGTGATCATGAACATTATACAACATATGGACAGTAAAAGTAAAGAGCATCAGTCACACATAAGGTATACACAGAGACATATTTTCACGAGGAAACCCATAAAGAGAGAAAACCTCTTCTTCTTCAAAATGATAGGCAGTCTTTTAAGTTTTGTACATCATCTATAATTGAGAACCAACTCAATGTGAGGCTGCTACCTCTGTTTTACAAGATGCAACTTGTTTGAGAGCACCAACTCTCTGGTTTCTCTAGCACTCACTAGAAGGAAGCACCAACTCCCCTAATGTTCCAGCACCAACTAGATGGAAGAACCAACTTCCAGTTACACAGGCTCCAACCTGTATAACAGAGAACACTTGTTCTCCCTTGTACCACCCTGCCACCCTGGTTTCTTTGGCTGCAACCAAATGAAAGTTACAATTCCCTACGTTCAAGCTCTCACTTGAACCTCTAAGGGCAACAATCCTCCCTAGCACCTCCCAACCACCCTGGAATATAAATGAATAAATAAACAGACAACTACACAGATAAATCAATTCTTACCAATCTTTCTTTGTTATGTAAATATGGTCTTCTTCTAACTGTTCTGCAATTCTTCTCTTCCTTTGTCTGTTCTGCAAATCTACTCTGCTCCAATTCTTTTCTTCATATGTTACTCTTCTCTGAGTTTTATCTCACATTGCCCATATTCTCAGTCTCACACTGCGCATTATATGATTTTCCCTTTCTTACAGTTTCATTCATTTTTCATCCAGAACTCGGACCCACACACCATCTGTATCATTTTATTTTATACACACACCCACGACGTTTCCTCTTCGCATTTCCTTCGGCAAAAGAAAAATAACCATCCGAGCAAATGAAATGCCAACCGCTCGGAAATCATGAGTCCATATCTCTAATAGATTCATAACTGGGGAGTTAACTGTGAGAGATAATAGTAACCCTCCGATCATATTCCAGTTTATCTGCACAGTTCGATGAATTTTATTAATCTTTCCTTTAAATCGGGTTTCGACATTTTGACAATCCTCTGGCCAAGTGTCTCGACACTTCATGTCGCGATCTTCGAAGCTCCGATACAGAGCTTTTCTTCTCTAGCTCCTTCCTCTATATGACCATGGCCATGACCAAGAGCTTATGAAAAAAGTACTTTTTGAGAATTCGCATTTCGTGAGTGTAGAGATGAGGCATCTCGACTCTCCAAGTCGCGATCCCCAAAACCCTGAGATGGAGCTAAGATCAATGATCCACAATCTCTATGAGTCTACTGTCCATATCTCATCGTGAATCTGCATCTCGCGATTCCTTCGATAGAGATCCTTGTCACTCCAAGTTGTGATAGGCGAAGCTCCGAGTTGGAGATCAGATCAACAGTCCAAAACGCAACGTGAATTGACGTCTGGGATTAAATCGTGATTTCACATATCATGATTTCAATGATTTTGTTTCTTACCTCTCCAAGTCACGATAGGCGAAGCTCCAAGTTGGAGATCTGATCAATGGTCCAAAACTCATCGTGAATTGACGACTGGGATTAAATCGCGATTTCGCATATCACAATTTCGACAATTTTGTTTCTTACCTCTCTAGGTCGCTATTCGCGAAACTCCGAAATGGAGTCGACAGTCCATATCAACCTTGATCTGACGACTGCAATTAAATCGTGATTTCACATATAGCGATTTCAATTTTCATATTTCTTGCCTCTCCAAGACGTGATTTGCGAAACTCTAAAATGGAGTCGATGGTCCAGATCAACCTTGATCTGATGGCTATCAAGAACCTTCATCCAGAAAAAGAATTTTCGATGATCCTCCTTGAATTTCAAAAATGTACACTTGCTCGGAGGGTTTCTTGGACCTTTTCAAATACAATTTCATATGGAAATACAATTTGATCAACTTCTACCACATTACTTTTTCGATTAAGCCATTGAAAGTGCAACAAACCCTCATCTCCCCTAGCTACAGGAACAAGTCCTTTTTGAGTATCTGGCACAACTCGTGTACCCTTCAGAAACATCATCCCAGCCCTAAATTGCAGCATGATCTCCTAACAATTGAATCGGATGATGCATTACAACATATAGAATCTGTTATGACCAAACCTTACAAATCTTCCCTGCAATGTCTTCTCATAATTCCCATCTATTTCATCCATGTATTTCATACTTTCTGTACTCATGCCATCTTCACTGTTGTACTTGCCATCAATGACAAGTATACAAGCATGCACTATTTGTTAAATATTTTCCAACATTCTCCCCCTTTGGCATTGATGGCAACTCAAGCACCCACATGCATTTGGATTCTCTTCCTGAACTCTTTTCTGCCCCTTTGAAATCAATGTCAAAGAAGAAACATGCTCCCCCTGATCTGTTGCAAAACCTACTCCCCCTGTCAACAACCAGATAGTCAATAAGTACTCCCCCTGAACAGGTGAACATATTAGACACAAAAAATTATAACCCCCAACTTTGACGAAGATATCCAAAATGGGTTGCTGCTAATGGTTTTGTAAATATATCTGCAATTTGTTCTGTAGAAGGTATATAATTCAGTTGAAAAATTCTATTTGTAACTTTTTCTATGAGAAAATGGTACTTTATTGGAATATGCTTAGTCTTTGAATGAAGAACTGGATTCTTGGAGACACTAATGGCATTGGTGTTATCATAGTGAATTGGAATGGGATCACTGTAAGTTACCTTCAAATCTGCAAGAGTTTGTATCATCCATAAAATTTGTGTGTAGCAGGTAGTAGAAGCAATGTAATCTGCCTCTGTAGTTGATAATGAGATGGATCCTTTCTTTTTACTAATCCATGCAACTAATGAGTCAACCATAAAGAATGTTCCTCCAATGGTGTTTTTTCTCTCATCAACACAATTTTCCCAATCTGCATCTGAATAAGATGTTAACTAGAAATTCTGATTTATGGGATACCACAGACCATAACTCATTGTTCCCTTCAAGTATTTGAATATCCTTTTGACAACTACCAAATGACTTTGTTTAGGAGCAGACTGATAATGACCTACCATTCCAACAACTTGCATTATAACAGGATGGGATGGTGTGATGTACAGAAGACTGCCCATCATAGAGCGATATGTCCTTTGATCAACATCAAGTGAGATATCATATTTACTCATCCTGCAACCAACCACCATAGGTGTGCTAACTGGAGATGAATCTTCCATCTGAAATTTCTTCAACATCTCTTTCAAATATTTTTCTTGAGAAATAAATATTCCTACAGAACTTTGTTTTACTTGTAAGCCAAGAAAATATGACAGTTCTCCTATCATGGACATTTCAAATTCTGTATTCATAGAGTTAGAAAACCACTGGACAGATGATTCATTAGTACAGCCAAAAATAATATCATCTACATAAACCAAAACAACTAGTAAATTATCACCTTCAAACTTAATGTAAAGGTTACTGTCAACAATACCTTTCTTGAACCCTTTTTCTTGTAAAAAAATTGTCCAGTCTATAATACCAACCTCACGGTGCTTGTTTTAGTCCATATAAGGCCTTCTTCAGCTTACAAACATAATTAGGATTATCTGTCAAAGATAATACTTTAGGTTGCTCCATATATACTTCTTCCTCTAGATCTTCATTAAGAAATGTTGACTTAACATCCATCTGATAAACTTTAAAGTTTTTATGACATGAATAGGAAAGAAACATTCTGATGGCTTCCAATCTTGCCACCAGTGCAAAGGTTTCATCAAAGTCCTGACCTTCAACTTGTGCATACCCTTTATAGACCAGTCTGGATTTATTTCTAACAACTTGTCCTTTTTCATTCATTTTATTCTTGAATATCCATTTGGAACCTATTATATTTTTATCTTCAGGTCTAGGGACAAGCTCCCAAGTATTGTTCTTTTCAATTTGATCAAGCTCTTCATTCATTGCTCTAATCCAATCATCATGCTTGCTGGCTTGATGAAAATTTTTAGGTTCAGTCATAGATAAAAAAGAAACCTGAGATTGTTTTGAGTCTTTAATCAATTTCCTTCTTGTCTGAACTCCTTTATTTATATCTCTAATTATCTGATTTTCAGGATGATTCTTTTTAACAATTCTGAGAGGTGATTTTGTTTCTTTCTACTGATTTGTGTTAGTCTAAGTATTTGTATCTTCATTTGATTCAGATTCTTCCTTTTCTGATCCTTGGACCTGTTCATCTTCATCTTGACCTATATCTTTTGTTCTTGGTTCAGCACTGCTTACATTTCTGACTGGGATTTCTTCATCAACTTTTATATCTATACAATCAACTAGTTTATGCAGTCTCTTATTGTAGCATCTGTACCATTTACTATTTGTATCATAACCCAAAAAGATACCTTCATCAGCCCAGTCATCATATTTGCCAATATTTTCATCATTGTTCTTGATATAACATTTACTCCCAAAAACTTTAAAATGCTTGATTGAAGCACGTCTTCCAAACCATAGTTCATAGGGAGTCTTGTCACTGTGTGGCCTAAGATGAGCTTTGTTAAGGATATGATCAGCTGTATGAATTACTTCCACCCAATATGTATGAGGCATGTTCCTTTCATTCATCATTGATCTTTTCATTTGTTGTACTGACCTATTATGTCTCTTAACAACTCCATTTTGTTGTGGAGTCCTTGGAATTGTGTACTCTCTTTTGATCCCATGTTTATCACAGAACTCTTTGAAATTCCCTGAACTAAACTCTCCTCCTCTATCAGACCTTACTGCCTTTAATATTTTTCATGTTTGATTCTCAGTCAAAGCCTTAAACACTTTGAATTTTTCAAATGCTTCATTTTTTTCTTTCAAAAAGGAAACCCAATTTAGTCTAGAATAGTCATCAATAATCAACATAAAGTAATTTTATTTTCCTATACCTTCTTTCCTTGATGGTCCACATAGATCCATATGTACTAACTGGAGAGGTTTTTCTGTTGAAGGAAAGTTTTTAGATTTGAACTAAATGTGAGTAAGCTTTCCTATCTGATAGGGTTTACAAATAGAGTCATATGGCTTTGATATCTTCAGAATATCTTTTACTGCCCCATTGTTTCTGAGTTTGATTATGTGATCAAAATTTAGGTGACCAAGTCTCCTATGCCACAACCAACTTTCATCATATTTGCTTAAGTGACATTCTTCTTTTTCTTCTTTTAACACATAGACATCATTCTTTGTTCTTATCCCTTTTGCAATCAGTTGTCCTGAACTCAAAGACTTTATTTTACAGTCTTTAGAAGTAAAAACAACTTCACATCCTTTGTCACAAACTTGACTGACACTTAGTAGACTATGTTTCAGACCATATACAAACAACACATCTTGAGATTTTCCTTTTCCATTACTCAGACTTACCATTCCTTTACCTTTTATTTTTCCTGGTGCATCATTTCCAAAAGTTACATTCCCTGACTTGTTTTCACTTAGAGTTAAAAACTTACTTTTGTCTCCAGTCATATGTTTGGAACATCCACTGTCAATATACCAGGGATTCTTTTGTTTTTGGGATGATAATACTAGTCCACACTTGTCATCTGTTTTCTTCTTCCAAACCTTGACATTTTCAACAGTGGGATTCAAGTCTAGATTGTATTTCCTTAAGCGACAGTCTGCAACTTTATGTCCATAATTATGACAGTTGTAACATTCTGGTTCACTGAATAATAAATCATAACAATTGTTGTGTTTCACCTGTGTCCTTCTCCCAGTCATCACATGATTTATAGTTTGTGATTGTTTGTTTCTTGGCTATCTCAATCTTTGTTGTGGAAGATAGTTATTCATTGAATATATTGATTGTTCATATCTAAATCTTAAAGAACAGTTTATAGCTTTGTGACCAAAATTAGAGTAGAGAAAACAATAACCATAGAAAAAATATTTGTACCTTGGAAACATCTATCTTCTTTGAGGAGGTTGACTTCTTTCATGTCGATACTCTTTCTAGTCTACAAATTCAGTTCTGGGGATTTTTCTTTCATTTCTTCTCGGTGGCTGATTTTCCTTCTTTGTTTCTACAGAGTGACTGTTGTCAATGTTTGAGGATTCGACAAACTTGATAGATTCTGTATTACTTGGATGATCACTACTTGATCCTTCTTCATATCCCAATCCAGCTTTCAATTTTGAATTTCTTTGTTGATTTAGAATGGAGGTTAATTCTTCTGAGGCTTTAATACTTGGCATATTTTGGTGATACAATCCTTTAAACTTCTCCATTTCTTTTATGGTTTTTACTATCTCTTCTTCTAAGGATTCACACCTGACTTTCTTCTCTGAAAATTGTTGTTTCAATATATCTTTTATTTTCTTTGCCTCTTCTAATTCCACTTTCAACAGAGCAAAGTCTTCATCGGGTTTTTTACTGTCTTTCTCGAACTATGTCAACAATTGTTTTTTCTTTCTGTTCTTAATTCAGAGTCTATCAATTTCTTCTACTGCACTAATCAGTTCTCCTTCCAAACCAACCAAAGCTTCATCATCATTATCATCACTTCCTATGCTTTTATTATCATAATCCTCTTTGTCCATAAGCATGAAGTCATTTGCCTTATCTTCATAGGAAGAGTCACTATTAGTGCCTTCTGAGGAATTGTCATTATTTGCAACCAAACTTTTCTTCTTATTATATTTCTTGTATTTGTACTTCTTTTCATCATCAGAATTCTGATCCTTTTTCTGATGGGGACACTTAGATGCAAAATGACCTATCTTACAATAGTTAAATCATTTGAAGGGAAACTTCCCTTGGTATTTTCCTGATCCTTTCTTTAACCTTCTCACAAATTTTGCCTCAATATCATCTAATTCTAAATCTGTATTCTTGTCTTCTTTAAAATATGCTTCTCTAGTACTAGATTTATCTTTGCTAATTCTCATTTTATATGCAATTAAGGTCCCTAGAAGTTGATCAATGGACAGAGTTTTAAGATCATTTAATTCTTCTATTGCAGAGACTTTTGGATTAAATTTATCGGGCAGAGATCTTAAAATCTTCTGAACTAAGAGTGAGTCATCAAACTTCTCACCAAGAACCTTCATGGAATTTACAAGTTCTTCAACTCTTAAAAAATACTTTCTAATTGTTTCATCTTCATCATCTTTAGTTGTTCAAATTTCAATATGTATGTTTGAAGTTTGGCATATTTTGCTTTCTCATTTCCTTCATAACTGCTAATAAGTTTATCCCACATTGCTTTGGCAGTTTCAAGATGCATTACCTTTACAAACTCAGCTTCAGCAAGTCCATTCAAGATAGAATTCATTCCCTTAGCATTAAAACTAAACTCTAACTTATCGTCCTTGGAGGGTAGCACAACAGGCTTTGTATATCCACTTTATACTAAATCCAAAACATTAGCACCCAAAGCCATTAAGTATGTTCTCATTCTAATCTTCCAGAAGGAAAAATTTGTTCCATCAAATAGAGGGGGCTTAGAGGCTGAAGTCCCTTCATGACTTGTCATGTTTAAGCTTATAGATCTACCTTTGAATAAAAGGAACCTTCTCTGATACCAATTGTTGAAATTACTAAGACAAATGAGNGGGGGGGGGGGGTGAATTAGTTGTTATTGAGCTTAAACAATTTTAATTCTATTAAAATATTCTTAATCTTTCTTCAAGTGATCATCAATATTATACAACATATGGACAGTAAAAGTAAAGAGAATCAGTCACACATAAGGTATACACAGAGACAAAATTTCACGATGAAACCCATAAAGGGAGAAAACCTCTTGTTCTTCGAAATGATAGGCAGTCTTTTAAGTTTTGTACATCATCTATAATTGAGCACCAACTCAATGTGAGGCTGCTACCTCTGTTTTACAAGCTACAACTTGTTTGAGAGCACCAACTCTCTGGTTTCTCTAGCACCCACTAGAAGGAAGCACCAACTCCCCTAATGTTCCAGCACCAACTGAATGGAAGCACCAACTTCCAGTTACACAAGCTCCAACCTATATAATAGAGAACACTTGTTCTCCCTTGCACCACCCTGCCACCCTGGTTTCTCTGGCTACAACCTGATGGAAGTTACAATTCCCTGTGTTCAAGCTCCCACTTGAACCTCTGAGGGAAACAGTCCTCCCTAGCACCTCCCAACCACCCTGGAATATGAATGAATAAATAAACAGACAACTATATAGATAAATCAATTCTTACCAATCTTTCTTTGTTCTGTAAATCTGATCTTCCTCTAACTGTTCTGCAATTCTTCTCTTCCTTTGTCTGTTCTACAAATATTCTCTACTTCAACTTGTTCTATCATTATTCTCTTCTCCAAGTATTTTATTCATATGTTACTCTTCTCTGAGTTTTATCTCACACTGCACATATTCTCAGTCTCACACTGCATATTCTATGATTTTCCCTTTCTTACAGTTTCATTCATTTTTCATCCAGAACTCGGACCCACGCACCGTCTGTATCGTTTTCTTTTATACACACCCGCGGTGGTTCCTCTTCAAATATCCTTCGGCAAAAGAAAAGCAATCGTCCGAGCAACTGAAATGCCAACCGCTTGGCAATCATGAGTCCATATCGCTAATAGATTCGTAACTGAGGAGTTAACTGTGAGAGAGAACAGTAACCCTCCGATCATATTTCAGTTTATCTGCACCGTTGGATGAATTTTATTAATCTTGCCTTTAAATCGGGTTTCGAAATTTCGGCAATCCTGTGGCCAAGTGTCTTGACACTTGATGTCGTGATCTCCGAAGCTCCGATATAGAGATTTTCTTCTCTATCTCCTTCCTCTATATGACCATGGCCATGACCAATCTCTTATGCAAAAAGTGCTTTTCGCAAATTCGCCTTTCGTGAGTCTGGAGATGAGGCATCTCAACTCTCCAAGTTGTGATCCCCAAAACCCCGAGATGGAGCTGAGATCAACGGTCCATAATCTCGATGAGTCTATGGTCCAGAACTCATCATGAATTCGCATCTTGCGATTCCTTTGATAGAGATCCTTGTCACTCCAAGTTGTGATAGGTGAAGCTCTCAGTTGGAGCTCAGATCAACTGTCCAAAACTTATCGTGAATTGACGGCTGGGATTAAATCGCAATTTCTCATATCGCGATTTCAATGATTTTGTTTCTTACCTCTCCAAGTCGCGATAGGCGAAGCTCTGAGTTGGAGCTCTAATCAACGGTCCAAAACTCATCGTGAATTGACGGCTAGGATTAAATCGCAATTTTGCATATCACGATTTCAGCGGTTTTGTTTCTTACCTCTCCAAGTCACGAGTCGTGAAACTCCAAAATGGAGTCGACGGTCCAGATCAACCTTGATCTGACGGCTACGATTAAATCATGATTTCGCATATCGCGATTTCAATTGTCATATTTCTTGCCTCTCCAAGACGCAAGTTGCGAAACTCTGAAATGGAGTCGACAGTCCAGATCAACCTTGATTTGACTGCTGTGATTAAATCATGATTTCGCATATCGCAATTTCAATTGTCATATTTCTTTCCTCTCCAAGACGTGAGTTGTGAAACTCCAAAATGGATTCAACAGTCCAGATCAACCTTGATCTGACGGCTATCGAGAACCTGCATCCAGAAAAAGAATTTGCGATGATCCTCCTTGAATTTCAAAAATGTACACTCGCTCGAGGGATTTCCTGGACCTTTTCAAATATAGCTTCATATGGAAATACAATTTGATCAACTTCTACCACATTACTTGTTTGATTAAGCTATTGAAAGTGCAACAAACCCTCATCTCCCCTAGCTACACGAACAAGTCCTTTTCGAGTATCTTGCACAAATCGTGTCTCCTTCAAAGACAACATTCCATCCCGAAATTCCTGCATGATATCCTGACAATTGAATTGGATGATGCATTACAACATATAGAATCCGCTATGACCAAACCTTACAAATCCTCCCTGCAATGTCTTCTCATAATGCCCATCTATTTCATACTTTCTGTACTCATGCCATCTTCACTGTTGTACTTTCCATCAGTGATAAGTATACAAGCATGCGTTGTCTGTTAAAGATTTGCCAACAACATGCAAAATAAATATCTCTAAAATAAAATATTAAATCTACTTATAGTGATTCACTTTTATATTTGGAATGAAATACACTTTACAATTTGAGCATGAACGTTTTTTAAAAAGGTAGCAAAGAGAGACTTGAACTCAATACCTCTTACTTAAAAAGACAACTTTTAACTAAATGGTCTATCAAAACATATTATACTGTTTAGCAAGAGGATTTTTGTTTTTTTTGTTGTTGTTGTTGTTGAAGATAGCCTTGGAGAGTGTGCTAAAAAAAAAACTATTTTCACACAAGAAAAAAAATTCGCTTCTTAATGACAACAAGGGTTAGATCTCATTTAGCTTACCCGAAAGATGCACCTTTTCCTATTTGTTTATGATTTTCCGAGATCACACTAGCTGTGGGAAAAGATCATACACATATCTAAAAGAGTAGAAACCCAAAAATAAATAATATAAAACCAAAATAATACTCTGCAAAAATTTAAAAAATGTGTATTCAGGCTTTATACCTCTGTATCTCACTGAAATGGTCGTATCTTGGGAAGACATAAACCTTTTCGAGTGAAATGAAAAGTGTTCCTAACTGAAACGAGCACTCCAGACACAATGGAATAGTCCTCGCAGCCCATAAATGTATGGAAATGATAAAAAATGGAGATGAGGAAACTCGGCTTCAGGATCTCGATCTATAATAGGAGTGGGTCTTCAAACAAGCTCTGATACAATGTTCGAAAACATAAGTATTCCAACAGGGGATGAACACTTTCAGTGACCACACACATAACCAGATCAAAGATCAACACACCGATGTTTTGATGTGGTAAAACCCCTACGGGGAAACATCCATGACCCCGACCAATGCGACCACTTGGAGCAGTTTATTAATGCAAAAGAAAAAGATTACAAAGAGATTTTACAAGAGAGTTTCTCACAATCGATCATCATAAAATTATCCTCCATGCTCTTTAAATAGATTTCATGGACCAATCAAGTGTTAAGCCATAGATCAATTGTTGTTAAGATTGAGGAGAGTATGAACCACTAGATCACTCTATGTCGGGAACATATCACTATCATATTTCCTAACTACAAATGCATACTAATGCATACTAAAGAAATACACTAAGAAAAACACTTTTACCTAATGACACATTAGACCAATTAGATATTAACTAACTGTTAAGTGTCTAAATATCCTAACACAATTATACTAATTATTAATCCTTTAAACCACAAATTATATTCTTTTACTTATTCAACCATGTTCATTTATTCATCATCAATATATTACTATATCATAAGCATTAACATTCATCAGTGCATAATAAACAATAACACACATATGCACATAATGCACAATACAACAATATTTACGTGGAAACCTAATGCGGGAGAAAACAACATAATTATTTTCTTATATGTCAAGAATTACATTCAAGGAAGCACCAACTTCCAGTTCTCCAACAACAACTCGAAGGAGGCTACAACCCCCTATGTTCTCCAGATACAACTGGAAGGTGGCTACAACCACCTAGTTTCCCAGGCTATAACCTAAGGGAAGCTCCAACTCCTCATTTCTCTGCCTAAAACCCGAAGGAGGCTATAACTCCCTATGTTCTCCGAAAACAAATGGAAGGTTGCAACAACCACCTATCATTTCCCTATCCAACCGCCCTGAAACATAAGTAGAATGATGGAACCATTGTCACAATGTCACTGTGAGATATACTGTTGTAAACCTGTACTAATCAACTTGCACCAAACAACCTGTAACAACTTGTACCAATAACCTTTGCCAACATGTACCATACATCAAATTGTACCTCAACTTGTACCATAAACAAGTGCATCAACCATGCACCAAACCTGTACAAACAACCAGTAACATTAACCTATCCAAAAACCCTATCACAACAACTTGTCTCATCAATCTTATCAACCAAATCAGATCTACTCACCAAGATCAATCACCAAGAGAACTCTCAACCATATGAAAAATATCACCAATATGTGCATCAACCAAGAATAACACAATAACTCATGATCATCACCAAGATCAATATGTGCTTCTAATAATATACCAAGAAAAGTATGTTACATCATCCATAAACCATGTGTTAACAATACTACTATCAGGTGTCTCCAACCATGTACCAAGTATGTACCAATCATGCATCAACTATGACTCGTCAAGATGTGCCAACATAATCAACCATACACCTCATGTATGTGCCAACTCATCAAGTACTTGTCTCAACCAGGTACCCAACATGTACCTCTACCATATACCAAATATAGATACCAATATAACCATAAAAACATTCTCTAGCAACCAAATACCATAAACCATTACATCAAACCATGTGCCACAACCTCATTGCTATACAACCCTTATATATAACATACCTCAACCAAATTCCCTCATCAATTTCATCATCCAATTCTATTTTTTTACTCTGTAACAGACTCGGTGTATATGATCACATACCTACAAAACTTCTTTAACGTTAACAACAAGAGACTAACGTTTTCATCAAACTTTACTTTAGTCTCACATGACTAATTTTGGATTAGTAAACAACCCTAAATTGCAATAATAATAACTATATACCTGTAATGAATAAAGATTTGAAAATAGTACACAATGTTATTTAGTATATTTTATGCAATTCCTCTAGGTTTCACTACTTGGAACCTCTCAGAAAAGGATTTATATCAAAGATGGCATACCTTGTTCAACTATGGCTTATATTAGAAGGTGAACTTGTAGAGCATGCCCCACATAGAATATTTTTTGTATGGATCGTAAAATGGTACTACAAATACTACAAAATGTACTCTAACCAATACATTTGGTCTTACTTAATTTGGATCTATTATGAAGAAGTTATGACATTTTTACCTGAAACACCTGTTTTAGACTAGTTTCAGAACTAGCCACAAACCCTATTTTCCAAAGAGTGCAACTCCCAGAATACAAGGACCCAGAAGATGAAATGTTTATCACAATTACTTAGATATGTTTTCTCAACGAACTCCAGATTTCGCTATCTGAATCGTTGTAGAAATTTTTTATTGCTAAAATGATGAGATGACCTGTAAATAACATACCTTAGAAAACATCATTAAAAGACTTTGTCCTCCGTTGAATTTTGGCCTTGTTTACTTCACCTTCCCTCTGAAATTTGACTTAGATATCCTTTGGTTACCTCATCCACTTGTATATATTTAATATTCTCAAATGGATACTAATGGGAGACCCTTTCTCTCTTATTTATACTCTCCAAGTAGCTTCCTCTAGAAGTATCCACTTAACCACTTTGTCCACTTAACCAACTTTCTTCACTTAGCCACTTTTTCCACTTAACCAAATTTGTCCACTTAGCCACTTTGTCCACTTAACCATTTTTTCCACTTAGCCACTTTGTTCACTTAACCAACTTTGTCCACTTATCCACTTTGTCCACTTAACCACTTTGACTACTTTATTATTTAAATAATTTCTCTTTACTCAAAACTTCTTGTTGCAACTAATTTATTTTTAATTATTTTATTAACACAACAACTATACCCATGATTAAATCCGATTTTCACCCACTTTGACTAGTCAACTTCTTCTAGGTGTTTCTAGAATAATTTGACTTATTTGACTTTCTAGGGGCTTCTAGATAACTCATGAGGGTTCTCCAACTTCACAAGGCCATAACTCTCTAACCGTGAGGAGTTATGTGACATTCCACATACCAACAAAAATGGAATGACATGTACTATCCATATAGAACACTCTTACCTATAAATTCATTTATGTTCATGTCATTAAACCTTAAAGAGACTTGGGTCCCTTCCCCATGCCTCTATGGTACCAGAATTCACTACCAGACTTCTCCAAGGGTTGACATCAATCACTAAGGGTTGAAATCAATCTACAATATCACTCTCCAAGGGTTGAAATCAATGACAACCAACACTCCAAACCAACTGTCCATCAATCTAAACCAATTTTCTGACACATATCATTTAGGATTAGCTCCCTCATAATTATTTCTTTATGCATGATTGGATGCTCTTCTTTTGGAATTTTGTAATCAACTCCCTCCATCTAAGAGACACCAAACTTTCTTATGCATCCTTATTGCCTTATGCAAAGTGTCAAATTTATTTTTCTAATTTCATATTGATTGCTGACTTCTTTCTATTTTGACTTCTTCTGGGTCTCTTCAAGTTTCATTATGATTTTGTCTTATATGGAAGTTGTTACTTGTATAATAGATTCCACAGGAATTGTTACTAAGGGTTGTCAACATACTTCATATTTTCATGTGTATTTCTTCACTTGTGGTCATCGTGATGATGATCCTTATCTTGTTATTCTTCCATAGGTATTGTTTCACTTGAACATCTTATCTTATAAGAAACAAATATGAAAGATATGTACATAAACTATGTAAACATGGTATGTACAAGAAATTTGAAGAATATTGTTACCCTTCGATGAAGAAGCCTTGTTTTATCCTGCTTGGCCTTATTTGAGGGTTCCCTTTCTTTGACAATCGATGCTTTGTTTGTTTCCTTCCTTAAGACAAAATTCCTCTTATTCCTGAAATTCTTGAATTTTCTTGTGAAGGCTTGATTATCGTATTTCTTTTGGGATTTATGTTTTGTGCTAATCCTTGATTATTCTTATGCACAACAAATCCAAAGTTATTCAAATATGAGATACTCCTTTCCTATGTTTATTCTTGTGGAAAATGCATCCCATGTCTTGGGAAGGCTCTTGCGTACTATATTTACTGGTTCCTTGAAATGATTTCTTCAATATTTTGTAGTTGATGTTTTAACGAAGAGATTCTCACAAAGTATGATGTTATGCTTTCATCATCATTCATGTCATGAAGATCATTCTTCATATTCATTACTTTTCCAATGTTTCTGACTGAGAAGAGATTAGTTAGGGCATCCTATATATTATTAGATGAGTCAAGGGTATAAAGTGGTGTTTTACAGAGTCCACTATGATACTCATGGCATTGATGTCATTTTCCTTGAATTTCTCCACAACTGCAACGTTCTAAGGTTCCTTCTCATTTCCTTCTTCAAATTATGGTTCCACAATCTTTCCTTTCATGATATCCAACACTTTATTGTTGTCAAGGATGAAGTCAATCCTTGTATTCCATGCTCTGAAGTTAGAAGCCCCTTCTAGCTTTTTTTCTGATTGCATAAAGTAAGTCATGAATGATTTGACTTGGTCAACCTTTGAATTTTACCAAAAAATCAAACTTGACGTCTTAGCTTGCTGCGAATACCAAGAGGTCCTCTAGGATTTTCATAAATTAGGTCAATCTCTTCACTTAAGGTGCCTCAACATGAGGGTCATGGTTTTGTTGTTGCAACAAAAAATTTGACTGGAACTGCAACTGTAACTGAGAAAATCATCCCAATCTATATTATAGTGGTTAGACTGTCTGAAGATAGTGTGGGACCATAACCTATTAGAAATAATAGGTGTGCTTATTTAACCATAGATAGTATAGCAATATTTTTACCCAACCATATGTCGAAGCCACCCCAAAGCATCTTAACCTTGACAGAGATAATAATTTCGGAATAAAACCCTAGATCAAAAAACCAATAAAGGTAGTGTACCACTCTCCATAGCTAGCATACCATGCAAAAATTCCAAACCATAACCAAGAGAAAGTCCAAGCCTAAAGCTGAAAATACTAGTTGCAGTAGTTGCAACTACATCTACTCTCGAAACTTGTGCACTTACTGAATTTATGCATTTGCAAGTTGTGTGTGTAAAAATGAGCTCTCGAATCCTACATTTATACTTCTCTTTCTTAGATGTCTTGGCCAACTTCTCTTTCTGGAGGCTAAAGACTCAATATTGATTATTTTATTTAGCCTACTTTTCTTCTAGGGTTATGTCCAAGGATTTAAGGTTTCTTCTTTCTTTATCAAATATTTTATTCTTGTTAGGGTTACACGTGGAGGTTAATACTTCGTGAAGCTACCATAATATGAACATATTCCACTCAATCCTGTAGAGTTCCAACTAGAAACAAAATGATTTGTTGTTTTCTTCACTTCTTCTTGGGATGAACCAGGTTCGGATCTCAACAGTTTTCCAACAAAACCCTAAAAAACTATTGGCCTTCCTCGTAAACCATAAGGAAATGCTACACACAACTTGCACAATGCAGTCTCACCCGAGATAGATTTTATGGGCGACTGCAATACTAATGTGTTTGCAATCTGGGAATGAGTGGGGATCTATGATTGTGTTCTTTCTTCCTTATGCATTATCTATGTTAATCATTCAATTACTTATATGATTTATTCATCTTTAAACCTATGCATGTATGTTGATATAGCTAATTTTAACCATTCGTTCATAAGATAATGATCAATAGAAAATAAAAATCCAATATCAATAACACAACACACAATGTTTACCATGGTTCACCCCCTCTTGAGGATACGTACACAAAGATATTTTGTCTCTGCTCTTTTATTTATTCTTCTGCGAAATCTTGCATTGCGCGTATTACATATTTAGTAATACAATCAAGATTGAGGGTAAGAAGCCTCTGTAAGGATGAATAGATCACACCAGGCTCCTCCACATGTAACCTAATCCTCAAAGACTAAGTTGTTTTACTCTCTTACAAGACTTATTACATTCATCAACAACCCACCAAAAAATCATAATAATTAATTACAGTATTTTATCATCTCACTTTTCCTAGACCTCTTAGATCCTTATTTATACAATTTTATTGGCTTATAGCCATCAAAATCTTGTAGAAAACCCTAAACCTATCATGGTTAGGCTTGTCTGTCTGCGTGCCAGGTTGTTGTTTCCTATGCATGCTATGTTTCCTTCTTTTTCTGCATGTTTCTTTCTTTCTAGCTGTTGCGCGCACTCCAAAATTAGGTCTTCCTTTCCAAAAATACATCTTTCCCAAAACAGATATTTTATCCAAAAATAGGCATGCACCCAAAAGAGACTTCCTTCTCAAAATATCCCTAGGTTCTATACTTGGAGATTGGAATCAATTAGTCATGAACTCAATATTTTCTTTACCAAGATAAACAATAATTTTAAATAAAAATTATAATATAAATGATTATAATATAATAATTTGTATTCTTCAATCAAAAGAAAGGAAAAACAAGATCAATGGGTACTGTTAACTTATTGTAAAGAGAGCATACATACATAAATAAGGCCAATTGAAGGTTTGAAAAGACGAGAACCTTGGTATTCTAAAACATAATAAAATAGGCCAAGCAACTTAAAACCAAGGTAAAATTTGTTATCTCAACATATTGATACTTCGAGACGAATGATAACTCAAAATTGGAGGCTATGAGGTGGCGGTAAATTTGTAGGATTTTGACAAAATTAGCAAAAGATTCGAAAATGAAAGTTTTATGCAGGATGATGCAAGAACTTAAATCTAGCAGGGAAAATTTTTGTGAAAATTTTTATGAGGGAAGTTTTTTTTTGACAATGTGAATTGTTTTCCTAACATTGGTTTCATTTGGGGATTGTGATTTCTTAGAAAGTGCCAAGAACAGTAGACCATGTTCCTTCATCCTACTACATTCTGAAATTAACCCTATCAAACTATGAACTCTGTCATTTTACCTATATATATGAAACACTTTCTTGTTCTCCAGATCTTCTCATAATCTCTGCAACTAAAAAGAGCTTGCACCAGTGTATCCATTAGTTTATAGAGTCATAATCGCATTTCCACATGAACTGTACAAACTAAAAGGAACTATTCTTCAAAATTAATTATGAACTAAAAAATTGATTTCACACCGATGCTCCTTGAAATCGAGCTTATTTATGTACAACTCCTATTTCAAACCAATCAATTACTTGAATTTCTCAAGTATAAGAAAATTTCCAAAGCAAACATGTAAATATTCGTCTATCAAACTAAATTTTGCTTCCATCCTTAACAACTGTAGTAGCTGAATAATATAAAAGAGAAAGATCTAATATTCCATACCTGTAACTCTCGAGCTTTATCTTTATGAAATTAAAAATGAAATAATCATAATTGCATTTCGAATCCATGTAACTTGCCGCATGATCATATAAATGAAAAGAGAATGTTTTTGGGAGTCGATCAATACTTCTTCCTACTGTCCAAGTTGCATGATATGTATATGTATGCTTTCTTCTTCATGGTTGATATTGTTAATCACCTTTTTTATGTTTTCTCCTGTAGATCCTAATTCAAGTATGATAGATGAGGGCTCGCTGATTTCTGGAGATTGTTTCTCAATCACAGGTAATGCAAACATAATCAACTCCTCTAGTGACTCTTTCTTATCTTCTTCACTTAATTCCCAAGACTCTACCTCATAATCATCATGTACAGGATCACTTCTCTCATAATGTTGTTGATAAGTTTCTTGTTGAACAACGCTTTCTGAAGAGAATGATACAATTTGTTTCTCATCAATTTCAAGATCACTTTCTTCAAATAGAGCAGGGTTATTGCGAGGTTCAATACATTTTGAAAAATAAATTTGTTCCAAATCCTCTATATACTCATCATATACAAGCTGATCATAAAAACAAATTGAATCTTGACTTTGAAAAATATCCATTTTGTGATGCTCTGGCAATGATGATTAAATATTGATAGGCTTCTCTGTTAAATATATTGTATCCTCAACAGACTAACCGTACACTGCCAGTTGTACTGGACAACTGTACTTTCTATTTCTGTCTTGCTTGAGCATATATAGCTCAACCATCTTACATTGTAATCATCTCTTCAGTTCTGTTCGGTAATTCTTCATACATTTGAATATACTATTATTTTCTCTCTGCATTTCTCTGTCCTTCACAATTTATCATGGTATCAGAGCTACAGTAGTAAGCCTCTTCACACAATCGGGAGAGCAACTCGATCCTCACAGCGCAGAGCCTCACAGATATTGAGAGCACGCGTCACAGACTTTTCACAAGGTTTGGAAAGATGTCTGCAATAGTCTTTAAAGATCGTCGTGAGAAGCTAGTGGAGGAAGCAGAGAATGCAGAAGAAGAAACCTGCACAATTTTCTCAAAGAACCGTCAAAGATTGACGTAGAAGAGTTGTAGAACGAAAGAAGTTTAAAGTACTTGAAGATTTCGCTTCAATTCGTTAAAGATTCAAGCAGAAGGCTGAATCGTTTAAAGATTTTTGAAAATAGCTCAAATCTGTCAAAGATTGTAGCAGATCATGAAGAAACCGTGAAATTCTTTCAAATCTTTGAAAGATTCACAAATCTTTTCTTCCGCAGGAGAAAAATTCCGTTAAATTCGGGAAAGATCGCGTCAAACACGCAAAGAACAACCATTAAGACTGCAAGAGTAATCTTGCGATCAGATTTGAGGCGGGAAATCGGTCCAGAAGGGACGAGGAGAGCGCGGAAAAGGAAAAAGAATTTCAGCCGTCAGATCTTGAACACAGGCCCGACAGCCGTTAGATCAGCAAGAAGTTGCACGACGATTAGTCGTGTGGAGCGCACAGGAGGTTTTTTCACTTGAGAAATCCCGACGTCATCTTGACCGTTCATCAAGAGACACGTGGCGAGATCCTATTCCATCGCAAAATCGGGAATCGAGAGTTGGAGGAGCGAAAGAATCCACTCTCTAAAAACTCCGATACGCGAAATCGCGAAATCCCGAAATGATCACAGTCGTCCATTTCAGAGGACAGGTGGCAGCAGATCAACGCATCATCATATCGGCATTTCGGAGTTCGGGGTTTCAAGCTATCAAAGAAATTTGACATCGCAACTCGCGAAATCACGATACGCGATATCCCGATCAGATCTCAGTCGTTCATCTCCCCTGGACACGTGGCGCACATCGAAGCACCTGTCAGCACTTCGGCATTCGGGGTTTCAAGTTGTCAAATAAATTTGACATCGCAACTCGCGAAATCGCGATACGCGAAATCCCGATAAGATCTCAGCCGTCCATTTTGGTCGGACACGTGGCAGACATCGAGGCCACTATCGGCATTCGGCGTTTCCACTTGACAGACACATTGTGTCAACAGAGCATCGTAAGTCGCGATATCCCGAGGAGGCATCAGGACCGTCCATCTCTCTCGGACGCGTGGCGCAAATCCGGCGACTCGGAAAAAGTCCCGAAGAGGAAAGCGCCATCGGCAAATCGGGATTCGGGAAATCGCGAAACCTGAGAACAAG
>ML780746.1:653149-686370 GCA_009831015.1 Picea engelmannii
AGTTACCATACAACCATATTAACATAATTTGAACTCAAACTTGTCATAGCAAGTATAGTTCCACTGGTGCCAACAAATGCTACATCTATTGCATGTTGATGAAAACAAAGAGAAGAATTTCTGGATTGAATGTTTATTTTTTCCTCTTGTCCAAGTCACCTACAAAATCTGAATATACATAACCGCAAATTGAATCTTTGGAACCATCATAGGTGATACAATAACTTCTTGTGCCTCTAAGATATCAAAGCACCCATTTCATTGCTTCCCAATGCTCTTTTCCTGGATTTTCCATATATCGACTAACAACACCAACTGCATGTGAAATATCTGGTCTAGTACTCACCATCGCATACATCAAAAATTCCACTTCATTAACATATTGTACACAAGACATATAATCATTTTCTTCATCATTACTAGGACATAAACCTAAAGAAAGATTGAAATGGGAAGCCAAAGGGATCTATATGAGTTTCACATTATTCATATGGAATATCATAAGTAGTTTCTCCACATACTTCTGTTGTGATAACCATAGCTTACCATTTTTCCTGTCTCTGTGTATATCCATGCCTAATATTTGTTTTGATGTTCCTAGATCCTTCATATCAAATTCCCTATCCAACCGGGCCTTCAACTTATTCATTTAGACCATGCTTTTTCTTTCCAAAAGAATATCATCAACATATAACACCAAAATAATGAACATGCCATTTTCCAACTTTTTAATGTAAACAAAATGATTATATTCACTTCTTGGAAAATTTAGGCTCACCGTGAAGGAATCAAACTTCTTGTACCATTTCCTGGGAGACTGTCTCGGGGCATACAATGACTTCTGGAGTTTGCAAACAAACCTCTTATTATGATCCTGAATAAACCATTTTGTTTGTTCCATATATATATTCTCATCTAAATCTCCATGTAGAAACATTTTTTTTAACATCTAGCTGCTCTAACTCAAGATCAAGTAAATAAACTAGTGCTAACATAACATGAAATGAAACAAGCTTCACAACTTGTGAAAAGATCTCATGAAAATAAATACCTTCCTTTTTAGAATACCCTTTTTCTACCATTCTTTATTTATACCTATCGACTTTATCATCAACACCCTTTTTCAGTTTGTAGACCCACTTGCAGCTGACAACCTTCCCGGCCTTTGGAATTTCTACCAAGTCCCATGTTTTATTCCTCTCTAAGGAATCAATTTATTCTTTCATAGATTTCTTCCATTGAGCACTTTAATAGACCTTAATTGTTTCCTAAAAACAACTAGGTTCTCCATCAATAGAAACCAAATCAATAGATGAAACATAATTGACATACCCTATAGGAGGATTTATGACACATGAATATCTCCTCAGGTATGGTTGAGGCATATCCTCAGTTTCCTGGATATTGTTTGCATCTTCATATTCTTCTTATGGAACTTATTCATGCTCCTCCCTTTCTAAAGATGGTTGAGTTTCCAACTGAATTTATTGAACTTGTGGTACCTATTCTTGTCTCACTTCAACATCTACCAATTCTAATTTTAAGAGTGAGGTTTCATTAAATACTACATCTCTGCTAATGATGAGTTTGTGGGAAATAGGATCCCATAGTGTGTACCCCTTAACTCCATCACCATAACCAACAAAGACATATTTATTTTATCTTGATCTAACTTAGAACACTGATATTTAGAAATAAGAGCATAAGCATCACAACCAAATATTCCCAGATTTGAAAAATCACACAAATGACTTGTCCATTCCTCTTCTGGAATCTTACAATTTATTGCAGTTGATGGTGACAAATTTATCATATAGCATGTTGTAAGAACTACTTCTTCCCACAATTCCTGTTGCATCTTGGAATTACTAAGCATCCTCCTTGATCTCTCTAGAAGAGTCATATTCATGCGTTCAACAACACCATTTTGTTGAGGAGTATAAATGGTGGTCTTATGTGTTTCGATCCCATCTTCCTTGCAATAGTTATCAAATTCCACACTTCTGAAATCACCTCCATTATATGTCCTTAAACACTTGATTGACCTGTCAGTGCTCTTTTCAACCAAATCCATGAATTTCTTAAAAGTATTTTATACATCAACTTTTATTTTAAGTAAATAGACCCAAACCTTTCCAAAGTAATCACCTATAAATGTCTCATAATATGTCAATCCTCCAAGAGAAATTGTAGTGGATGGTCCCCGAACATGTGAATGAATGTAATCAAGGATACCTTTTCTTGTATTCCTTGTTTCTTTAAACTTATGTCTACACTATTTTCCAAAAACAAAATACTTGCAGAGATTCAAATTAATAAACTTCAAAATTGGAAGTGACTTACGATCAACCAGTACCTTAAGCCCTTTCTCGCTCATATAAACGTTGATACCATAAACGAACATAGTCACTTGCATCCTTAGATTATAAAACTTCTTGATTTACTTTTGTCCTTCGCTCAAGATGATAAACGTCCCCCATCCTCTTTGCCTTCATGACTACTAACATGCCTTTGGAGACCTTCAATATTCCACCTTGAGTAGTACACTTGTAACCAACAGAATCTAAAACTCCCAAAGATATCAAGTTCTTTCTTTGTTCGGGTACATGTCCTACATATTTTAATGTTCTTACAAAAAACACATATTTCATTAAATTTGGAAATATTCTATTACATGGACTTCATCAACACTAATTTGTTTTATAAATCCTTAATATATTCCATGGAGGAAGTCAATCTATTGAGATTCCTAGTGTTGACTGAAGTAAGTGAGTGGTATATGAGAAGAAATGCCAGGTGTAGGCAGTGGAAGCAAGGGTCTTCGAAGAGAAGTACGCAAGAAATGGATATCAATATCTCCTCATTGTAAATTCTACAAAACCATTGTAATAGTTCCAACCAACAATAAAAAAATCAACCATGGATGAACATTACTTTCACCAAAAGGAGGAGAAAATGATAAGAATTTTAAATGCATAAGAGAGATGTCGAAACACATTTTTCAAGGTTTTTAGTTGAACTTTGTATATGTCCCCATTTTTTATTATTATTAATTATTAACGTTAATTAATGTAACTACAAATAAATTATCAAAGTTGAGATATAAATTTTCAGGTTTGATCATGTATTCAAAGTCATTCATTTGTGACTCATCTCCCATGAGTTTGAATAATTCACTTAGGACTCGTTATTAATTAATTTTAATTATTTTTGTAAGAAATATAAGGAATTTTATTTCAAAAATACATATCATATTTATAAATGTATTAATGCATATAATTAAATAAAATTCAATAAATAGTTTTGTCTCGTTTTGGCTTATACTAAATGATTTCAATTACTAATAATTGATTTAAGAATACAAATTTACAAAATGTTATGGATGGGGAAATCAAATGTCATAGGGTGAAAAAGTTCAAAGACATCTATTTATTGTTGATTTTTTTTTAATAAGCAAGGTTTAAGCATGAAGTTCATTCATTTTCCAGCATTTAACTTAAACCATAAACAATTATGTTGCAGCAACCAAGATCACAAGAAGAAACACCATGCACAAGAACACAAGAAGTATCATGGGAAACCCTTCTCAACAAGGGAAGAAAACCTAACCAAATCCTTTGCTATATTCTTCAAGAGAAAGGCCTTCACCACCAAGAAAAACTAGCACACAAGAGGGTGCTTTCAAACCCTAGAAGACTAGTGCCCAAGAGAGGTGTGCACATTTCCCAAGAAGATGTACTTGCTGAAATTTCCAAACTCACACAAAAGATATGATACCTCAATGGGGAATTTACCTTTTCTTATATTAGAATTGACCTGTCAACAAAAGTGTTTATTAGCACAGCAGGGCCGACCTCTTTATCTCATAATATAATTAATATTAACCAGATTAATTATCTTTTATATTAATTATCAATCACATTAAGGTGGGGCCGACATGTACCCTTTACATTACAAGTAGGCTTATAGGCAAGTCTAACTCTTGAACAATATAGCAAGGGATATCATACACCCACTAGTGCTCAGCCACTAGGGGCACATCCATAGGGATGTCCATATCTCTGGCTCACTGCATTACACAACAGAACCACTCTCACTAGTGCTCAGCCACTAGGATCATGTTCACCTGTGCTCGTCCACAAGCATGTCCACTCAACAGATCTTCTTTCCCACTACATTACATAGGAGAGTCATATGGAGTCCATCATCAACTCTCTGCTCAGAGGAGTCTAATACATCATCTTCATCTCTATCTCATGACGATGCACCCAGCTCTTTGGGAATTCACACGTTCACCTTGTGCTCAGCCACATGCATGTCCAACTCTGCAGATCTCCTTTCTCACTGTGTTACATAGGAGAATCATCTAGAGTTATTCTCAAATCTCTGTAAGGAG
Source organism: Picea engelmannii (assembly GCA_009831015.1). Classification (NCBI taxonomy): domain Eukaryota; kingdom Viridiplantae; phylum Streptophyta; class Pinopsida; order Pinales; family Pinaceae; genus Picea; species Picea engelmannii. The sequence goes on from ML780746.1 coordinate 657,546, forward strand.
GAGGCCATCTCTACATTCCATCTTTGTCTCAGATAGGAATCACACACCCCTCTCAGGGGCTCTCTCTCATGTTTGTGTCCTGGAGAATGTCTCACTTAGCTGCAATCATCAACATTTATGACCCATCTCCAATGAGAAATAGTCGACTTAACACTCATTATCAATTAATTCTGTTTTTTTAAGAAGTAAATTTTTATCTACATGAAGTTTTATTTCAAAAATTACATCACATTTATACAACCATATTAATGCATGATATAGGTAAATAGAAGTCATTGTCCTTAAATTGTCTTATATGAGATAATTGCAATTACAAATAATTGATTTAAGAATACATATTTATAAAAAGTTATGGATTGAGAAATCAAATGCCTTATAATTTAAAAAGTTCTAAGTCATTCATATATGACCCATCTTTCATTACCATGAATAGTCCACTTAGCATTCACTATTAGGAAATTATAAGTTTTTTTTGGAAGAAATGCATATTTATTTATATGGAGTTTTATTTCAAAAATTATATATCACATTTATGCACTCATATTAATGCATATAAGAAAATAAATGTCAACAAATAAATATGTGCCCTGTTGGCTTATATGGGATGATTTCAATTGATTTAAGAATATAAATTTACAAAAAGTTGTGGATAGGAAAATCAAATACTTTAAGGTTTACATTCATCTATGACACATCTCCAATGAGCCTGAATAGTCCACTTAACACTAATTATCGATTAATTCTATGCTTTTGTTTTGAAGAAATGCAACTATATTTACATGGGATTTTATTTCAAAAATTACATATCACATATAGTAATTCATATTAATGCATATAGGAAAATAAAAGTCAATAATAAATTACTTTGTATGCCAAATTAGAATACCAAAATTTACAAGTCTATGCAGATATTTTTGTCTCTTTAGAGATTATATATAAAACAATTTATAAAAACAAAAGGCTTACCACTGAGATAAATGAACATACAGATCATTTTCTTAAAACAAATTATAATATCTTATGTTAATTTATGTTTGGGCATGGAGGAATTGAACCACCAACCTCCTGCTTGTAAGGCAGGTACTCTTCCATTGAGCTAGAACCCTTTAAAACATTAGAGAAGAGGAATTTTGTTGATTTCCTTATAGTTAACAAAATAGTCTCCAATCATAATAACTTAATAATGTCTTTGAAAATGATATTAAAAAGAAGTTTAATAAAACTCCATGTTTCTTATATATTCAATATAAGATGCAATGATATCAACATGGAAATTTTAAGCTAACCATGCATTAAAACATGTTTATAGGAAAAGAAAAGATTATACTAGCCAAAGACAAAGGCAACAAGGAAGGAGCTCACCGGGCTATAAAAAAATTATGAAATAAACTCACTTTCAATAAATAAAAATATCCAAACAATAAAAGTTAATACAATGGTACCTTATCAAAGGACACTTACGGTTTTAGGAAATCCCTTTAGAGCATAATAGTTGTAAGGATGTCACAAGAGACTAATATTGCAGTTCAAAACAAAAATATTCATAAATTGGACTGTCTAAAAATTCATTTCCACCTAGTCAATAAAGTGAAGCTACATGGAAAACAATGGATTGTTATCCTTTAAATTTTTCAAAATGTACATGCCATCATTCTGGTAAAGCTTACCAAATATATCAACTATAAAATCATGTTGTGCCATTATATTCTACAAACTCGAAAGCTTCTATCGCAAGTCCAGACTAACAACCATATGCTTCAATCTACAAAATTGCTACCCCAAAATTGCTACCTGCAAACTTTAGTTGATAGTTTAGGCACAAAAAAATAGTTGGTAGTTTAGGCATAGAAAAATAATAGCAGACAATGAACATCATAATTTTTTCCAATTACAACATTAGAGGTTACTCTTTAAAACCTATTATGGATTCCGCATATGATAAATTAAAAATGCTACAAGATGCCACATCTTGGATTTCTTCCAAGGCCTTGTGCAGAGGAACCAATAGACAACATTCTCTTCTTGGTTCTTTCAAAGAAAATATATGTATAGTTTCTAATGATAAATAAATAAAACAACATCTTTAATTGTCATGTCGACAAAAAAATATTCATTCTATAGTATATCGCCTAAGAGATTCAATTTGTCAACTAGGAATTCCATTTTGTGTGTTTAAATTTCCCTATTTGTTTTTTCCACACTTCCCTTTCAAATTTCCTGCTAGTGTTATTCCGATGAAAGGTAGAAAACTAGACTATTTCTTAAACCAAAATGGGGAATTTTATAACAAAACTAGTAAAAAAAAAAAAAAGAATTTTAAATGAGCCCATCCCACCCTACCACAACTCCAAATAAATATTTCCAATCTCAAGTTACAATATGATCAAGTTGCATATGTTCAATTTCGGCACCCAAAACTGAATGGTCAACATTTTCTATTTTCCCCTTGTGTGGTGTTTCTCCAGAACAACCTACATTTCTTCCATATTTACCATTTGATGTAGTTCTTTACCATTTTTTGAACCCAAGACAAATCTAGTTCTTCATAATTGCGAGGGCCAAATGAGGTCAACTTTTTTAATTTTCTCAACTCTTCTCCTTGAACTCCCCAGTCAACTTTACCAATTGGAGAGCCCCAATCAGACCATGAATTGGGAATCACATGAGCTCCCATGTCACAAGAATCGTGGCTCTATTTTTTGCTATGGGAAAAAACAACAATTCTTGAATTTAAGGTTGCAGCCATATATAGTGATAAGAGAAACCCACATGCATTATGATGTTCCACATCCACACAATGAGGTGGCAATGTACTAAGGGATCCCAACCCATATGAGGAATATTGGAAAGGTGATTGCATCAAACAATGACCAAGGCCCTATGGTTCTATTGCAGCATGTTGCATATATGTAACTGGATAAGAAAATGCTTGTGAATTTATGGGAGGTACGATCTAGATTTGAATATGCATATATGAATGGACAATCTTGTGAGCTTTCATTTGGGGACTCATCTAAGAAAAGATGGAAAGTTCAAGGACCGCTACTTTAGGAGATATTACCTTAGAGGCAAACAAGTCTTCAAGATTCATTGGAGCAACAATATTGATCCCATGACTTTGTGGATTTCAAATTTGGAGTGACAATATTGATCCCGTGATTTTAAAATATCTTGTCATTTTGGATTTCTTTAATGGAAATTACATATCCTATATTGGAAATTGGAGGTTTAAATATAATTAATATTATTCGTTTCCATAGTTCGAAGTGTTTACAGTTGTTTCAGTCAGATGCAGGAGCATTCCCACCTCGACAAGCGAGTCAGCACGTGGAGAAAGAAAAGGCAGCTGGATGACGCCAACACCAAAATTTTGAATCACCTTGATATCTGTTTCGCCGCCATTTGAGTAAAAACATTCATCATAGGGCGTACTTGCACATTGTAAATAGACCTTGAGTAGATAAGCTCTCGATCTTAGATAGCAGAGGTACTTCTTAGATTTAGTGCAGGTAGATAAGATTTAGTGCAGGTAGATAAGATAATTAAGTCTAGATTAGACGGGTTATGATTTCGAGAGGAAAAACGGAGTATAGACACCCTCCTTTGTATTATGGTAGAGGGCGGAGGCATTCAGATTAGGAGGGAGCATTAGCATTGAGGAGCAAGAAGAGAATCACAAAGAGGTTGTGAAGAATACCCATGTACAGATATTGAATTAATAGAAAGTCTTGATTCAATCTCATGGCGATGATTATTCTCTGTGTGTTGTTGATATTATGTTGTTGCATGTTTTCTTCTTGTTTTTCCTATTGTTTATATGCTTGATATGTGATCGCATGGTAGGTTCGGAATCTAAGGGATTGAGAGATTGAGTTTCAATCGTTTCTCTGTCTAAGCTGTGAGTTTCCTGCAGAGAGAACAGTGAAATACCTCCGCATAGAGTGTGTTGAGGAGGCTAGACAGTCAAACCCTCATCTTTGTTTGCCCAGAAGTTGTATTGAGTTGAGAGGACAGTGCATGTGAGTTGCTAGTTGAGTGAAGTCTCAAAGTTAGTCTTGGGAAGAGAAGAAAAGGAAAGTTGTGGTTAAATTCCATGGATATGTCTATTTTCTGGGTGTTGTTGGCCGTATGCCTTTGCCTATTCACTTCCTGTTACTTACTTCTTTCATATGTTGTGTATGTGATCTTATGGAAGAATTGATTTCAGAAGGGTCCGAGTGAAGAGTTGGTGAAAGCTCAGAAGGGGGAGTTCCTAGTTAAGTATTGGGGAATCGATCCAGGCGAAGCCCAAACGGGAGAAGTATCGGAGAGAAGGGCCCTTCAAGAGGAAGAGAATCGATGACTTGAACTCTTGAGAAAGAGTTAACCTTCAAGCGCAAGTGGAACCTGGTAGTAATTGCACTTCGGCATATCGGAGTTGGCGAGCACAGAGCTGCATGCACGTCGAGATCGCTGGTAGCGATCTCCAGTTTCCGTGGAAGCGTCGACTTTTGAAGAAACACGTGGCTCGTATTCTCGGGACGTCGGGTCTCGAAAGTTGAAAGGCAAGCAACTAGTCTCGTAAGTTGCGAACTCGCGAGGGCGTGAAATACCGATACTCGAGTATCGCCGACTCGGGCCTCGGAAGTCGAAGTGGGTTTATCTAGGATTCGCGGGAAGAGAAGCCATGAGATATCAGGATTGTGGAGTCTCGGCACCTCGGTACATCGGGTATCGGGAGCTGGGGTCCCGAGTGGTTTGGGAGCGCGAGAGGCGAGGTTTCGACCCCCGAAATAAAGAAGAAGAGAACCGAGGGGAGTAAACTGTGGGATTAGAGAATCTGATAGGGAGGAAGGAGAACCGTTGAGTTCTTCGGGCCCGTGGAAATCGAAGGTCCTGGCAGCGTGACCGCCCGCCGAGGGGTAGTTGCGTCACAGTCACTTAATATAACCAAAAAAAAAATCTCGCATTCCTTGGAAGGGTAAAATAAAAAGTTAGTATATGGAATGAGCCTAATGTTACTTCTAGGATACAATCTTGGTGGAATAGAAATTTAAGCTATTGATAAAGAATTTTGCATTCATCTCTCAAAGTGTAGGATCTATACCATGAATTGCACCTAAACTCTTTCATTTCACAATTACTATTGTTAAAAGAATTATTTTAGGTGTGTTTTAACTTTTACTAGTACTTCCAAAGAATTGATGTCAAAATTTTCTAATATTTAAAATGAAATTATAACATACATACTTTATTTTATAAACCTTAAATAAATCTAGAAAAAGAATATTGTAACAGTGACTATGCACAACAAATCTATTGGAAACCAGAATGCACAAAATAACTCATAACCATTATTTGGTCTCATAAAACATCCATTGATTTATTGATATCATGATTCATACATTTATATGACATCTAGTTTTTTTGGCTCGATATTGATCCCTCAATTGTATTTTCAATCTTAGATTCAAAGAATAAAACCCATTTCCATAAGAAATCCTTAGGAACTCAAAGGAATATTCACCATAAAAGCAAGATGATATATTGAAAGAATACAAATAAATTTCCTCTTACAATAAAACCCAAGTGTAGAAACAAAACTGTGTTCCCTATAGTTTCTTTGAATTCTAAGAAAATTGTGAAAGGAAATATAACAACCCCCAGAGAAATGATTACATCCTTGTGCTTGTGGTAGAAGGAAAGCTAACAACCACAACCACTAACTTTCCTTGTAACAAAAGAACAAGCATAGTGCAGATAACAATATCAGGCACTAACATTTGTTTAGGTGAAATCGCCTCCTTTCTTTGTCTAGTGACCAACAAGCATGGCTCATCACATAGGGGAATCATGAGTATGGTGAGGGTGTATCATGTTCATACTACTACATGAGCTTATGCTAAAAGGGAATGTGAGGAAAAAGGAAAACCTTGAGCAATGATTGCATACTTGTTCTTTTTCTTGAAGGAAAACTAGTAACCATTGGATTTCCATCTATGACAAGAACAAATGTAGGGACCACAACAACATTAGATTTGAATACATTTCTTCTTTCATAATTTTGGATCTTATTAGCTTGTTCCATAGGTAATAAATGGGCACACATAAATCCATAACACTAATCATGGTGATCTTTAGAACAAAAGCACCCTTCGAGCATTGATTGCATCAACTTTGAGTGAGGGGGTCTGGGCCTAGTTGAATCCATCTTAGGTACATTACGCATATACACTTTGAAATAACACCATACGATTCATAAAATATGAAATTGGATCAAAATAACGCTATTATAGCTATCTCGAATCCTTGTGGTTGTGTCAGAATGAAAGCTAGAGACCGCTTTCATTCCTGCTAGTAAAAGAACAAGTGCAAAGCCATCAACAACATCAGATTTAAACAAACTTCTTATTGCATCATTGTGGATGTTCTTAGCATATTACATAGCCAATAAAAGGGCACATACAAAGGAAAGACACTAACCATGGTACTTTTTAGGACTAAGGCACCTCCAGAGCATTGATTTCATCCTTGTGCTTGTGCTAGAAAGAAAGGTAGCAACCACTAGCTTTCCATCTAGCACAAGCATAAGTGCATGGTTGGTGACAACACCATAACACTAACCTTGATTAGGGTGAAATCAAATTCATCTAGAGACCAACAAGCATGGCTCATCATGCAGGAGAATCAAAAATAGGGTTATGGAAAAGCATGTTCATATTGCTACATGGGCTTGTGCTAAAAAGGCATGTGAAGACAAAGTAACTCTAAGCAACGACACATACTTATTCTTGTTCCTAAAGGAAATCTAGTGATTGTTAGCTTTCCATATATGACAAGAACAAATGTCGAACCCACAATAACATTAGATTTGAATATATTTATTGTTTCATAATCATGGATCTAAGTTGGCTTGTTCCAAAGCCAATACAAGCTTGAAACTCATCTTAAAACCCAACATTCAACACTTAAAAGGCATAGTAGGAGGTACCTACTAGGCATTGATATTGCATACAATGGAACAATACTACTATTCTTCGAGTCTGATTCTAAGCACTCAATGAAACAACCAGAACCACAAGCATTGCTTTAAATTCAAAGGTGACAAACCCTTATCATTGTCCCTCAAGATCCAAAATCAACACAACTTTACATTATTTTAATTTTTCAATGTAGGACAATGAGATAGCCAATCATTTCAAATTCGAGGTTGTATAATCCACTCGGTTTTAATCATACAATTACAGTTCAACACCTAACCAAAAGAAAGCATTTTCTACTATAATCACTTGTCAAAACAACAAGCATTTGCAAACTAGAGTGGGACTCAAAGACCAAATTATTAAACAAACAAGTTGAAATGATTGTCTGATCATTTTATAACATACTAGGGTATATAACTTTCCTTCTTGCACAAACACAAGTGGATTTTGAACAACCTCATTCCATTGTGGAGGAAAGCTAATGCGTTATAGTTTTCTTGCTTACACAAGAACAAACACATTTCGAACAACATCATTCCATTGTGTAGGAAAGCTAGTGTGTGGTAGTTTTCCTTCTTAAAAAAGCACATGGGCATTTTAAACAACATCATTCCACTCTGGAGGGAAAATACTGTGTGCTACCTTTCCTTTTTGCACAAGCACAAACACAATTTGAACATCATTCCATTATGGAGGGAAGCTAGTGCGTGGTAGATTTCCTTCTTACACAAGTAGAAGAACATTTCAAATAACATCATTCCACTGTGGAGGAAATCTAGCACGCCATTATGGAGGAAAGCTAGCGCGTGATAGTTTTCCTTCTTACACAAGCATAAGCACATTTCAAACAATATCATTCTATTGCAGGGAAAAGCTAGCGCGTGTTAGTTTTCCTTCTTAGACAAGCACAAGCGAATTTCGAACAACATCATTATATTGTGGGAGGAATCTAACATGTGTTAGTTTTCCTTCTTGCACAAGCACAAGCGCATTTTGAACAATATCTCCACTGTGATGGAAATCTAACGCATGTTAGTTTTCAATATTGCACAAGCACAAACGGATTTTGAATGACATCATTCCACTATGGGGGGAATATAGCACGTGTTAGTTCTCCTTATTTCATAAGCACAAACACACTTCGACCAACAACATTCCATTGTGGGGGAAAGCTAGCACATGTAAGTTTTCTTTTTTGCACAAGCACAAATGCATTTCGAACAACATGTCATTGTGGAGGAAAGTTAATGCATGCTAGCTTTCCTTTTTTCACAAGTACAAGTTCATTTCAAACAATAACATTCCATTGTGGAGGAAAGTTGGTGAGTGCTATCTTCCTTCCTGCACAAGTACAAGCACATTTTGAAAAACATAATTTCCTTGTGGAGGAAATATAGCATGTGCTAGTTTTTCATCTTTCACATGCACAAGCACATTTCTAACATCATTCCACTATGTAGGAAAGCTAGCGCGTGATATTTTTCAATCTTGCAAAAGAACAAGCACATTTCGAACATCTTTCCATTGTAGAGTAAAGCTTCCGCGTGTTAGTTTTCCTTCTTGCACAAGCACAAGAGAATTTTGAAAAATATCATTCCACTTTGGAAGAAAACTAATGCATGCTAGTTTTCAACATCATTCTACTATGGAAGGAAGCTAATGCATGATAGTCTTCCTTCCTACACAAGCAAAAGCGCATTTCGAATAACATCATTCCATTGTGGAGTAAAGCTATCATGTGCTAGTTTTCTTTCTTGCACTAACACAACTGTATTTCAAACAATATCATTCCACAGTGGAGGTAAGATATCGCATGCTAGTTTTCCCACTTGCACATGCACAAGCACATTTCAAACCATTGTGGAGGAATGCTAGCATGTGATATTATTCCTTCTTGCACAAACACAAGTACATTTTGAACACCAACATTCCACTGTGGAGGAAAGCTAGAGTGTGCTAATTTTCCTTCTTGCACAAACAGAAGCACATTTCAAACAACATTCCACTATGGAGGAAAGCCAGTGTGTGTTAGGTTTCCTTTTTGCACAAACTCAATCACATTTCAAAAAACAACATTCCATTGTGGAGGAAAGTTAGTGTGTGTTAGGTTTCCTTATTGCACAAGCACAAGCACATTTCGAACAATAACATTCCATTGTGGAGGAAAGCTAGTGTGTGCTAGATTTCCTTCTTGAACAAGCACAAATACATTTCGAACAACACCATTCCATTGTGGAGGAAAGTTGGTGCATGTTAGATTTCTTTCTTGTACAAGCACAAGCGCATTTCGAACAACATCCTTGTATTGTGGAGAAAATCTAGAGCGTGCTAGCTTTCATTTTTGCATAAACAAAAACACATTTCGAAAAACATCATTCTTGTGTGGAGGAATGCTAGTGCACACTAGCTTTCCTTCTTGTACAAGCAGAAGCACATTTTGAACAACATCATTCCATTGTGGAGGAACGTTGGCGTGTGTTATCTTTCCTTCTTGCACAAGTAGAAACATGTTTCAGACAACATCATTCCACTGTGGAGGAATGATAATGCGTGCTAGTTTTCCTTCATGCACAAGTACAAATGCATTTTCGACAACATCATTCCACTGTGGAGGAAAGTTAGCGGTGCTAAAGTTCCCTCCTGCACAAGCACAAGCTCATCTCGAACAACATCGTTCCACCATAGAGGAAAACTAGTGTGTGCTAACTTTATCTCTCACACAAGCACAAGTGCATCTCGAACAACATCATTCTACCGTCGAGGAAAGCTAGCGCATGCTAGCCTTTCCTCTTGCACAATTACAAGAGCATCCTGAACAACATCATTCCACCGTCTGGGAAAGCTAGTGTGTGCTACCTTTCCCTCTTGCAGAAGCACAAGTGCATCTCGAACAACATAATTCCACCATGGGGGAAGGCTAGAGTGTGCTAGCTTTCCCTCTTGCACAGGCACAAGTGCATTTCAAGCAACATCAATACATCGTGGGGGAAAGTTGGTGCGTGTTAGAATTCCCTCTTGCACAAGCACAAGTGCATCTTTAACAACATCATTATACCGTGGGGGAAAGCTAGCATGTGCTAGTTTTTCCTCCTGCACAAGGACAAGATCATCTCAATCAACATCATTCCACCATGGGGAAAGCTAACATGTGCTATCTTTCCCTTTTGCACAAGCACAATCGCATCTTGAACCACATCATTCCACCATGGGAGAAAGCTATCACATGTGATCTTTCCCTTTTGCATAAGCACAAGTACAAGAGCATCTCGAACAACATCATTCCACCATGGGGGAAAGCTAGTGTGTGCTAGTTTTCCCTCTTGCACAAGCATAAGTTCATATCAAACACCAACCCACCATGGGGAAAAGATAGCGCATGCTAGCTTTCCCTCTTACACAAGCACAAATGCATCTCAAACAACATCATTCCATCGTGGGAGAAAGTTAGTGCATGCTAGTTTTCTCTCTTGCACAAGCACAAGCACATCTTGAAAAACATCATTCCACCTTGGGGGAAGACTAATGCATGTTATATTTCCCTCTTTCACAAGCATGAGTACATCTTGAACATCATTCCACCATGGGGAAAATATAGTGCATGCTAGATTTTTCTCTTGCACAAGCACAAACGTATCTCGAACAACATCATTCCACTGTGGGGGAAAGATATCACGTCGCTAGCTTTTCATCTTGCAAAAGAACAAATGCATCTTAAACAACATCATTCCACCATGGAAAGCTAGCACGTGCTAGCTTTCCCTCTTGCACACACACAAGTGCATATCTAACAACATCTTTCTAGCATGGAGGAGAGCTTTCCCATGTTAACCTTCCCTCTTACATAACCAGAAGCATATCTCGAACAACATCATTCCATGGTGGAGGAAAGATAGAACGTACTATTGTTCCCTCCTGCACAATCACAAGCTCACCTCGAAAAACACCATTCCACCATGGAGGAAATCTAACGCTTGTTATCTTTCCCTCTCGCACAAGCACAAGTGCATCTCCAACAACATTATTCCACCGTGGAGAAAAGTTAGTGCATGCTAGATTTCTCTCTTGCACAAGCAGAAGCTCATATAGAACAACATCATTCCACCATGGAGGAAAGCTAGCTCATGCTAGATTTATCTCTTGCACAAGCACAAGTGCATCTTGAACAACATCATTCTACCACCGAGGAAAGCTAGCGCATGCTAGCCTTTCCTCTTGCACAAGCACAAGTGAATCGCGAACAACATCATTCCACCATGGGGGAAAGCTAGTGTCTGTTACCTTTCCCTCTCACACAAGAACAAGCGCATCTTGAACAACATCGTTCCACCGTGGGGGAAGGCTAAAGCATGTCAACCTTCCCTCTTGCACAAGAACAAGTGCATCTCAAACAACATCAATACACCATGGGGAAAGCTAGCGCATGTTAGCATTCCCTCTTGGAGAAGCACAAGCACATCTTTAACAAAATCATTATATCATGAGGGAAAGTTAGCGTGTGCTATCTTTCCCTCCTACACAAGCACAAGCGCATCTCAAACAACATCATTCCACCATGGGGAAAGCTAACACATGCTATATTTCCCTATTGCACAAGCACAAACAAATATCGAACAACATCATTCCACCATGGGAGAAAGCTAGTGCATGCTAATTTTCCCTCTTACATAAGCACAAGTACAAGATCATCTCGAACAACAGCATTCCACCATGGGAGAAAGCTAGCACATGCTAACTTTCTCTCTTGCATAAGCACAAGTACAATAGCATTTCAAACATTATCATTCCACCATGGGAAAAATCTAGTGCGTGCTAGCTTTCCCTTTTGTACAAGCATAAGCGCATCTTTAAAATCATCCCACAATGGGGAAAAGCCAATGCATGCTAGCTTTACCTCTTGCAAAAGCACAAACACATCTCAAACAACATCATTCCACCATGGGAGAAAGCTAGTGCATGCTAGTTTTCTCTCTTACACAAGCACAAACACATCTTAAACAACATCATTCCACCTTGGGGGAAGGCTAGTGCATGCTAGCTTTCCCTCTTGCACAAGCACCTCTCAAACATCATTCCACCATGAGGAAAATATGGCATGTGCTAGCATTCCCTCTTGTACAAACACATCTCAAACAACATCATTCCACTGTGCATGCTATCTTTTCTCCTTGAAAAAGTTCAAATGCATCTCGAACAACATCATTCCACCATGGTGGAAATCTAGCATGTGCTAGCTTTCCCTCTTGCACAAACACAAGTGTATCTCGAAGAATATCTTTCTAGCGTGGAGGAAAGTTTTCCCATGTTAACCTTCCCTATTACATAACCACAAGTGCATCTTGAACAACATCATTCCACAGTGGAGGAAAGTTAGTGCATGTTAGCGTTCGATTCTGCACAAGCACAAGCTCATCTCGAACAACACCATTCCACCATGGAGGAAAGCTAGCACGTGTTAGTTTTCCCTCTTGCACAAGCACAAGTGCATCTCGAACAACATTATTCCACAGTGGAATAAATCGAATGCATGTTAGCTTTCTCTATTACACAAGCACAAGCACATCTTGGACAACATCATTCCACCGTGAGGAAAATCCATCACATTCTAGCTTTCCCTCTTGCACAAGAACAAGCACATCTCGAACAACATTACACTATGGGGGGAGGCTAAAGCATACTAGATTTCCCTCTTGCACAAGTACAAGCGCATATCGAACATCATTACATCACGGGGGAAAGCTAGCACATGTTAGTTTTCCCTCTTGCACAAACACAAACACATTCTGAATAACATCATTCTACGACAGGGGAAAGCTAACGTGTGCAAGATTTCCCTCTTGCATAAGCACAAGTGCATCTCAAACATTATTCCACCACGGGGGAAAGTTAGCATGTGCTAGATTTCCCTCTTGCAAAAGCATAATCATAAACACATTTGAACAACATCATTCCATCATCCAAGAAAGGTAGTGCCTGTTAGCTTCCCCTCTAACATAAGCAGAAGCAAAAGTGTATCTCGAACAACATCATTCTATCTTTCGGGAAAGCTAGTGTGTGCTAGTTTTCCCACTTGCACAATCACAAGTGCATCTCGAACACCATCCCACCGTGGGGGAAAGCTAGTGCATGCTACCTTTCCCTCTTCAACATGCACAAACGCATTGGGAACAACATCATTTCACCTTGGGGGGAAGCTAGAGCATGCTAAATTTATCCTTTGCACAAGCACAAGCACATCTCGAACATCATCATTCCATCGTGGGGGAAAGCTACCACATCCTAGCTCTCCATCTTCTAGAAGTACAAATGCATCTCAAAAAAAAAACATTCCACCATGGGGGAAAGCTAGCACGTGCTAGCTTTACCTCTTGCACAAAGACAAGCGCATCTCAAACATTATTCTAGTGAGGAGGAAAGTTTGTACATGTTCGTCTTCCCTCTTGCATAAGCACAAGCACATCTAGAACATCATTCCACCATGGAGGAAAGCTAGCACGTGCTAGCTTTCCCTCTTGCATAAGGACAAGTGCATCTCGAAAAACATCATTCCATCGTGATGAAAAGCTAGCGCATGCTAGTATTCCCTCTTACAAAAACATAAGCGCATCTCAAAGAACATCATTCCACCATGGCGGGAATCTAGAACGTGCTATTTTTCACTCTTGCAAAAGCATAGGCGCATCTTAAACATCATTCCACCATGGAGAAAAACTACGGTGTGCTAGCCTTCCCTATTCCACAAGTGCAAGCTCATCTCGAGCAACATCATTCAATGTGGGGGAAAGCTAGTATGTACTAGATTTCCCTCTTGCACAAGTGCATCTCGAACAACATGATTCCACTATGGGGGGAAGATAGTGCGTGCTAGCTTTCCCTATAGCACAATCACAAGAACATCTCGAACAACATCATTCCACAATGGAGTAAATCTATCATGTACTAGCTTTCCCTCTTGCACAAGCACAAGCACATCTTGAACAACATCATTCCATTGTGGGGGAAAGCTATCATGTTGTGGGGGAAAGCTAGCATGCATGCTAGCTTTCCCTCTTGCATAAGCACAGGTGCATCTCAAACAACATCATCCCACTATGAGGGAAAGCAAACTGTGCTAACTTTCCCTCTTCTACAAGCAGATATGCATCTCGAACAACATCATTCCACCATGGGGGAAAGCTAACACGTGTTGGTTTTCCCTCTTGCACAAGCACAAGCGTATCTCGAACAACATCATTCCACCATCGGAGAAAGCTAACATGTGCTCACTTTCCCTCTTGCACAAGCACTATTACATCTCGAACAACATCATCCGACCGTGGGAGAAAGCTAGTGCATGCCAGCTTTCCCTCTTGCACAAGCATGAGCGCATCTCAAACAACATCATCCCACCATGGGGGAAAGCTAGTGTGTGTTGGCTTTCCCTCTTGCACAAACACGAGCGCATCTTAAACAACATCCTCCTATTGTGGGGGAAAGCTAGTGCGTGGTAGCTTTCTCTCATGCACAGGCAAGAGAACATATCAAACATCATCCCATTGTGGGGGAAAGCTAGTGTGTCCAAGATTTATCTCTTGCAAAAGAAAGAGTGCATCTCAAACAACATCATCCCAACATGGGGGAAAGCTAGCATGTGTTGGCTTTCCCTCTTGCACAAGAAGGAGTGCATCTCAAACAACATCATCCTATCATGGGGGAAAGCTAGCGCCTGCCAACTTTCCCTCCCTCACAAGCAGGAGTGCATCTCAAACAACATCATCCCACCATGGGGGAAAGCTAGCACGTGTCGGTGTTCCCTCTTGCACAAGCAGGAGTGCATCTCCAACAACATCACCCCATCGTGGGTGAAATTTAGCACATGTCAACTTTCCCACCTGCATAAGCAAGAGTGCATCTTGAACAATACCATCCCACGTGGGAAAAGGCTAGCATGTGATAGCTTTCCCTCTTGCACAAGCACAAACATATTTCAAACAACATCATCCCAACGTGGGGGAAAGCTAACACGTACTAGATTTCACTTCTGCAAAAGCATGAGCACATCTCGAACAACATTATCCCACCATGGGGGAAAGCTAGCGCATGTTAGTTTTCCCTCCTGCACAAGCACAAGCACATTTCGAATAAAATCATCCCACCATGGGAGAAAGCTAGCATTCCCTCCTACATAAGCACAATCGCATTTCAAACAACATCATCCTACTATGGGGGAAAGTTAGCACCCTCTTTCATAAGCACACGCTCATGTCAATAAACATCATCCCACCCTGGGGGAAAGCTAGAGCGTGCTAGTTTTCCCTCTTGCACAAGCACAAGCACATCTTGAACAACATCATCCCATCGTGGGAGAAAGTTAGTGCGTGCTAGCTTGAACAACATCATCCCATCATCGAGGAAATCTAGCACATGCTAGATTTCCCTCCTACACAAGAATGAGCGCATCTCGAACAACATCATTTCACCATGGGGGAAAGGTAGTGTGTGTTAGATTTCTCTCTTACATAAGCACGAGTTCATGTTGAACAACATCATCCACAAGCACGAGCTCATCTCAAACAACATCATCCCACCATGGAGGAAAACTAGTGCATATTGGCTTTCCCTCTTGCACAAGCACAAGCTCATGTCGAACAACATCATCCCACCATGGGGGGAAGATAGTGCGTGATAGATTTCCCTCTTACACAAGCACGAGATCATCTCGGACAACATCCCACCATGGGGGAAATCTAGCGCATGCTAACTTTCCCTCTTACATAAACACGAGAGCATCTCGGACAACATCATCCTACCAGGGGGAAAAGATAGCGCATGTTAGTTTTCCCTCTTGCACAAGCACGAGCACATCTCAGACAACATCATTGCACCATGGCGGAAATATAGAGCATGCAAGTTTTCCCTCTTACACAAGCACGAGCGTATCTCCGACAAGATCATTCCACCCTAGGGGAAAGAAAACACGTGCCATCTTTCCCTCTTGCACAAGCACAAGCACATCGCGAACACTTTTCCTCTTCCACAAGCACAAGCACATCTCAAACAACATCATTCCACCGTGAGAGCAAGTTAGTGTGTTCTAGATTTCCCTTTTGCACAAGCATGAGCACATCTCAGACAACATCATTTGACCATGGGGGAAAGCTAGTGCATGCTAGCTTTCCCTCTTGCACAAGCATGCGCACATCTCGGAAAACATTATTCCATCAAGGGGGAAATCTAGCATGTGCTAGCTTTCCCCCACTATGGAATGATGTTGTCAAATATGTCCTCATGCTTGTGCGAGAGGGAAATCTAGCAAGTGCTAGCTTTCCATCTTGCTCAAGCACAAGCACATCTCAGACAACATCATTCCACTGTGGGGGAAAGCTAGTGTGTGCTAGCTTTCCCTCATGCACAAGCATGAGCACATGCCAGACAACATCATTCCATCGCGGGGGAAATCTAGCAAGTGCTCATTTTTCCTCTTGCACAAGCATGAGTACATCTTGGAAAATATCATTCCACTGTGGAGGCAAACTAGTGTGTGCTATATTTCCCTCTTGTACAAGCACAAGCACATATCGGACAACATCATTCCACCGTGGGGGAAATCTAGCACATGCTATCTTTCCCACTTGCACAAGCATGAGCACATCTCATACAACATCATTTTATCGTGGAGCAAAGCTAGCATGAGCTAGATTTCCTTCATGCACAAACAAGTGCATCTCAAACATCTTCATTCTATCGTGGGGGAAACTTAGCGTGTAACATCATTCCACCATGGAGGAAATCTAACACATGTTGGCTTTCCCTGTTGCACAAGCACAAGCATATATTGAGCATCATCCCACCATAGTGGAAAGTTAGCCTATTCTAGCTTTCCCTCTTGCACAAGCACAAACACATCTTGACCAACATCATTCCACCATGCATGAAAACTAGTGTGTGCTAGCTTTCTCTCTTGCACAAAAACAAGCACATCTCGAGCAACATCATTCCACCATGGGGGAAAGATATTGCATGCTATCTTTCCATCTTGTAAAAGAACAAACGCATCTTGAACATCATTCCACCATGGGGGAAAACTAGCGTGTACTAGCTTTCCCTCTTGCATAAACATAAGCACATCTTGAACAACATCATTCTAGCATGGAGGAAATCTTTCCCATGCTAGCCTTCCCTCTTGCATAAGCACAAGCACATCTCGAACAACACCATTCCATTGTGGAGGAAATCTAGTGTATGCTAGTGTTCCCTCCTCCACAAGCACAAATTTATCTTGAACCACACCATTCCACCATGGAGGAAAGCTAGTGCTTTCTAGTTTTCCCTCTTGCATAATCACAAGTTCATCTCAAACATGATTCCACCATGGAATAAAGCTACTACATGCAAGTTTTCCCTCTTGCAAAGCACAAGCTCATATCAAACAACATCATTCCACCATGGGGGAAAACTAGCGCATGATAGCATTCCCTCTTCCACAAGCACAACCACACCTCGAACAACATCATTCCACCATGGGGGAAGACTAGAATGAGCTAGTTTTCCCTGTTGCACAAGCACAAGCACATCTCGAACAACATCACCACAAAGTGGGGGAAAGCCATGTTAGCTTTCCCTCTTGCAAAAACACCAATGCATTTTGAACAACATCATTCTGTCATGGGGGAAAGCTAGCATGTGCTAGTTTCTCCTCTTACACAAGCACAAGCACATCTCAAACAACATCATTCCACCATAAGGGAAATCTATCACAACTAGCAAGTGCTAGCTTTCCCTCTTGCACAAGCACAATCGCAAGCGCATTTTGAACATCATTCCATCATTGGAGAAAGCTAGCGTGTGCTAGTTTTCCATCTAACATAAGCACAAGTGCAAGCACATCTCGAACAACATCATTCCACCATGGAGGAAAGCTAGTGTGTGCTAGCTTTCCCTCTTGCACAAGAACAAGCACATCTCAAACATCATGCTCTTCAACAAGTACAAAAACATCGTAAACAACATCATTCCACCTTGGGGGAAGCTAATGTGTCTTGCTATCTCTCTTGCACAAGCACAAATGCATCTCAAAAAACATCATTACGTGTTAGGGAAAGCTAGCGCATGCTATATTTCCCTCTTCCAAAAGCACAAACGGATCTTGAACAACAACATTCCACCATGGGGGAAAGCTAGCATGTGCTACCTTTCCCTCTTGCACAAACACAAGCACATCTCAAACATGATTTTAGCGTGGAGGGAATCTTGCACATGGTAGCCTTCCCTCTTGCATAAGAACAAGTGCATCTCAAACAACATCATTCCACCATGGAGGAAAGCTAGTGCATGTTAGCTTTCCCTCTTGCACAAGCAAAAATGCATCTTGAACAACATACCACGGGTAAAATTTAGCGCGTGCTCGTTTTCTCTCTTGCACAAGCACAAGCGCATCTCGAACAACATCATTCCACTGTGAGAAAAATCTAGTGCATTCTAGTTTTCCCTCTTGCAGAAGCATAACTGCATCTCAAACAAAATCATTCCATTGTGGGGGACAACTAGCACATGCTATCTTTCTCTCTTGCACAAGCAGGGGTGCATCTCGAACATCATTCCACCACAGGGAAAAGCTAGTGTGTGCCCATTTTCCCCTTTGCACAAGCATAAGCCCATCTTGAACAACATCATTCAATGTGGGGGAAAGCTAGCATGTGCTAACTTTCCCTCTTGCACAAGCACATCTCAAACAACATCATTCCACCATGGTGGGAAGCTAGCGCGTACTCCTTTTATCTATAGCACAAGCACATCTAGAATATCACTCCATCGTGGGGGAAAGCTAGTTGCACAAGCACAAGTGCATCTTGAACAACATCATTCCACCATGGAGGAAAGTTAGTGTGTGCTAGCTTTCCCTCTGGCACAAGAACGGACACATCTCAGACAACATCATTCCACTGTGGGGAAAAGCGAGAATGTGCTAGCTTTCCTTCTTCCATAAGCACAAACCCATCTCGAACAACATCATTCCACCGTGGGGAGAACTAGCACATGTTCGATTTCACTCTTGCAAAAGCACAAGTGCATCTTTAAAAACATCATTCAACTGTGGGAGAAAGCTAGTGCATGCACACTTTCCCTCTTGCACAAGCACAAGTGCATCTCGAACAAGATCATCTCACCATGGGGGAAAGCTAGTCGGTGTTGGATTTCCCTCTTGCAAAAGAACAAGCACATCTCGAACAACATCTTCCCATTATGGGGGAAAGTTGGCATGTGCTAGCCTTACCTCTTGCACAAGAAAGAGCGCATCTCGAACATCATCTCACCGTGGAAAAAAGCTAGCTCCTATTAGCTTTCCCTCTTACACAAGCAGGAAGGCATCTCGAACAACACCATCCCACTGTGGGGGAAAGTTAGTGCGTGCTAGCTTTCACTTTTGCACAAGAAAGAGCGCATCACAAACAACATCATCGCACCGTGGGGGAAAGATGGTGCTAGCTTTCCCTCTTGCTAAAGCAAGAGCACATCTTGAACAACATCATCCCACTATGGGGGAAAGCTGGTGCGTATTAACTTTTCCTCTTGCAAAAGCAGGAGTGCATGTTGAACAACACCATCCCACCATGGGGGAAAGCTAGTGTGTGGTAGATTTCGCTCCTACATAAGAACGAGCGCATCTCAAACATCATCCCACTATGAGGGAAAGCTAGCATGTGCTAGCTTTCCCTCCTGCACAAGCACAAGTGTATCTCGAACAACATCGTCCCACTATGGGGAAAAGCTAGTGCATGTGTTGGATAGCTTTCCCCCCTGCGAAAACACGACCGCATCTTGAACAACATGATCCCACCATGGAGGAAAGATAGCATGTGCTAGCTTTCCCTATAACACAAGCACAAGCACATCTCGAACAACATCATTCCACCATGGGGGAAAGCTAGTGCATGCTAGCTTTCACTCTTACACAAGCACAAGCGCATCTCGAAGAACATCATTCCATCATTGGGAAAGCTAGCGCATGCTATCTTTCCCCCTTGCACAATCACAAATGCATCTTAAAGAACATCATTCCACTATGGGGGAAAGCAAGTGTGTGCTAGTTTTCCCTCTTCCATGAGCACAAACCCATTTCAAACAACATCATTCCACCATGAGGGAAAACTAGCACGTGTTGGATTTCCCTCTTGCAAAAGCACAAGCGCATCTTGATCAACATCATTCCACCGTGGGAGAAAGCTATAACATGCACGCTTTCCCTCTTGCACAAGCACGATCGCATCTTGAACAACATCATCCCACCTTGGGGGGAATCTAGTCAGTGCTAGCTTTACCTCTTGCGCAAGCATGAACACATCTCGAACAACATCATCTCACTAGGGGAAAGCTAGCGCATGCTAGCTTTCCCTCTTTCACAAGAAGGAGCACATCTCAAACATCATCCCATCGTGCGAGAAAGCTAGTACGTGCTAGCTTTCAATCTTACACAAGCAGGAGCACATCTCGAATAACATCATCCCACCATGGGGGAAAGTTAGTGCGTGCTATCTTTCTCTTTTGCACAAGAAAGAGCACATCTCAAACAACATCATCCCACCATGGGAGAAATCTTGCGCTTGCTAAGTTTTCCTCTTTCCCAAGCAGGAGCACATCTCAAACAACATGATACCACCATGGAGGAAATCTAGCACGTGTTAGCTTTCTCTCCTGCCCAAGCACGAGTGCATCTCGAACAACAACATCCCAGTGTGGGTGAAAGCTTGTGCATGCTAGATTTCCCTCCTACACAAGCACGAGCACATCTTGAACAAAATCATCCCACTATGGGAGAAAGCTAGAGTGTTGTAGCTTTCCCTCCTACACAAGCATGAGCGCATCTTGAACATCATCCCACCATGGAGGAAAGCTAGCGCGTGCTATCTTTCCCTCTTGCACAAGAATGATCACATCTCAAACAACATCATCCCACCATGGGGGAAAGCTAGCTCGTGCTAGTTTTTACTCTTGCACAAGCACGAGCTCATCTCGAACAACATCATCCACAAGAACGAGCTCATCTCAAACAACATCATCCCACCATCGGGGAAAGCTAGCACGTGTTAGCTTTCCCTCTTGCACAAGCACAAATTCATCTCAAAAAACATCATCCCACCATGGGGGAAAGCTAGTGCGTGCTATCTTTCCCTCTTGCACAAGCATGAGCTCATCTAGGACAAACATCATCCCACCGTGGGGGAAAGCTAACGCATGCTAACTTTCCCTCCTGCACAAGCATGAGTGCATATTGGACAACATCATCCCACCAAGGAGGAAAGATAACGTGTGCTAGCTTTACCTCTTGCACAAACATGAATGTATCTTGAACAACATCATTCCACTATGAGGAAAAGCTAGTGTGGGCTAGCTTTTCCTCTTACACAAGCATGAACACATTTTGGACAATATCATTCCACCATGGGGGAAAGCTAGCATGTGCTAGCATGCTAGCTTTCCTTCTTTCATAAGCATGAGCGCATCTCAAACAACATCATTCCACAGTGGGGGAAAGCTAGTGCGTGCTAGATTTCCCTCTTGCACAAGTGCGAGCGCATCTCAAACAACATCATTCCACCATTGGGGAAATCTAGCATATGCTAGGTTTCGCTCTTGGACAAGCACAAGTGCATCTCAAACAACATAATTCTATCATCGGGGAAAGCTAACACGTTCTAACTTTCCCTCTTACACAAGCATGAGCACATCTCGGACAACATATTTCCACCATGGGGCATGCTACCTTTCCCTCTTACATCAGCACAAGCGCATCTCAGACAACATCATTCTACTGTGGGGGAAAGCTAGTGCATAACATCATTCCACCGTGTGGGCCCACTAGTTTTTCCTCTTGCATAAGCACGAGCGCATCTTGGACAACATCATTCCACTATGGAGAAACTGTAGCATGTAACATCATTGCACCATGGCGGAAATCTTACGTGTGCTATCTTTCCCTCTTGCACAAGCACAAGCACATCTCGAACAACATCATTTCATCATGGGGGAAAGCTAGCGCGTGCTATATTTTCCTCTTGCACAAGAACAAGCGCATCTTAGACAACATCATTCCACTATGGGAAAAGATAGCATGTCTAGGTTTCCCTCTTCCACAAGCATGAGCACATCTCGGACAACATCATTCCACCATGGGAGAAAACCAACTTTTTTCAAAAGCAGAGAAGCCCGATATTATACAAGACTCCTCGAAAACTAAAGAAGGAGCTCAAGCCATACCTATAGCACTGTTACCTCATTCACCTTGGCAGTTCACAGTTCATTCTTACCTTATTCATAGTTCCCAAGGCATCTTCATCTATCTCGAGGCAATTCATGGTTCCCGAGGCATTGGTTAAAACAATTTGGGGTTACTTCTTCATGCTTTGGGCTTCTCCTATCATGCCACATCCTAGTTTCTTGAGCGCTCACCTTGTTAACCATTTGGAGGCATGTGTCATTTGATTTGATGGGGCATCCACCTTGGAGGATGCATTACCTAGTCATGGGGACTTCTTTTTTGGCACATGTGGACCTATTTGATTTCCCCTTGACTTGGGGTGAATGATAGCATGATTTAAGGAGGGTTGTAGCACACCTTAAACACCTCACACATGACTTCTTGGAGCTTATCTTGAGGAGTCATCGACACTTTAGGGGTTTTCTCATGATTTGTAGGGGGTTTGACATTGGAGCCTGCATGTCCACCTTGAAGGAGACTTGGGAGTCTTTCATTGCACATTTTGTGGAGAATGGTTGAGGATCCACCTACTTGGAGGTGAGGCTATATGTTAGACATTTGACTCACCTTCTTCTCTTGTTGATGGAGACATCCCTCTTTCATGGGGCTTTATCATTTGGATTATTGTACACGTGGTTTGACCACCCCATCTTTTATGTATTTTATACTAGATAGTTGGAGGAGAATAATATATTATGGCTCTCTAGGCTAGATCTAAAGATCTCACATGAGATATTGATATTTTAATGTAAAGCAAAAGCATGCTACACATAATTAGCATGTAGCAAAATAAGAAAAAAATTTCTGCTAAAAATAACAAAGCTGCTCCAAGTAAAAAAACTTTGCTAACATTATTTATGCTGAAAGGCGTACACCTATTGACAATGAGCACAATTAATCACCTTTTAATCTAAAATTCTAATCTGATGGCTAACAATTGAAGATGCTGGCATATTCTTAGTCATCCTCCCAAATCAATGAATGTGATTTCCTCTTCATAACTTCTTTGTATTTTTGAATGCATCCGTTAACCTCTTTACCTTTTAACATTTACCTAATCATATTAAGAAATTACTGTAGCACTATATGATTGCCACGTTTAAATGATTAAACTTTGGATTTAGCACGCTGACTATGCTGGCTGTAAACGCTCATTTTCTGGTTGTGTGTTTCATTTTCTGGCTGTGCGTTTCATTTTCTCCGCGCCTTTCAGCGTTCATCAGCCACGGTTTTGAGTGGCTGTGCTAGTAGATATTTGCAATCAAGTTTTAAATAGTTTGGTGATTCGGCTTGTTTGAAGGTGATCAATATTGCAAGTTAAATGGAGTTTCCAATATTTAATATTATGGATAAGTTTCAGTCCTATTTTAACTATTTTCCAATGTGGAGGTTATTTTCAAATCGCTTACTTGTTTTCATACTTGTCTCTCCCCTCGCATATGATAAAATGCAAGATTAAATTAATGTCTAATGTCGAATTCAAAAATATATGATCTATCAATTTATTGCTTAGATTAATCTGACTTGAAGCTGTTCATAAATGATCTGATACATCATACACCTTCTGGTCAAGAAAGTGAATAAGCAAGTTATGCAGAGACAAACCTATCCATGTGCAAGACAATCCAAAGGGTGTGATAATCAACTTCTAAAGAACTCACTTGTAGTTTTTGAAATTCTTTCAATCACTGTCATTACCTTATAATCAACAGTTTCTCAAACATCGCATTCCCCTACAGGATGGATTGTTTGCCAACCCATGAAAATTAAGAAAAGCGATGCCTTAATTGCTTTAATCTTGAGTTCCTCGTCCAACTTACGCCAAGGATGCTAAAATGATCTTAATTTCCGATTACTTATCCAGACCAAACAAGAATGCCAGGATCTGAGATTTACTGTAGACAACAAAATCTAATGCATGTACCAGTGTTACTTTTGTTTCAAAAGAGAAACTTTTGTGTGCAGTGTTCATGTTCTTAGTGAAAGTCCATGTGTCTCTCTACTCTGTAATTTAATTTCTCTAGAACCAAGGTCAGACTTGTAATAATTTGTCTCATGTTGTGACTTACCCTCTAGACTGTCAATCGAAAGCATACAAATTTCTTAGGGCCTGTTATTCTATCCACCCGTCGTTATTGCTCCATTCATTACAAACATACATTGCTATAATTCCATTTGGTCTAGCTAACTGGAATTTTGTCGTTTTTATGTTTGTGACTAATATCTTTAACTTCTGCTCTTGCTACTTACTGTTGAGTTATTCCAATTCCCAATAGAATGTTTACCTTATCAATGTAAACATTTGGGTTCACAATCAATATCAACTGTGCATGAAAAACTAGAGAAATTCTTTGTAGTATCTTCAAATGCATCTTCTAAGGAAAAATTTATCACTATCGTGTGCCTCCAACAATCGCACACGATAGTGATAAAGTTTTCATGGTATACTAAAGGGGCAAAATCTATAAAATCAAAACATTATAATATTTGTTGGTGTGATGTCACTAGAGCATATTCATGGTATAGCTCGGGACAAATGCATAATTTTTTAGGAGCAGAAAACTGGAAACAGTTAATAGCATGCTCTCAGAATAAAAATTATCAACACAACTTGATTGGAAAAGCATTCGGCAAGGTCCATTATTTTATGAATGGTTGCATTTATTCTTGAACCATTGGAAGACTTTTGTTCCTTTTGGAAGTAAATAGACCTATTTCCTCTTTAGAAGAATTGCCTTTAGGGGGAGATCTTGGTGAAATATGATCTGTCATGACTCCCTCCAGAGAACTGTTGTTCAAACCATCTGTAATATAGATCTTTCAGACAAGTCCATTTTTGTTCTATTTTGTTAATTTATTCATTGCTCATTTTATGGATGAAATAGCTATAATTGTTCTATGTTGTTCTTGCTTCAGCTGTTGATTGTGGAAGCTATTTTGATGGTAGTTTTACACATTGAGGGAGATGTGTAATTCCTTTCATGCTCAACATGGAATTATTCTATTTTCCATTTTTATTTTTTTTACAAATCTCCAATTTCTGAGAATATTACTACACATTTGATTCAAGGATAAATATTTGTTATATCCCATATCTAATTTGGGAGGGTTTGATGTTTCAAAAATTCTATAACTGACCCTATGAATTAGTAATTTATACTCCCAAATTTAACCATCTCTTCATTGCTAGATCATACAATGATAACAAAAGTGATAGCTGGAATGATATGTACTCTTCTCTGCCTGAAGCTATGGTAATGCTCATTTTAAGAGGAGGAATAATTGATTTTAATAGATCTTGTGAACAGGCTCAGATTCTGGAAAGAAATCTAAAAAGATACCCTATTGAACTATTCCCTTCAGATTTCCAAAATACTGAGTTGGCTTTAGACAGTTTTGTAGAATTGCTTAAAAATGAAATTGTAAATCAGATCAAAGATTTGTGTTTCGAAATGATGTTTTTGCACTATACAGTGAACAATCAAAATGGTGTACAAACTAACAAGTGGATAGGAATTATGTGCAAACCTCGGATTAGTTCGAAACCAAGAAGAACATAGATGCATGTTAATCCAATTATACACCCGGTTATGAAAATTCCTCAGCCAACACATTTATGATTGGAGAATTCCATGTGCCTACCTCGTGTTTTTATTTAAATCCTAAATCTACAATTTTAGAGACAAATTACAGACTAGATTCATCTAATTTCTCCATCGATGAACATACTCTCCATACTTTCAATCACTTGCCATTCCCGAATTTTGAAGTAAGCTCAGACTGACATTTCAAGTTATGATGATATTGAAGCTAAAATCACTAAGGTCTTTTCCATCGACCATTTCCCAAAACAATAAGAAGATGCATGTATGAGAAACCTTGCATATTATTCTCCTGAAAAAACATATACACCAGCCTGTTTGAACAGTAAAAAGGAGGTAGGTGTAGATCTTTTTTATAAAGAATCCCCTATAAATGCTTGCTTGAACATTGAATGATTTATTGGGTTCACAATTTCTTGCCATATCTTTGCATGTCCAGAGATCTGTCTTTTTAAGCATCTACAAGACTTGCATGCATGGAAGTGTGATTACAAGGTTTTTTGGGGTAAAAGGACGTCTTGGTAGGGTGTTGTCAATAAAATGGAGTTTTTATATACCACTTACATGAATTCCTAACAGTATCGCAAGCCCTGAAATGCAAACTTTGGAGCTCATCAATTTCGATCCGAGCTTACATACTACTTTCACGGGTTGATCCTACAAAAAGTTATCTTAAACAATACCAGTGTGTGATGCAACAAACTATCAATGTATTTAAGTGTTACTTTTTAAACAGTAAGTCTACTGATAAGAAATTTTTTCATATGCATATTGGGTTTTCCGATTCATTAGACTATTGATTGGACCTGAAATGTGTTTGAATAAATAATTGGAAAGGGAAAATCTATTGTGATTTCACAAATCTCAATATTATGTCAATTTCAAACGAATACATACTTTGGATACTTGAGTGCCAGGGGACTGAATATTGGATACTTGCTACACATTTCTGATCAATCTTATCTTCTCTTACAAACGACCCAACGTCGGTTTACCGAGTCTTACCCATGCATCCACCAATAGTTTCCCGAGTGAGCAGCTTATCCTGAACCAACAGATCTAGTTGATCGAGCAAAGAGCACTGGAGCCAAAGAGCTTCGTTTTTCACTTCAATAATTTCCTTACCTTTCATATAATATTGTATAAAAGGAGGGAGATGGAAAATAGGTTTTGTCTTCAGTTCGATCAGACAAAAGATAGTATATCTCACCCCAACATCCCACTAACGATTATGATAACCCATGGAGAAGGAGAAATGGTGGAAATCGCATGCAGGGTTTAGGAGAAATAGGTCTGGAGGGGTTTGTCCAGCCGTGGTGAAGCGGGAAAGAGGAACCCCAAATTGATTGCAAACTTGTTATAGTTTGCACCAAAAAACCTACACACTTCATCGGTATCCCAATACCATATTATACAATATTTTATTAAAAACCCCTCTACCTTTATTTCTTATTTTATTGCTTACTTTAGAAAAAAAAAAAACTTTACCTTTATTGTTTGCTCAATATATGAAGTAAGATTTTATTTAATATTTAATACCTCGATATGAACTCATGTGATAAAGTATTGTTTATTAGTTGAGTCCAGTGCTCCACAGCACATCTTCAACCTCCAAGTCATTGCCTTTGAAGTATGCAAGTTTGAAGGAATATCTTTGTATCAATAAGAAGAGTGGAAAGTCTCATCCTCATTCTCAACATTATTGCAAGGGGTTGAAGGAATATCTTTGTATCAATAAGAAGAGTGTAAAGTCTCATCCTCATTCTCAACATTATTGCAAGGGGTGGTGGAGGGGAGTCAACATTATCTCCTCTTTGTAAATGCCTTCCTACATGAATTTGAGGTTATTCCACTACTTCAAAAGATAATTCCATGTTGTTTAAGATCAGTCATTGGTAACCCTAGTTGATTTTTTCTCATTTCCCTTGTTGTTTTCTTGACTTCAACATATTGTGAACCAAGGCACTATCGGATAATGTTGATGTTGTGAACTAATGCATCATTGGAATCCCTTGTTCATTTGTAGCTCCCTAAAGGACACATTTACCTACCATTTGCAGTGATGTCATATAACGCCCCCCTTCAAAGGATTGTCAAACCCACGAAAAAGAGACAGTACCTAAGTTCAAAATAATCAATACAAATTTGAATCCATTAAACTCTAAAGCTTTTGAATTCACAAATGCATACAATTAAATAATGTAGTGGAAATAAGCATGCATAAGCTCATTTAAAATAAGGAATCCATTTCAATTTCATTCAAAAGAAAGGATTAAACTTAATCGCAAAGTTATAAATAAATATTTTATTGTTAAGATTGAACACTTATATTTTCACTGAGATGATTCAAGAAACTAGCTACGTACAAGCAATTTTCCACATGGTCATAAGCATCCATTGTAGATACCATCCCCAACCTGAGACATGAGCCCTCCAAGGAAAACAAAACTATATACTTATGGGTTACTCGCCCAACCCAATTGCTCTCAATCTCAACAAATTGTTCATAACTAAACCTTTCACGTAATCATCCAACCTTCAAACATTTATGGCATTCTCATTCATTGCCCACACAACACAACGAGCACTAAGAGACAGATCGATATCATCACAACTCCAGACTGTAGATCAGTACGGACCTGTAGGACCTTACCCCATCCCACAAGGTTTCAATGACATGACCATATTAGGTCCCTCCCCAGGATCCAAGTGAGATCCCATAGGCCTTAGCAACGAACTACCTCTTATGGAAAACAATGTAGTGGACAATCCAAGCATCCCAACAGTTCTCCCTATGGACATCATACTATACTCAATGTCCTTCATTCAACTTTGAATGGTAGGAGAAATGGGTTTATTCCATGACCAATGTATCTCATTACTTTTGGTTCTTCTTGTTCCTGGATATTCTCCTCCTACACATCTCCACTTCAAAGTGGGTTTTTGGGATTGGGGTTGAGGGTTGTTCATGCCTCAACTTAGATCTCACTCTTTAATCTAGCTTACTTTACCTTACTTTTTGCATCTTA
>ML780746.1:688921-706129 GCA_009831015.1 Picea engelmannii
GTAGTAACTTTGTACTACTATTGGATTGCCATGGAGACTACCAGTAGTGTTGAAGGTGTTTCCTAGGCTGGTGTGCCAACCAATAGTGTTGGAGGTTATTTCCAGCTATATGGATAATGATGATGATGCTCGTGACTTGATCTACATGATAATGAGATAACCTATGTGGCTATGATGATGATACCTGTAGAATGGTTTGCAAGACTATGTGAGCCTTTCCCATACCATGTGAAATGGATGGATGTGTTTGAGACCATTACAGTTAATACCTCCCTAGCTAGGAGGGAGTGTTGATATTATGGTAGTTGCAGGAGGTATTAACCTCCATGTGTAACCTTTGGCTAGAATAGAATATTCCAGAAGCAAGAGAAACCCTAAATAGATGTGTAGAAACTCTAAAAGATAAGTCGGCTCGGTAAAATAATTAATATCACAGTATTATCTTCTAGAAGGACAAGTCAACCTAAATAAGTGACAAGAACCACGATAAATAGAGGGCGCTCTAGATAATTTGTACTCACACTCTCAAGTGTAGCTGCAAGAATGAAAGGTGGATATTCTCGGGTGTTTTCTAGGATACTACAACGTTGTCGATAGGTTGGTGGGAAATTTTGTAGCATCTACAACTCTGTCAGCAGGCTGGTGGGTAGTATCGTAGATGCTACAACGTTTCCCACGAGCTTGTGGGAATTTTTGTAGCATGATGCTACAACTCTACCCACAGGCATGTGGGAAAAGTTGTAGAATCTATAACTCTACCCAAAACATCTACAACTCTTCCCACAAGCATGTGGGTAGAGTTGTAGATGCCACAACTCTGACCACAGGCTTGTGGGAAGAGTTATAGTACAACTATTCCCACAAGCATGTGGGAATTGTTGTATCATATACGATTCAACCCACATGCCTATGGGAAATGTTGTAGGTGGGAAGAGTTGTAGATAGATGCAACTTTGCCCTTAGGCTAGTGGGCAGATTTGTAGATGCTACAACTTTGTCCATAACACTCTGGGAAGTGTTGTGGATTCTACAACACTGCCCACTCGCCTGTGTCTTGTGGGAAGAGTTGTATATAGATACAAATCTACCCTCAGGCTAGTGGGAAGAGTTGTAGATGATACAAATCTACCCTCAAGCCTGTGCATAGTGTTGTAGATGCCACAAAGCTCCCCACTGGACTATGGGCAGAGTTGTAGATAGATGCAACTCTACCCTCATGCGAGTTGGTAGAGTTGTAGATGCTACAACTCTGACCACAGGTCTGTGGGTAGAGTTGTAGATAGATGCAACTCTTCCCATAGGCTAGTGGACAGAGTTGTAGATGCTACAACTCTATCCATGTTGTAAATAGATGCAACTCTGCCCACAGGCCTATGGGTAGAGTTGTACCATCTATAACTCTGACCAGTGGCTTGAGGGAAGAGTTGCATCTATCTAAAACTCTACCCATAGACCTGTGGGTAGCATTTCCATGTGGCAACTACATGGAAACTCTGACCACGGGCCTGTTGACAAAGTTGTAGATAAATGCAACTATTCCCACAGGCTAGTGGGAAAAGTTGTAACATCTACACCTTTTCCTGAAAGCCTATGGAAAGAGTTGTAGATACTACAATGCTTCCCATAGGCCGATGGGAAAAGTTGTAGCATCGACAACTCTGTCAACAGGATTGTGGGTAGAGTTGTAGATGCTACAACGCTGCCCACAGGCTTGTGGGAAGTTTTGTAGCATGATGCTACAACTCTTCCCATAGGCATGTGCGAAAAGTTGTAGCATCGACAAAGTAGTAACATCTATAACTCTATCGAAAACATCTACAGCTCTACCCACAAGCATGTGGGTAGAGTTGTAGATGCCACAACTCCGCCCATAGGCTTGTGGGAAGAGTTGTAGATGCAACTATTCTCACAGGCTTGTGGGAAGTGTTGTAGCATCTACAACTCTGCCCACGGGATTGTGAGAAATGTTGTAGGTGGGAAGAGTTGTAGATAGATGCAACTTTTCCCATAGGCTAGTGGGAAGAGTTGTAGATGTTACAACTCTGTCCACAAGCCTCTGGGAAGTGTTCTGGATGCTACAACACTGTGCACTCGGCTATGTCCTGTGGGTAGAGTTGTAGACATATACAACTCTACCCTCATGCCAATGGGCAGAGTTGTAGATGCTAGAACTCTACCCTCAGGCCCATGGGTAGTGTTGTAGATGCCACAAAACTGCCCATTAATATGGACATTTCCAACTTCAACAATTTTACAAGAAAAATGACTCCCCATAAAAACAACACCATCATCAATAGATTGGTATGTTGAGAACCATTTTCTATGAAGACACACGTGATTGGATGCACTAGAATCTAACAACCAATGTTGATTTTGAGGTGAAACATCATAAGTAGACAATACCTCATCAACCATACCTGAACTAGAACATAAACTTGTTCAAGCTACATTAGCTTCCTTTGATTCTTTTGTGGAGTCCTCCTTGGATGGATTCTGTCTTTTCTAGCAATCCTTCTTGAGATGCCCAGATTTTCCACATAACCAACATTTTTTCTTACTCTTCTTTCCTTCTGACTTAGACCTTAATTTACTGCTCTAATTTTTCCCTCTTTCTATAGATCCACCTTTGACCAACATTGCTTCTATTGTTGAGGTTTATTTATTGGATTTTTTTCTCATCTCCTCAGAGAACAAAGCTGCCACAATAGTGTCAGAATCAATGGCTTATGTTTTGTTAAACCACGTATTTGTGACAAGATT
The DNA here is from genome assembly GCA_009831015.1 of Picea engelmannii. Lineage (NCBI taxonomy): Eukaryota > Viridiplantae > Streptophyta > Pinopsida > Pinales > Pinaceae > Picea > Picea engelmannii. The sequence goes on from ML780746.1 coordinate 691,682, forward strand.
ATCCCAAGACTCAAGAAACAAGCACAATAACATACACACCTTGTCCTCATCTTAGAACTTTACTTCCATAATAGTTAATTGAGAAATAAAGTATTGAATACATTCAAGTGATGAACAATTTTCATACCTTCTTTCATCTGCAAGTTGTACAATTGTCTCTTCAGGAAGATTTTGTTTGAAAAGTTATTTTTCATATACAAACTCTCCAGTTTGGTCCACAAACATGATGTTGTCTTATCTTCAATGATGTTAAACAACACCTCATCTTCGAGACACATGCGGATAGTACTGAGGGATCTTGCATTGAGATCCTACAAATCCTCATTTGTCATGCTTTCCAGTTTCTTTTACTTTCCAGCCAAGGCCTTTTGCAATCCTTGTTGCACAAGCATATCTCGCATATTGAGTTTACATAGCACAAAGATATTCTTAACACTAAACTTTTCCACCTCAAAATTGGAACTTTGCACTTTCTCCATTAGAAAAAAAAAATATCCAAAGACGCTACTTATAAAACTGATCCTTTTTAAATGTGAAAGAATAATGGTATAAACCCCAAAAAAGTTTAATAAAAAGGTTTTTCTAAAAAACAATATTTTATACCTAAAAAAACATTTTTCCTAACCTCACTTTTTATAAAAGAGTTCACTTCCATGGTTTAATACATGATTCGCCATATCATTTATCTCACATGTATAATAAGAAAAACATGACCTCATCCACCTTTTTATATAATAAAGTGATCCTTCCCCTCATCTTGTAAATTCGATCCTACACTTCATACCTTGTAAATTTTCTTTAATTTCTTGGATCATCGCACCTTTTATGAGGGTATCCTGGGACTATTAGGAAGTGTCACACCTTATCAAACTATGGCCCATGACATTGTCGCACTTTGCATTATGTAGTTCCCGCAATGATGTAGCATTGTGTGTTATGCAGTTCCTGTGACATTGTTGCATTGTGCACTATGTAGTTCGTACGTCGATGTTACACTGTGCACTATGAAGTGTCCACGACATTGGCGAAATTTTGATAATTTCAACAGTGTGCCTGCAACTGTCACACTTTTCCACATGGACAACCTGCGACGATGTAATAAAACCAATCCTAGTCTGATCCACTTCACTCGTCTTCGATTGACTTGGCTTGAATCAGTTAACCTTCTCTTTGCTCCAACGAATAGATTCTCTTTTCCTTCACTCTCTGGTCCTTCCATCATAAGATCTGATACCACTTGTTAGGAAGTGAAATAAAAATATAGCATAAAATTAGATCATAAAAAGTCAAGATCAAACATGCATTAAACCAAACACAACAATCCCACAATTTGACATAGTGATTTATTTGGAAACCCAATGAGGGAAAAAACCACGGGAAATGATTATCAGTATTCTTATTATTCAAGGGATAATTACAATATCCTTCATAGGCATACAATCATCCTCTCCTCACACACACTCTACTCTCTACACAACTTGCTCTCACACTCTTCACACATTGCACTCACACCTCTATGGGTAGACTTGTATATATAACATCTATCACTCAGTTATGCATATTGATCATGAATAGATCACATAGTTACATGAACAATTCATAAATAGATTGGATGCATGCACATTAGCATAGCTACATGCATGTGCATGTGACTGCATGAGGAATTTTGTTGGCATGTTTCCAACATCCTTGTGTATACACCATGCTTGCACAAACATTGAAAATGATGAACAAATCAATCCTGAATATACATAACCTAGAAGCCCAAGATTCCAACCAATTACCAAAACGTCTAATGTGTTGTGTATATATACAAAAGTAATTGCAATAAATTGTTACATAGTAAATTGGAATAGATTGTTACATAGTATGTATTATATAATATAACACATACTCCAAGAAAACAAATGAAAGAAACTAATGGTAATTGAGGTGGATAGTTATACATAACTAGACCCTGAAATATAATCCACGTTGCCCATGAGAACTGCCACCAAATAACAAAATGAATCTTAAAATCATGTTTTTTAAATCGACTCTAAGCATTTTAATTGTAGGCCCCTTGTAAAATGTAATCACCATTGACCCACCTACAAAAATAATGATTCCCACAAACTTTTCCTACTCTCTCCTTAATTGATCAATACAGAGCCTTTTCATTAATAATGGCTAGCATGGGCATCTGCAAACAATCATCCACTGTTACAGGATGTTGAACAAACATTAGGGTTTCCAAAAGTATTGGATGCCTGACCTTATGTGGGTCTGTTTAAACATTCAACTCAAGCAATGGAGAAGAGAGAATGCATTATTTCCACCATTAACCTAAAATATGGTTTTGACAAAATTGAGAGGGTGGAGAGAAAGGAAAGTGGTGAATCCAACGAATACCCCTGTAGACTTCAGATTTCCATTTTGAAAGAAACTAAACCATAGATACCTTGGGAACTTGCAGATAGGATTCATGTCGATTGGAAACAGACTGCTGATGAAAACTGTCAAAATCATGTCCCTTTGAAGAAAAATCACTTGGATATGAAACAACTAAAAACATGTAGTTGCGGTCCCAGAATTATTTACAATTAGTCTTGACCAAGAGGATCCTCACACAAGGAATAATAACTGAGAAGGAACCCAACGTTACGAACCTTGACTTCGGACCTTTGGGCTTCCTATGGTAATATGGAAATAAAAACAATTTCGCTCAGAACAATAACCTTGAGAAGGAGCAATCACTACATGGAACAATGACCAAGTAGTGTCAGTGCTTGATTAAATATCGCTCTCTTGGAGAATAATGGCTAAATTCCATAATTAGTATTTGGTTCGAGATTTGTTGGAGGTTGTTGAGAGAATCTCTCAACCACCCTCTCCAAAATTAGAATAAGTTATATCTGGGAACAATCATGTAAATGTATTTATATTGAGAAATACTTAATAGAAAGGGTGTATAGTTTTAGTTTCATTGTGCATGTCATTTTCTTATTTGGTATCAGAGCCTGAGTGCTATGGGTAACTCCCTCACGGGAGACCCAGGTATGCGTGAGAGTGGATTGTTTACTCTTATTTCTATTTGTTGTTGACTATGGAGGTGCTAGTTGTTATAATCATGCTAGTTATTATAGTCTTGGAGCCACATGCTAGTACGAGGAGCTTTCAAACCACAATCAATATAGTCATGGAGACAAGGTTGAAGAGTTCAAAAAAAAAAATATTTTAATAAGTTTTTTATTTTATGTGTGAGGGTCCCGTGTGTGTTTGATTTGAGATTTTTTTTGCATTAGAACAAAATATGCTGGTGTTCTGAGAATTAACTTGTTTAGCTATATATAACAGAGTCGTAAGAGTAGAAATTGATGAAGGAGAAAGGCCAGGTTGGTCCATACACCTTGTGAGACATCAAAGATCACCGCTATCTTAATTGGTTACGAATCATTTTGCCATGGTTGAAAGACAGAGCTACCATTAGGCCTCATGTCATTCAGGGAGATACAATTATTTCAACAGATTTACTGCTAGAGTTGTGGATGGACCAATTGCTACCAGGTGTCGAGGGTTTCAATCTCTCAAATCACTAAAGGGATGTATATGTTATGTTTGTTGTCGTGTGGAATTTTACTAAATTTGTGTAAATTTCACATGATGAAGACCAATCGTAGAACAGAGTAACATAATTTAAATCAATGGTTCTCAACGTTCTTCGATGCCAAGGGACCACATCACAGATTTGAGTATGTCTACAAGTATGTTAAATGATGAAAGGTCTTGTTGTACTTCGGTGTTTCAAGATCGTCAGTTACAGGTTATCTTATGAGTTTGTGAGTGTATAAAAGGTCAATTGTATGATTGACTACTGAAAATGTCCAGTAATCAGATCATTCTCCTATATAACTATTGAAATTTTCTCTTCGGGGGAATTCAACAGATGGTAGTGGATCCATAGGATAATTCAGTATCGAGATTGTTCTTCGGGAGGTCAAGAAGCATCAATCCTGTGAATACATCAATGATGGTCTGAAGCCGTTATACTTTAAATGGATCAACAGGTAGCTCAAAAGTGTGGAGAAGAAAAGAGAGAAACTGAGTGATTGCAGAGTGGGTAGAGTTGCTAATGAAGATCAGTGGGACAAAGACGACAGATATGAATTGTATGTCATTTATCTATTGTAAAAAAAAGAAAAAGAAAAAAGGCATTTCTCCATTAAGGGGGAGTGTTGGAGAATAATGGCTAAATGCCATAATTAGTATTTGGTTTGAGATTTGTTGGAGGTTGTTGAGAGAATATCTCAACCACCCTCTCCAAAATTAGAATAAGTTAGATCTGGGAACAATCATGTAAATGTATTTATATTGAGAAATACGTAATAGAAAGGGTGTATAGTTTTAGTTTTAATGTGCATCTCATTTTCTTATTTGCACTCATTTCAATAGCCGAGAAGCCCACTCTCGTCGATCTACATGTGATATGGATGGTTGGATTGATAAATTGGATAAGAATTTTACTATATACCTTGACACACCAAACTCCAATTGTAATATTACAAAATGAAACACTCAAGGAATCCTATAGCATTAAACCACCTCTGAAGAGATCCACCAAAATCATGAAACCTTCCATTAACAAAAAACTGCAACATGCTGATATCTAGGAGATGAAGATGAACATAGGTGAAGTTTTCCATTCCCAACATCAATATCAACCATATGATGAACAACTGGATGATGGACAACTTCATATTTTTTACCCGACACATTGTGAACAAACACTCGATCCGTGGGATCTTCTTTGGCTCTTTTGGCACCTTATGTGGTTGCTCTTCTGTGACTTGGCACTAAGTATTTCACATTTGGTGAAGTAGATATTGGTACTTGGCATATGAAGAAACTTTAATCAACTGGTCTCCAACGCTCAGTTGCATACTTGGAGATTGGATTCAAATAGTCATGAAACCAATATTTTCTTTACCAAAATAAACAATAATTTTAAATAAAAATTATAATTAAAACCATTTATAATAATATAAATGATTCCAATATAATAATTTTTATTCTTCAATTAAAAGAAAGGAAAAACAAGGTCAATGGGTACTTTTAACTTATTGTAAAGAAACAATACATCGATAAATAATGCCAAATCAAGGTTTGAAAAGACGACACACTTGGTATTTTAAAACATAATCAAATAGACCAAGTAACTTAAAACCAAGGAAACCTATGCTATCTAAACAGATTGATACTTCTAGATGAATGATAACTCAAAATTGAAGGTTATGACGTGGCAGTAAATTTGGAGGGTTTTGACAAAATTAGTAAAAGTTTCGGAAATGAAAGTTTTACGCAGGATGACACAAGAACTTAAATCTAGCAAAGATGGAAAAATTTTGGCAAGGGACAAAATTTTTGACAATGTCAATTTTTGTCGTCACGCATCTCATTCCTAGCTTTGAAGGATATTTTGTGTCTGGGGAAACCAAATAGTACTGAGTGAAAAGGGAAAAGAAATAAATTACGTATATCATAAATGACATCGATCATGTAGGCCGACACATAAAAACAAGGTTTCTTCATACATGGGAGATTATTCACGTGAAAAACATATGTTGAAAACTAGGATGTCTACCTAGTTGAATATATGTCCCATCCTAATGAAGGTGTGTGCCAAAGGCAACCAATCAGTTTGAAAATGTGTTCTCTTTGCTTCTCCATATAGGCGACAAATCAGGGATACTAGAAACTTGTAGGGAGTTTTGAGACTATGGGTAGGAACTAATTTATGGTCTTGTTTGAGGGTTTCATCTTCGTATACCCACCAGTTATTCATATGCTTCACTTGTCCTTTCCTTTCTTCGGATAAAACTTTTAAGAATTGTTTGTTTAGAGAGAATGTGGGAGTGGGAGGACGATATCTGGAGCCAATGTCTTCAAGTCTGAGAGGCACTACTCGCTTCCCTTGTTTGCTCATGATGTTTTTTGTAATGGCATCAAATTGTCTGAGGCACCATTGTGTTGCCTCATTGTATGAGAAAAGTTGTGGCCGAGAAGCTACTAGATGGATACTGCTTCTTAGGATATTCTGGTATACTTCCAAATTCTCATCATTTGCGGGGAAATATGTAGGATTAAAGATCCTATAGATTTCTTCATAACCAGGGAAATGGTCTTCGCTAGTGTAATGATTAGTGTTAGTCACTAAAGCTTCAACTGGTCGAGATGATGGTTCAGACCCTATAACACTCTATAAGTACACTGAGCCCTTTGGCCTTTTGGGGTTTTGGATTTCCATGGTGGATTACCAAATTGTCTTGTAATAACACATTAAAATGAGTATGATCTTAATTAAACAAAACACATTAACTGTAAGAGAAAAATGATGATCAAATGACAAAAATGGGTTACCCGTAATCAAGTGATTACTGTAACACTGTAGTAGAACTCAGTAAAAATAGGAATGAAGACAAAACAAATGCTCCACAAACTTATGACGTAATATGCGTCTGAATATGGGAGTTTTTATATCTCATAACACATATCAAACTAGCACAATGGTGCCATAGCTCGGGTGTGTACGTGAATCTTACTAGATCAAGTCTTAACTTATGTTGTTAATGCCCATTATCTATGTCATTAATGCTCATTAAGGATGATGGATGCCCAGATTCATGCAACGAAGTTCATGCCAGGTTGAGCTTAAAATAATACCATTATCAGAGTCACACATTCAGAGAGGGAGGGATCAAAGATTGATTCAAGCTCCAAAGAGAAGGGTATCAAAAGCATATTCTCTTATATTTAGAAAAGCATTTTGACTTGGTATGACAAACGATAGGCAATGTTGAGGGAGGAGGTGGGTCCGTCAGGGTCTTGGCGTTGGAGGTAGTTAGGGTGAGTGCCAAGCATATTTCTTGTAAGGCTTTGGAACACAACCATCATAGATTTAAAGGATGAGAAGATGTTAGAAATATGATGCACATGGTATCGAAAGAATATTTTTTAAGCTTGGGGGAAGGTGTGGGACATGCATGAGGGAAGGTTCGAGAAGCTATTAGAGTTTTATATTTGGAGTTAGAGAGGATGGAGCATGAGCTAGACTATGATGAGAATGGAATTGAAGGAATATTCCTTAGATGCCTTAGAAAAGGTGACAACTCCCAAAAGAAATAAAGGAAAATTATTGAAGATCGATAAATCGGGAAGTCGAGGGTCCAATCTTAGGATTCCATTTGGGGAGGCGGTAGTTTGACAGGTCATACTGACTTGGGGAGACGATATAGGTTTGGATTGAATCTAATAATCCACAAGGTACCACAAAGGGAGTGTAGTGGATGCGTCAGAGTTATCAAAGTGCAATGATCAGAGTTATGGTTTACGTGTGGATTGAAAAAATCTGATGAACATTATCCTGAATAAATTATGAATTAATATTGTATTTCCTTACTGAAGAAGGAATGTATGCCTTCTAGGGGAGAAATTAGGTGCAAAAGGAAAACAAAGACAAGGGACCCATAAAAAGTAAAATGTGGGTTGTTGTGGGAGGCGAACCAGAACACAACCTATTGTTAAAAATATTATAGGCACCAACCTATTGAACACACCAATCTCCTCAATTGATCACCAATTCAACAAGATATTATGTAGCCACCAACCTACTTGAGACACCAATCTCTTCATATAAGCACCAACTGAACTAGATATTTTGTAATCACAAACCTTCTAGAGACACCAATCTCCTTAGTTGAGCACCCACTCAGTAAGACCCATATAGACACCAATATAATATCTCCATACATAAAGTACTTCTGACTTCACCTGTATTATTCATTACTCATGCATTTCACAACATCATCATACCCTTCATTTTCATGTTCCAACACCTCTCTTTGCTTCATACTCTAGACATAGCTTCAAACCCTAATCAAATTTATCCTTCATTCCATAGAGAAATTCATAGCATTATTCTAAGAATATAATTCCATACTTCAGTACCACAACCTCAAAATAGAGCATTTTATAGCATCATAGACCTCAATCCTTCATAACACATCCTTAAAATTGCAAAAACTCCTCTTGAACACCTTTAGACCCAAAAATTACACCTCATCTCTTCTTGAACAACTTATATATCTTATGCACACCTCATAATTGATATTTTGGCTTAGATATTCTTCAAATGTGCACATCTATCCTGTATTTATAGTGTTTATGCGCTTACTTTTAGGGGCGACCTATAAAAACTAGTTGGGTTGACTTGAATTTTCTTACTGCATTGTTTTTCAGAAAAAATCATATATATTAATTCCTAAGGAGTTATAGGGAGTCCCATATACCGTTACAAAATTATCATAATACAATTTCCAACCATATAACGTATGATCCAATTTTTTCTAGGTAATTAGAGTAAAAATGCCTTCAAGGATAGGGAATGAAAATTGAGAATAAAAAATAGAAAAACAATATTTCCAACAATATCCATATTGCAAACTTTATCTTATACATCTGAAGTTTTCTCGTATCTTTGACATCAATGAAAACAATATTTGCAACACTTGAATACTATAAATTATATCATGGGATGTTTGAAATATGTATTAAAATCCATATGACCATGAACCTCAATTATGTGAAATTGTAAAATGACTCCCTTAACTTAAGGGAACATATTTTTGTCTCCATAGTCTATCCCATATTTCCTCAGGATTCTTATTCCAACACCACCATATTTTGATAAGTAGTACCTTATTGAGAGTTTGGGGGTATCTTAATTCCGAGCGTCTAGCTAGTTTGTGTGTACATAGCTCCTTCTAGTTGACCAAGGTCCATTTACTTCCCATTTTATCTCCCTTCCATAGGAAATTTCACTGGAAGCCCTTAATATCATTGGGAACCGAGGCAGGGGTAGTCATAGTTGAGAAGATGTTGAAGGGAATCACTTGTAGAACAAATTTGAGGAGGACAAGATGACTGGATAGATTTAGGGTTCTAAAGGTCCAAGAGCCAAGTATTTTCTCTAGGGGTGTGAGAAGACCTTCCGAGGAGATATTATGGAGAGAATTTTCTATGAGGGGCACCTCCAGGTAATTGGATGGAAGGGATCCTCTTGTGAATCCCAGAATGAAAATGATGAAATATTTTATAGCATGAGGAGTGTTGAAAAATAAGAGTTGAGATTTCTCCTGGTTAATGGAGGTGCCTGAAGATGCACTAAATTCATTGATGATTTCCTAAATTTTCCTTGCCTCCCGATAGGTAGGGGATCCCATCATCATAGTGTGATCCATGGATTGACTAAGGGAGATTGGAGAGTTAAGGCCATGAAGGGGAATACCTTGAATATATCCCTCCACAATAACCGGTTTGATGTAATGACTAGTCCCTTATGACATAATGATGAAGAGGATGGGAGAGAGTAGGTCCCCTTTATGTATTCCTATGGAGGGAAAAACAGTTCTAGAGGTAATACAATTGATTAGGATGGAAATTAAATCTAATAAGGTGAGATTGAGGATATAGCTAACCCAAGTCAAATAGAAGCCAAAGGGTGGTAAGAGGGATATCATGTGTTGCCAGTTAAGTGCGTTGAAGGTGTTGGCTAGATCTAGTTTATAATCATTCCAAGGTTACCAATTATTTTTAGGGAATGACTTACTTCATGGGCCATAAATATATTATCATGATATGTCATCCTTCTACATAACCATATTTCTCAGGAGAAAAAATATGAGGGAGAATAGGTTTAAGTCTGATGGATATTACACTTACAATATGAGAAAACACACCAGTGAGGAAACACTCATGAATTCTATTATTTAATGAAGGCAAATTACATCATTATATATGAACTGCTTCTACTTAGGCAGATACAACAAATCACTATAAATTAGGATCTACAATAAATACTGGTAGATTTCATCTATGCAACTATCTCTTGCTCCATTATTTCCATGTCTCCCACTTAATGGAGAATGGATTGACTTCTACACCTAACATCTCCCTAAACATCTCAAACTTAATCTTTCCAAGAGGCTTGGTGAAAATATCCACAGTATTTTCGCAAGTATTACAATACATAACATCGATTTCATTGGACTGCAACTATTCTCTAACAAAATGAAACTAAGTATCAACATGCTTTGTCTTTGCATGATAAATCAGATTATTTGCCAGCTTGATTGAACTTTTATTATCACATTTGATCATTGTAGCTTCCTTTTGTTCTTCTACAACATCTTGAAGAAGTCTTCTCAACCAAACACCTTCACAAGTTGTTGTACACACGGCTTTATATTCTGCTTCAGTAGAAGATAAAGATACAATAGGATGCCTTTTACTGCTCCATGAAACAACTCTGGATCCAATGTCAAATGCATATCTAGTGGTTTATCTTTGATCATCTGGATTGCAAGCCCAATCAGAATCTGAGTAACCTGACAACTCAACATCAGATACATTAGTATATTTAATACCATAATCAAGTGTTCCTTTTAAATACTTGAGTACCACCTTTGCTGCATTCCAATGGATTTCTAGAGGTTTCTCCATAAAATGACTTAACACACTCAGAGAATATGAAATATCAGGTCTGGTTGTGGTGATATAATTCAAACTACCCACCATATATCTATACATAGTGGCATTTACTTCCTTCGAACCATCATCACAAGAAAGTTTCACATTCTACTGCATGGGAACAATAGAAGATTTACAATGATCCATTTTAAATCTATTAAGTACTTCTCTGACATACTTACTTTGACAAAAAAAAAATTGGCCTGCATTTCTTGAAAATTCAAGACCTAGGAAGTAATGTAACTCATGAAGATCTTTCATTTCAAAAACTTGTGACAATTGCTCCTTGATTTCATCAATTAATTTCCCTACATTTCCTGTAATTATTGAATCATCAACATATAAGGAAATCAATACTATATACCCCTGTTGATCAAATTTGGTATACAGATTTGGATCACTCTTGCTCCTCATAAAACCATGTTGAATAAAGAAAGAGTCTATCTTCTCATACCATGACCTAGGTGCCTTTTTTAGTCCATACAATGCTTTCTTTAACTTGCACACTAAGTGTTCTTGCCCATGTTCCACAAACCCTTCAGGTTGAGTAAGGTAAACCTCATCCTTTAGCTCACCATTCAAAAATGCATATTTAACATCTAACTGGTGTAGCTTCCAATGGTACTTTGTAGCTAAAGAAATTAACTATCTGATAATATTCAATTTAGATACTGGTGCAAATTTTTCAACGTAATCAATACCTTATGTTTGTGAATACCCCTTTGTCACCAGTTGAGCCTTGTATTTATCCATATGACCATCTGATTTAAACTTGGTTTTGTATATCCATTTGCATCCACTGATATTTTTATGTCTAGTCAATTAAGTCAATTCCCAAGTATTATTTTTCAATATAGATTCAAATTCTTCCTCCATGGTATTTCGCCATTCATCATGTTCATTATTGTTAGAATAGAGAATAATGTGTGCTCATTTTACCATTCACGATACCCTCGTCACCCAACCATAGGCTGAATCCACCCTCCGAGCACCTTAACCTTGACTGAGAATTACTCTGAAAGAAAACCCTAGTCTAGATAGAAAAACAAGGTGTAGCGCATCTTCCTCCAGGGATAACGCACCAAAAATAGATGATCAGATAGTCCAAACCCTAGCCAAGAGATAGTCCAAGCCAACACTAAAACTGCTAGCTACGACAGCTGCACCTGCAGCTCTCCTCCACATGTGTGCACCAAACTGGGAAGTGCAGTGTGCACTAGTTGTTGTCTACAATTCTGAGATGTGTCAAATGAGAAATGGCACCCTATATTTATAGTGGTTCTGCCAGATTTGTTGGGGATGACTTCTCCTTCTAGATATGTGTTTGTTCAGTATATTATTATTATTTATGTCTGAATTCTTCTCTTGGAGGCTAATAACCTAACATAAATTATCTTCTTGAGCCGACAATACTTCTAGGGTTATTAGCCAACTCATTAGGGTTTTTTCTTTCTTTCTAGAGTCTCATATTCTTGTCAGGTTCACATGTGGAGATAAGTACATCCTGCAGCCGCCATAATATTAACACTCCCTTCTAGCTAGGGAGGTATTATAGGTAATGGTCTTGAGCACAAGAACATACCATTTACCCGGTAGCATCAACATAGTCATTTAGACTATCTCATGAATAGATCATGAGCATCACCATCACCATCATATGCATCATCTATCGAAACCATACTTCATTTGAGTAATCAAACATGATGTTAGATCAGTCTCTCACATCATAGAGTGATACAAGAGTCATTCTTATAATGCTCTAAACTATTTTTCGTCTAGAAAATCTCTATTCATCATTCATCTGGATGATGATTATCTCCAATAAACTATTGATAGTATTCAAGGTAATTATAACAAGAATAGAACACAATTGTTTCTATCCATAGTAGTACATAACTACAATCCAGTGGTACACAACCACACCAAGTAACACACAAGTACTTGATTAGCAACGTATAATAGCGAATGATGGAACACATCCACCACAATAGTCTTCATATATTGTCATATAGTCTTCATAAAAAACATTTGATAGCAACCTGCATAGAAAAAATGTTATGATATAAACTGAATCATCTGGGCCAATCTTTCACTCACATCTGTGAGCTCTAAAAAAATATCTTCCTCACAAATAGTGGAACATATCCACCAAAGTAGTCTACGTCTACTGTGATATAGTCTTCATAACAAACATCTGACAACAACCTGCACAGAAACAATGTTATGATATAAACTGAATCATCTGGGCCAATCTTTCACTCGCATCTATGAGCTTTGAAAGAATATCAACCTCAGAGTAGAATAATGAGATATCTGGACTATTATTCTCAAGCAAGGAAGAATAATTGTCATGTCTTCTTAACCTAGACCATTCCACACCATGGGCCATTCTTCCTACACTAATCAAAGTTCACCCTAGAGAGAATGTATAACCCTAAGGAATGTTGAGCCTGGACCATTCCCCACCGTGGACCATTCTTCCTACACTAATCAAAGTGCACCCTGGAGAGAATGTATAAACCCTAAGGAATGACTATCCAGACCATTTCCTATGTTAACCACAAGAGGAAAAGACTATCCTGCATCAACCTCCAAAACAAACCATTCCTCATGTTAATCACAATGAGAAATCATTGTCCGGCGAGGCAGGCCAGTCTTCTTGAGTAACCCTCAAGAAGATATACTTCCCTAGAACACTCCCCATGTTAACCACAATGGGAAGTCGTTGTCTATGATACATTAGAAATCCGACTACTTCCCATGTTAACCACAATGGAAAAGGACTGTCCGTCAGAAGTATCAATCCACTTTCTGAACAAGAAAGCATCTGTCCAAGATGGACTATTTTTCAAATTTAAATATCAATGTCTTCAATAATGTTTTCAGTGCTCCCTTCTAACTTGGAGAGTCATTTCTTCCTTTTTCAATAAGAAGGAAGTTGTTTCCACGAGCTCTATCTTGAGTATGCAAGCTCTTTCATCTTGGATAGAATCTTTACCAAAATGTCTACTTATCTACTCATCTGTGGAGATATGTATTGGAGAATTATTTTCTCCTTTCTGGACTTCATTATGGATAATGTAATGCTTGATTTCAAATGTACTTTAGTCTGGAACATTATGAAGGCTTCATGTAGATATGAACAATAGAGTATATCATAGTTGGAAAACTGGAACACATCTATGTGGCACTTCTTCTGTCATCGTGAGATTTGATCTACTGAGTAGTCATCTTGATGTTATAGGAAATCTTCACCACGCTTCTGCTGTGCACTGGAGGTTCTCCACCAAGTTATCTTCTTCTATTTGTGTACATAGGTCTCTTTCTGGTATGCCTCAAGGTATTAAGATTGCTCTTCATACACTCTTTATTCAATTTCTATGGAGAACATTCTTTGCATTCATCTGATGTAGAACTCCAACTCATGGATGTTGCAGATGATATAATGACTCAAGTAGTGATATGTCTGGTGTACTGGAACAAGTAATCATCATAGTCTTCTCCCTCCATCTGGGACAACCTATGGTTCTAGATCTCACAATGCTTGCATTCATAAGTCTTCCATACACTGTTGTCCATCGCGACTTTCAGTTCTTCTGCTTCATTACTTTTAGTGAGTTCATATCAGGCTGGTAATCTTGTGATTCTTGATACAATGACTGGTTGTTCTGGTTCCTCTTTATTTCTTGGAATCCTCATGTTCTTCTTTATGTTTTTCTTTATCTCTTGGGTCCATGGAGTTTCTTATAGATTCCATGCCCTAGATATTCCACTTCTTCATTTCATCATAGGATCACGGATCTGGATGGACAATCAGGAATATTTTAAGGCTTCTCTTCGAAGAAGTCTTCTTCTGTGGTTGAACTAAACAGATATTGTCTTTCA